>KZ308219.1:717770-1036235 GCA_000376725.2 Ladona fulva | reverse complement strand
AACTGTTTGCAGGTTGGTATCTCGTCAGTTATGCGCTAAACATTTTTACAAAAAAATTTTACATTTACAAAACTTTTTTTTTTACATTTTTACAAAATATACATCATGTTACATATACATTAGCATCTTCAAAGAGGTCTCTTACAGAATAATTACATATTTTATTAAAAATATTTTAATGTTTTTAAGAATACTACATGGTCTACTAAGATCGGAGAATGAGTTTTATCCTTTCTCTGTTCCTTAACTGTCGATTTCTTTACAGTCAAATGTTCAATATTGCGAAAAATCCCAAAATATTTAAAATTATTTTCTTTGTTATGATTTTACTCTTACGGTGAGGTTAGGCTAAAATTGCCCTTTTTCAACCTAACTACGAGACTTATTGCATGATAATAATATTACAATAATAACTTAATTAGTAATTGACTACAATTCACATAAAATTAGAAAAATAAAACAGTATATCGTAGCAAACCGACAAACATAGATGTGAGATAATTGGTACAAACAGCAGATACAAACTAATAGGCAGTATAATTAACAAATAAATAAAAACTAATGCATACAAAAAAAGGGAAAACCTTCTCAACAGAACTTTAAGTATAGCAAAGATAATTGGGCACATAGCATGGCATCATAATCTGTTGCAGTATTAGATGGCACAGTGGAATTACTGAGGAAGGCTTCAGTTAGATTACGAAATGCTATTAGTTAAAGTTGGAAGTTATAAAGGAATTGGATTGGATGGTTTGAATAGCTGCGCCTTAATAAGATATCCCGGATATCGAACCCTCGTTGGCGATTATCTAATGAGTTAAAATCGTATTAAAAGGTCGAATTTCTTTTGAAACAGACATATTTCTCAACTTATCTCAACACAATTGATCCAATCCTCAAAATCGAACTGATCATTTCGAAGCTGTAAATTACTTCTATGTTACGACTTTCCCATTGAATTATATTTCTTAGATTTTTACTTAAACTTGATGGCTTATGCCTTGCTTAATATTAAATTATACAAAATGTATTTCACAACACCCGACTTCAATTAATTTTCTATTTCATCCCATTCCAAGTACGAAGAAAAATTTCGGGGATATAGTGGTGTTTTTCGTGTTATCCAGATATCCGCATCCTTTGAACCAGCAGTTCAGCAAGAATTACATTTATACCGCGGTTTTGTCCAATTTATACTCATTGTTTTCCTTAATACGCCCAATTCCGTTATCCTTACCATCACACGATGTCCGAAAATTTTCATTCTCTCATATGAACTTCAATTTCCCCGGAAACAATTTTCTCTCTTTCTCTCATTCATTTGCGGCAGTCCAGTAATGCATTTTCTCTCGTTTCTTTCCCTTTCGTTTTCATTTTGACCTTCTTCTGTCCGTTCCCTTCCACATTTAGGATATCAACCGGATTTTCACTCTTGCTCTCTCATCATTTCTCACAAATACCATAGAAATCGATCGAGTCATGTTAGAAAAAGGTGAAATGAGAGTGACAGCATTACCCTTCACACGATGCACGTTAAGTCTTAAGCCAAAACACTGGTTGGAACGTCCACCATTAGCTATAAAAAGCCCTGGAAAGGCTGTAAGGCGTACTTGGCAATATAAAGAGTTAGGTAGTTTTTTGCTGGTTTTCTTAGTATGCCAAAATGCAATGAAAGGAAAATGTCCACTACAAAGACCCTACCAGTAGCACTTTTCGTAGCATACTATGAGAAGAAAAAACACTCCATCATTAAGCATCGCTCATACCTCATTCGCTTTCATATTCTCACATCCTTAAAGCAGGCTTATCAAAAGATATAATGGCAGCATATGTGGACTATTTCTAAATCTACATAAATATCCCGCAAGCCACCTTTCGGCGCCTGGCAGGGGGTGTAAACACCAAGCGTTCGAGCTACCTCTTCAACTTATTCTCGACACTTATCGTTCGCGGAAAGAATTAGTCTGTTAATCATATTTGCCATATGTCAAATATGATTAACAGATCATTGGTAATATTTTCGGCTTTGAAACAGTGTCACTTTGACATAACACAGGTACAGTCTCCTCACAGAAGAATACGTACGAAATAGGATTATGTAATATCCAGTTTGATAGCATTCAGAAATTTACATTAATAAATAAAAATCATAATATTTGATTATAAAATTCACGTATAGTATCTGTTTTAAAGCAAGCATTCTTTGCATGCTATATTTTGAGTCATTCTTTGTAAAGAAAAACAATAAAAGATAGCCCCTGAAATAGTTTAGACGTAAGAAGTCATTGTTGTTGTTGTCGTATGCTGCCTTTGTCGTTATTATTATTATTATTATTGTTGTTGTTGTTTCTATTGTTGTTTTTATGGATAATTTTACGTAAAATTCAAAACTTTTACAAATTAGAATGGATTAGGAAGATTTGCTAGGGAACTGAAAGATAATATGACCCCTATAACGAATATTTCATCGTTATATAAAATTTTTCCCTTAGAAGGTAACTTTAATTTCCGGCCGGGCAATGCCAGGTACTTGAGCTCGTTTCGAATAAAATAGAAATAACACTTGTAGCTCATTGTTTCGCGGGCATTTTCCTTTCGTCGTCAAGTCGAGGAGGCTCGGAGCGATGCAAAGGAAACCTCTTCACTGGAATCTTTTCTTTGCGTCGAATAAAATTCGAAAAGCCATCGAGGACACAAACGACGGAAAAGTCGTTTCCGGTGCCGGAAAAAATCTCCACCGGAGAGAGCGCCCTCGAATAAAGGGATACTCTAATCTCCCCTTCTTTACCCTAATTTCATCCCTTTATCTGCCTCCCTCGCGTTTAACTCTCCCCTAATCCCTGCCCTAACCCCGCCATAAACCCTTTCCCTTTTCGAGATAACCGGCGGAAAAGATATGACCCGACTTCCCCCATTCATTTGCCCATCAATATCCTCCCCGCAGTAACTCCTCCGGGAATGCGAGGAGTATAAGGAACGCGCGGAGAAAAATAGAGGTAATCCGAGCCAACAAAACTACGCTGAAAGGATAGCAAACATTTGCATACATTCCCTCGCAGAAATATGGAGAAAAAATGTGCGGCCGAAACGTAGGGGTATCTTTTTTGTGTTTCCTTCGACCGTTGAATGGGATGTATTATGTATGTAAGCGCGTCTTTTTTTCTTTCTCTCGTAAATTTGATTTTTGCTTTTTTCTCGTTTTTGTGGTCCTCTTCCGAAACGCTTTTGTCAGGCGACATTTCAAGGGCCCCCCCGCCTCGATCCCGCCCTGAATTCCTTCCCCGAATTCTGTTTGTTATACAAACCTCTTTTCCCTCTTAAAAAGTGCAGGACAGCGGCCTCCTCCTTTCTTTCGCCAACCATCGCCTCATAGCGTCTTCTTTCCACATCGCGGATATTAACGCGTTATTTGCCGGGGGAAAATCGACCCGGGAATGTCACTTTGCGCTTTATGAAAGTTGGAGAAAGTTAGAAATGTGTATGTTAAATAAATGGTTGAATTCCGGAATTTTTCTTGTATGGAAAAAGAAAGGATTAAACTTCGAAAATTCCGCTAAATCGGTGGTTCTTAGCTCTTTCAACCGGTAGCAGTCCTTAAATTCTTAAAAATGGTTCTCGTAGCCTAACTTTAAAAATATAAGCTATGAGAAAGAAACTTTAATATTAACAAACCACAATGTTACAAAATACACGACCGGTTTCGGTGCATGGCACCATCCTCAGGTGACAATTTTCACCATCTCATCTAATTTAAAAATATACTTTGATATATAGAATAGACGAAACTAACCGTATTACAAATAAGGAATCCAAATATTTTAACCAAAAATTTTTCATGACAACAAATAAGACAAGAAATTCATATGCAATTTGCCATATGTCCTTTATTCCGCTAGATAATTGTTTTTAATTAGTACTTCACAGCCATTTGTCTCACAATTGTAGTTTTTTTGGAAATATACATAGGAAACATTTTTTCGTAACATTTACATATCTCAGCGAATTTCAGTACTTCCATCTTTTATAATTAATTATTTTTATTACATTATTTTGAATTTCAATATTATTCTATTATGAGAATTATTATATTATTATGAAAGTTAAACAAATCAAAAATATACTTTATAATGTCCACCTAATTTATAAATAATTGAATTAAGAACTTAGACAATAAGAGTTTACACAATAAGAGAGAGTTTACAAAACTTACATTAGTAATGTGAAAAGTGTGTGAATTACAGTTGTTCATTTGCTGATTTCAGCTACTATACCAGAGTAAATGATACATTTTTATCAAGAACCCTTACTTTGTTCATGTATACATTGTCATGTTGGTGATTCATCTTCGAGATGGAAAGAAGGGTAGACAATGAAGCGAAGAGGGATTGTACTCATTCACCAGAAGTTTTTTGCACAAGTATTCTGCCTGACCGTTGCTTCTGTATGTAACGAAACCTGGGTCACAACACTTACTGCGTGCTGCCGGAAAAGAAAGCATGCATAAACCTGGAGAGACAGAAGAAGTACCACTTCCAGAAATATTTTATGAATTCTAAATTCATTGGACGTTTTAGGATTAATTTTGCTGTTAGTCATCTCAGTGAAACATTTATCAAATCTTTAGGAATAGTAAAGCTAAATCCATCAGTAACGATAGTTCCAAATTTATTGCTTCCTTTATCAAACTTGAATGATTGCTTGGCCCGAGTTAGATCCCTGAAAATTAATGGTAAAAACAGAATTCACGTTATTCACTCATCATTGCAACCATAATCTTCAGCCGTATTAATTAGTGATGGGAATAGCAAGGCCAAGAAAGTGTCGTCTTTGCTTTATTCGACTTAAGCGATCGTATATACAGTACAGGCTATCGAATCACTGTTAGCAATACAACTATTATATAGATCACTAGTATTTATAGATTTCTTACTCGCTCTATAAATTCAAAATAGAAAACTGGCAACCTTAACTGAAAATCTTGTATTTTAATGCCATTGGGCAACAGTTTTCCTTTCCCGATAGCGAGATAGTCGATTTGTCCGTTGATGAAGCAATTCTTTCATCGAACTGTCCTTCACGTGCCATTGGCTGCTTCGTCCTCCGCCTAGAAATATGACATGCAGATGGGATAGAATTCGCATTTGGAGATGGTGCGCATTGGAAATTGGCACCGAAGGGCAAGTAAGAGGTGAAGAGGTTACGGCAGTTTTCGCCACCGAAGAGTGCGCGAGCGATTCCATTGTCCTTTGAGCGCATTATGCGGACACCCTTGACGAGTGTTGAAATCCTTTGAAGCTACTCCCTTGACCTATTTCCAGCGAGGAACATAATTTTTCACTCCATCGTCCGCTGTCTTTTTTATGTTGCCAACGACGCACGTACATACTGTGTGTCGAGGGCAGAGTCATTTTCCCGTCTATGGAATGAGTGCAGTTGCGGCTGTAATTCTTGTCCAAGACGCTTGGATTCAACGCAGAACTCAGCCTTTTATTGAAGTCGTAAATTAAAATTATAAATCTCCAACTGATTAAGCGATTGCATCCACTGCCACACTATAGTAAATGTGACCATTCAGCAGCCTGTTCCGTCTCATGATTCAGAGTTGTGAGATACAAAATTTTAAAGATGACTGTTAAAAATAATTATAATAAATGTTATTATGATGAAAATTAGGTTTTTGACAGAAATATCAGTCCCTTTAACAGATAATATTGAAAGAGCAATATATGAAAATAAAAACAAATATCAAGAACAGGCAAACGAAATTTTAAAGATCTAGAGTTTGAAACGACTTAAATAATACCCATAGTATTATCAAATATCGGTGTAATCCCAAAGCAACTCTTCAATAGTCTAAATACTTAAGTTTAAACCGTAACACATGCGTTAAAATTCGAAAGGCAGTTATAATTTCAAAATACCATATTTNGTTTTAAAATTTTGTAATGTAAATAACCGATTTAATAGGCTAATTAATTCCCCTGGGAGAACCTGTATACTTGGTATGTATACCCGTATCGATGAATGTCCTGCCAGTGCTGAGAAATAAAGGAAGGAAATAACAAAAACAGATAATAATAATTTTTTAATGGAAACAGGAAAAATTACATCCATTTTAATATTTATTTTTTCAAAGAACCATTCTCTAAAAGAAAAATTCCGATTAGCCGGGAAACAAACTCGGGACCTTCGGGATGGAACGCTAGCACGCTAACCATTCCACCTCCGTCGTTGTCCATCTTTTGTAATATTCATTCTTCGATAAGTTTTGACTTCGCGACCAAACGGTATTGCGGAAACCAATCATGTTCGTTATAATTACTTTCGTGTGTACGCAATGCCACGTTTATCAATTACAAAGGTGAAAATGTGTTGGGGATTTTCAGATCCAGAATCAAACTCATAAGTGAAGGGGAGATAAACATTTCAATTGAAGTAAATGAGGGTGGATTCCGTGAATGAATACGAGTAGGTAAGTGTTCCTAGATAGCGCTTTAACTCCATCATTATATCCTTAGATCAAATTTACGTTGGTATCTGATTCTAAAAGCGAGCTAAACGTGAGCGTTAATCCGAAGATCAATGAATCCCAAAACATCAATTCCACCGCTTCCTGCGCAAGTGGACCTCCGCCGCAAACCCACGCAACTTGGCCTCCGTAACATCTCCACATGTCCTTTTTTTCTTTTGGCTACTCACTATCGCCCGGTCTACATTTAATCTGATGACCTCCTTGGCCCACCAATTTTAATCTGCCGCTCATTTCTTTGGATATTTATTCCCCTTTAGGATGGCACACCGCCAGGGGTGGCCGTAGAAGTAAGGGCAGAGGGACGCTGAGGTTATCCAGTTTCTCCTGGAGATGCGTGATTTTTCGGACGCTTCTTGACCGCCTCAGATTTAATCATCAACATTGGTACACTGATTTTTTTCGACAAGGCTGTGGTTACGTGTTGTATCGAGATCTCTGCGAGAGGCACCCAGAAGGTAGAAGACTCAAAGTTTCCGCTTGCGATGTAATTTCTGCATGAAATACAGTAAAACCATTTTTCGTGCTTTACTGTTGATAGTGATGAAAAGTTTGACTAATCAATATTCACAATAGAGGAACGCAACAATAGATTTTTGCACTCAACAATGAACGTTTTTGGAAATTTTGAATTCCCTAGCTATGACAATCTTGATTAGCCTTTTTTATGATTGACATTATCGTATATCATTGTTGCAAGTATCTAATAATGAAACGTTTTCACTTATCCACGCTCACAATAGAGAAATGCGACCATAGATTTTACGACCGACAATTAACGTTCTTGGAAGTTTTGAATGCCCTATCTATGAGACTCTCCATTACATACTTTCATGATCGAATAGCATTGTTGCAAGACTCTAATAATGAAATTTCCTAAGCTAATACGCGCGACAATGGGTTGTAAAAATAGCTCTTTGTAAGCGACAATGAGCGTCTTTCCGAATCTTTTAGAGGGCCGCTCATTCTCTCTACATTTACTGCTTCTCTCATAAGATCGCACTCATAAGATAAGATAGCACTCATTATTCTTTCCAAGATTATCTATCAGCTGAAACCCTTCCAAACCCATCGATCCCCGTTCGATCCCCTCTTTGATCTCAACTCCGAGATCAAATTACTTATCTCTTTCGTATTAATATTTTCTCTCTCCTCTAATCTTTATAGGGCCTCCACTTTTCTGTTCTTTTCTCACCACTTCATTTCCCCTTCCGCATCTCGATACCCTCCAGATACTTGATATGCCATCTCCGTAGTGACCATATCTTCAAAGAAACGCGCATTACTTCGACTGCTTAACATAAAGTTATCTTCTTCATAAAGTACCCAAGTCTACACTTGGGAAGAACACACGGCTGAAAGATTAGCAATCTATTCAGTATTTATATCAGCTTAAGTTTTAGTCAAAACGAGAATAATTTTAATGAATGATTTTATCAGGGACTTTGATGATTCTGTTAGTTTATTCGAGGAGGAAAGGTTAAAGAGGTAAAAATTATTCAGATTCGGTAAGATTGGAGGACCGAATTAAATCATTCAGCGGGCCTCATTCTGGCTCGCGGACCGTACATTGGAGAACGCTGGTTTGGATTTTTATCTCTCTGAGCAATTTAATGTTTCGAGGCCACGAGAAAGAGCGGAGCTCGAATCCCTGTCGATTATAATAACATTTTTGCTTTCGCTTGCACTCTGAGATTATTGTTTGGCTTTAAGCTACCTTAGAAGTGGCATATACTGAGACCGGGAATTTTTCAACGTCTTTCATATTATTTTTACACCAAATTTTATACAATTTCTTTCCCATACACTATCACGTTTGACGATATAAATACGTTGAATATCACCTGCATCACCCACTAGGTATAGTATATTTATGTATTACCATTGTGTTTTCGTGCTTTTTTTCCACCCTCTTTTTTTGTGGGATATATTGATTTATTTTTCTAAATGTCAGCTAGTTATAGTCAATTGTTTTGGGTTATTCGAGCAATATCATTATCATGTAATATCAACAGAGGTTAAATTGAAGGGAGGACATTTTCGCCGAATGAGTGAAATAAAGGTAATAATAATTTGAAATATTTTGGGAATTTTCCGCTCTCTTGAATAATTGTAATATTTTATTACATAGTATTCGAGAAAAGTTCAGGAAAGAACGTAATTCATCCTCCGGTCTCACCTGTTCTTTCTGGACTTGTAAAACATCAAGGCCCCTTTGCAAAAATTCCTTCACTTAAATTTCCACTTCCGAAATACTTCACCTAAAATTTCACGCGAGGAAAAATGCCAAAAAATGTCAACGTTTTAAAGCAGAGTTGCTACGAGAAGAACAAAACTTTTTAAAAACACCGCGGCGCTGAAGAAAATGCACTTTTCTCTCAAAACAATGGGTCTGAGGAAAATTTGTCTCTCAAAAAACGCGTACAAAGGAAATCGCTGACAAATTCGCGGTTAAAAGACGCGACGCGGCGCATTAAACTTTGGACTCGAATAATGTTCACTCCAAAGAGGAGAGTGGTTTTGGAAAAACGAAATGAAAACGTGCCTCGAAATTAATTAACATAAGCAAGAAGCAATGCAAATGCGGACAGTTAGGCAAATGAGTCCGGCAGAAATGAAGCCATTAGACGTGGCTTTTGGGAGGAAATTACCAAGGCGAAACACGCAGAAAAAATGAGAAAGGATGGCATTTATGGTAATGGGAGAATTAGGGAGGCGTTTAAGGATTTTCGGGAATATTTTTTTTTAGTGCGGTGAGAAATGAGTGAGTGGGTGGGGCAAGAGGAGTGTTGTCAGCGCCACGCTTCGGAGAGAATTGAAGTTGCGGTCATTTGCGCTCTAGTAATGCTCTTTTCATGAATTTTTACGGTGCTGTCCTTTCCCCCTTCCATCCTCTCCCTTCCATCCTCTCCCTTCCATCCTCTCTCTTCCATTCTCTTTCGACGGCCACAATTTTCTGTCGCCGTTGTTACACCCCCCACCCGACTTACGGACGGGTTTTGTTTCCATTACCCGATTGTAAGTCGAAAATCCGCAGGGAGGCGTCACACTTACAAGAAGTGTTCTCTCTAACTGATGTTGTGGTATTAAAATGTTTCTGAAAACTTTCAGAGCACTTAAGTTCCTCTAGAGGTTCACAAGGAAAGGGGTTAAAGTGACTTGGTGCGTTAAGGCGTGCACCTAGGAGGAATCCCAAGGAAAAACGGACATGAAAAAATTCTAACAGGACCAGGATTCGAACCTGGAACCTTCCACTTTCCGGGAAGATGCTCTATGTAGTTAATCTTTTTTTATTTATTTTTATTGCTTTACGATCGATAAAATTATGCACAAATAAATATGTACACTCGAATATGTATGTACAGTCGAATTTTTTATACATTTCATAGAAAACGTCCAAAAGAAATTTTCCATTTTTCTACGTATTAATTTCATCATAGGAAGTCATACAATTTGTAACTTTTTAAATAGCTTCTTTTAAAAATAAATTATAATATTTGTTTTTCGATATTTTGAGCTAGAATATGTTCAAAGAAGTGGTTAAGGGGAGTTCTCCTTTCCACCACTTTATATGGTCGTCTCCTCGACTAGGATGTTGGCCGTGGAATATGCCGTACAATTAACAACTTTTCCCTTGCGACAAAGTATAACAAAACGGCCTGAGAACATTTTCTAGCTCGATAGTTTAATCGGTTAAAGCATCAATCCTGAAAGTGGATGATTCCAGGTTCGAGTCCTGGTCCAGTCAGACTTTTTTCATGGCGGATTCCTCTAGAGGTTTTTTTGACAAATGATCCTTGTATTTTCGCCTAGCCTTAAGTAACTGTAATTGCCGTATAAATGCAAGAAGCATTTTATAGTCATAGAAACAACTTTCTTTAGTTTAAAATTTACATATTACTATCGGTGGATTTCGCAGATTTTTCAGACCTCCCCTCTTTTGGGTTTTTTCCTCTTTTGGAAATTTTTCGTAAGCTCTTCACTTAGATTCTGTATACACTCATCGTTCCATATTTTTTCCTCAGTTTATCTCTTTCCTTTCCTTTTATTAAAATTAAATGAGCTGGATTTAATAGAGGGGACTTCATAGTCCCAATCTCGTCCGCAATAAAGACGTTTCTATTCGATTCTATAAATGATATATAAATATCTCTCGTGCTGTGATAAAAGATTCATATTTTGTAATGCTGCTAGATTCACCCTAAAAATTGGCTAAAAATTCGCAAAATTCATTTAAAATGTCGCCGAAAAGAAGTTAAATAATTAGAATGGCTTGAATTTAATTTTCGAAAAATATCACTTCAGATAAGCAAGAAATTTGTCCCGTACTGTTCCGATTTCCTGATTGGAGACGTTGCGTTTCCAACACGATTGAATATGTTCAGCCTGAAGATGTGAAGAAAAAAGCAGTAGAACGAAGTGAATAATGATGGGTGAATGTCAGGGCTGAAGCCAGGAGTTCTTCAATGGAGGAGCCATGGACACTGCATTGCCTACAATTCAGGGGCGGGAATACTTCCTCCAAAATGTAATTAAAATAGAAACCGATTTATTTTAAGATGTATTCCCCTGCGAATCTCCAGCGTTGTTTGTAAGGCGTAATTGGGAGAGGCATGGAGATCCTCTGGTATATTTTGGTTTATTGCTAGCTCTGTTATCATGGAGAGTTAGAACCACCCTTAGCAACACCTCTGGTGAATAGTGATTCAAAGAAAGGCGACGAGACCACTTTGAAAGGAGATTTAAACATTGGTTTGGACGGATGGGATGTTTGGAAGCAAAATGGCTAAGATGGTAAGATGTAAAGGAAGATGGAGAAGAATACTGCTGGCTGAATATAGTGAATTGAGAGAAGATTCATGAAATACTAGAATGGAATAAAGACTAAAAGAAGTATGAAAAATTATCCGCGTATCTTGCGAAACATGCATCGAAGTAGGGGAATTTATAAAGAATTGAATAAACGAGGAAAATTACGTGCTTAACTCACAAGTGAAAGTGATACGTACGAATGTATTTGGAAATGGAAAAAAATACCGAAGTTCTTGTAATAGGAAAGTGGAGCGAAATTTAGGCTATCGCATCAATATACCCATCTTCGCCACTTTTTCACCGATGAGGGTGGTATTAATTGTGAAGGTTTCATTCCGATTCTCCCCTTGTTCTTCCGCACCCACGCCGCGCCCTTGGAGAGCACTCTTCGATGCCGAAGACACTTATCCAGCGAACGCAATTCCGATTCCCCTTTTCGCCTTAAAACCGAAGGTGACGAATCCACGAGCGCTTTACCTGTGCCTCGAGGGCTCTTTTCATCAAAGAAAACCTTTATTTCAAAAATATAGTTCATATTCAATTACTTCTCAGTTTTTGTGCCTTGGATGGGTGTTGTATCTTTATATTTCGTGGATTATAGGGTTGTACCCTCATTTGCACTTTTATAAATCAACTATCAGAGATTCAGCTCAAATTAACGCAGGAAAATATACGATGTGAGGCTTCTGGAAATGTAGCTGCCTTTGTAACTCCTGTGTTAAATGAACTTTAGTGCCTTTCTGTATTTTGATGCAGATGGGCATAACCAGGATCTGTCTCTTGGGGTGGTGGGGGGGAGTTTTGAGACATGTAGTAAACGCAAAATCATCCACGTTCCAGGGGAAAGCAAACTTCTCTCCTCTCCTATATCTAATAAAGATGGAGTCAGATTTATACTCAAATGTGGTCCCTGCGAGTCACCAGGTGCGCGCTTAAAAGTAACTATTTAAAAAAGTCTAATTCTCCTTGTATAATCTCGATTTTTAAATCCATTTTGGCTTAGGGAGGTTTTAACAGCCAAAACCCCCTTGGCTACGCCTCAGTTGATAGTATCTTAAATCGAATATTGTTCTGGAAACGCGTTTCTGATTATGTCTTACGGACAAAATAAATTAACGCTAAGAATTTAAAAATGATTTCTCTTTACCCTTAATATTTTAAAAGTATTTCATGCTCCCTTTTTTACACATTTGTATGTAAACGCTATTCTTGCGTTTAGATAAAATATGCTGGAAAATATAAAATTACTATATAATATATATGAATCAATAAGCGGAAAATCAACCGTTTTCAGAGTTTGAGCTCTCCTTAACAACAATTGTATGAAGAATTACCATTGCAGAAATCAAAAAGAGCACGAAATATCTGATATTTTACGAAATAAATTGCATACCTCTGAAAAATCGATGTAACGAACAACTGCACTGAGTAGTCGACTGGAGCCAAGTCAAGTAAGGAAAGAAAGAACTCGTGAGTTAGAGTATTAGAAATTGGATTCCTGAATCATGCAATCAGTACTTTACTCCTGGGGAATGGAGGAACGTGTGGAGAACAAATTTAATATGTAATTTTCAGCACATATCTATGATAGGAAAGAAAAATGGAACACAGCTTTAAATAAATTAGAGGTTTATAAAACACGTTTGGACGCAAACGGGATGTTTCGGATAACCGATCTCTAGGAATTACCGTATGCGCATTTCGAAATCAATGGCTTCGTTCTCAAGGTTCCAATGGAGAGGAGAGGTGGATGATCTTTGTCAAATGGAATTCTTAACCTGCTCATAATTTGAAATATTCCCCTTAAGAAAACTCAGTCCCTTATTTATCATAGTAGGAGTTACAAAAGTCAATGTCAGTCAAGTTGTTGACTTCGTTAGTTGATCGGTCAGGTGAACTGCGGTCCTGTCACCATAGCAACTATCCTGAGTCGATGTATGAGATGATTTTATATGAGAATAATCTTTGTGTATCCTGAAATATTTTTTCTCAGTAGATAATTTGATGTTTGCCCTCACTTCTGACAAATAAAAGAGAATTAAAGAAAATCGATATTTTTATTATATGTAATGTTGCTTCTTCATTGAATAGGAAATGTGCAAATCGTTACTGTGCAATAGCTATTTCCCGAACAATTAAATGGGCAGTCTATGCTGACAATTAATGAAAATTTAAAATTAAGGGGTATATAATGCACTTCGAAAGGAAAACGAAGAAAATGTTTTTCTCGTGGAAAAGTGTTTCCACGTGGAAACGCCATTGATGGTTTAAATAAAGGAATAAAATAATTAAATTAGCAATATAAAAAAATTTCGAATACATTCTCCTTGTTCTATGTAAATAACTTTTGCATTGTTATTACATGGAAGATAATTTATGAAAAATGTTTGATTGTTATTGAAATCGTAATAAAATAAAATTTTTATTTCATATTGTACTTGACGAAAACAATAGATGTTTCCACATTACTTACATACAATACACGTTTCCACATTTATTACTCATTATTTTTTACACATGCACACATTTTTGACATTATGTTAAAGTATTGAGTCAATAAACATTATTAATTTTATTCATCCTTTTTTGTGTGATTACTTCCATAGGCTAGGGACTAAGTCATTGGGACCTCGGTGGGCAATATGGATATTATACTCCACATTCAAAATCGCAGGAGAATAAGGAAGGTGATCACCGGTTTAAGGTATTTCATGTTTTGGGATATTTATATGTATTGTAAGATAACCGCGCTGCTAATTTGAATTTAACGGTCAATATCAGCGGAGTACGGAGACATGACTAATGCTTTGAGAGTGAATTTCGGTGACATATATCCATCTACATTTAAAATTTCTATATATTATTACCTTTACACGTTTTTATGATTTTTAGCGTTTATATTTGGCTTGCTTTATAACATTTATAGTGAAAATAGTCTTAAATTTTCTTAAATTAAGAATAAGAAACGATTTGTATACGTCCGAAAACTGAAATGGGGTTCCTCCGTACCCTATTACAAAATTATATTCTAGAGGTTTTCCATTATTATGTCAGTAAAAAGGGTATCACACTCCGGAATGGATCCCCTCTAGCCACCTTAGCTGTTACTGATCAATCCTCAATCCCTGGATGATATTCCTCTAAGTCCTTACTCAAAAAAAGATAGAATATTCTCGAAGAGGCAAAGATGACCTCCAAACACGTCCCTGAGTTCCTCGGGCCCCCTTTAGAAGGGCATTTCAGTGTGCCGCGGTTGCGTGTTTATCGCCTCCAAGACATTGCAGCTCCAATTAAAATGCAGCGCTCGATCCTCGCAATGGTCGCCAGAAGCAAAAGAAACACCCACGGGTCTTCGGGGAACGTTCGCCGCAAAGCGATGACGTATTAGTCGAGTCACGCGTGAGCTCCCATTAACGCCCGTTGCCCGCCTCCCGAGGGGCGGTAACCGCGCGCGGCCTCCCCTTTTCAGGGGTTGGCCGATGGGGATTTTTATTAAGCGTCGCAAGAGGAGGGATTTTTATTGCCCGCGTTCACCAGTGCTGCCCCCACGCGACTCCGTGTCAAATTAGTGACCGCAAACGCTCGATTAAGGGTCGCGTGACGACGTCCCTCGTGCGTCATTTTTTCCTCGGGACGCCGCATGTGGCGCCACATGTGAGCGCGCGCGTGAGTCGATCGGAAAAGGGGCGCCACGGACCGGGTGCTTCTTTTGTTTCCCGTTTTGGAGCTCTTCCGTTGGGATGCGTCCATTCAGACGACCGCCACAGATGTTAACAACCTGTTTGACGTAAATGTCATCGAGTCCGTTGTTGAGCGGACGCCGATCGTCTGTTTTTTCCGCGCCCGCTCGCCTCCCGTTAAATCGCTTTCCGCCGCTCCTTCCCATCGGAGGATTCACATGATTTATCGCAATTGATACATGCTCTAATTTAGCTTCGAAATTGGGAAATTCGTCCCGCTTCCTAACCTAGGCGGATCGTGAATTATCTCTTCCATATCGCTGTTCTGTTTTCTAAAGGTAAATGCGCCCGGTTGTGAGGCGTCGATAAAGAGTTTCAAAAATTAATGAAAAATGAATGGATGTGAGCAAAAGGTGCGTGATCAGTAGGGAAGACGCGTTTTACATTGGGTCTGGCTTACAGAAAGATAGGATGGAAGTAGAGCATCTCAAATGATAATTTTACTAGTATAAAAGGCATAGAGGTATACCGAAAATAATTTGAATGAATGTGGTGAGGGCCGAAAGGGAGGTTTTGAAGTTGGAGGGAAGATCTGAAAACATATGGATGGAGGAAATGAGGATTGGTAGGCAATATGAGAATCAAGGGCAAACTACCTCACTCCTCATTTTGCCTAGTAAACCTCATTCCCCTCTCACTGCCCTTCGTTGCTAGTGGTTAAAGGGATGAAGTCCTAACAGGCCTTCGGGCTAAATACTTCGGTGTCTGAAGTAAAAGATAGGGGAGTATGGAAGATTGATTTGAATAACCGAGTCAAATAAATTTCTTACCATGAAAAGTGTGTAACTGGTTGTCTTGCGTTTGAATTCTTTGATGATGTTTTATACGCAAATGTTTTTTTCGTCCCAGGATAGTCTCTCAAAGTCTGAAAGAATCTCTCTATTAAATCGATTTGGTTGTAGAAACTAGAAAACTAAACCAGAAAGTTTGGTAGAACAGGAAATGTAAACAACATCGACAAGTCTCTCAGCATGTGCTAAAAGCACAAATAGGTTTTTCTTGCAAAAGTAAAGTGCTTCTATATCATTGATTAGAGCTTTGTCATTGTGAACTTTTATTTCTTTATTATTACATAACTGCTAATGAGCTAAACGCCTGGTGGCTACCTTTTGGAGACATACATACTACAGTATATATTTTTTCTCGGCGTTCATGACTGCTTTCACAGCTGCTGGATAGGACCCAAGAGTATATTAATTTATGAATTTTTCCTTATAACTCTTCTTCAAATATTGGATTGCGGCTGACCGAAACGAATGAGAAACTGAAAAATCGTTTATGAAATTTAATTAATGAACCGAACTCGTTAAATTCATTCATAGATTAAAATTTAATTGTGGATTATATGCATATTACATATCTTCAAATCAAAAATGTCTTTACATATCAAAACATGTAAAATAGTCCTTAGATTCCCCGGTTATTTTCTGCATATTCCTTTGGCCCAAAAGGGAATCTTGTAAACAAAACTTTGGTAAGTTTATGATAATGCACTTCGGATCACCATGACTACATTAAAATGGAATTAAAAATGAAAGGGCGCATGGTAACAAATTAATTTCCTAGTTGCAGTCAGTTTCTGTCCGTAGCTTCCTGCGGAAAAATAAGAAAATAGACAAGAAATGAATTACGTTTCTGATAAATTGTTCCGACAGAAATTAAAGATGATTTATTTTGCGTTGTAAGCCTTGAGGTAAAGTCTTTACTGAGGAACTTAGTCTGAGTTTTTTACGTCAGTGATTTTGCCGTAATGAATTTAGATTTCCGGTGCAGCTACATCCAAGCTGATGAACTACCAATCGCCGCATGGCTTTGACGAGAATTAAGTTCCAATTTTAATATTCATTTTACCCTTTACTTGGAAATGTTTGAGAGTCACCACTACTGGAAGGCACGCTGTGAACATTTGCTGAAATATTTCAGGACCATGTTAGAAAAACTACTTTGACCTTTGGGGTTGAGTACAACTTATTCGTATTAGAAATAATAGCGTGATGCATCAGAAATTAACATTCTGTTTTTACGGCAATATTTTTATGGCGATTCTTGTAAAACAATACTTAAGGATTGTCCGTATAAAATTACCAAAATATTTTTAACATGGGTTTGAAATACTATTGTGCTTGGTGGAAGCAAAACTATCTGATTTATCCAAACTAAAGGGTAATTATAAGAAGAGCTAAAAGCAAGTAAGATTTCTTTGACACATAAGGCTCGTCAACCTTTGATTTTATAAAGCGTTGATATGGTTTAGAAATTATAGTATTTTAAATTATTAAAGCCATTGATAAGTGTTAAATATATTAATACTAATGGGAGAAGTCCTAAAAATTGTTAGGATGTAATTCTGAAAATGTGTTCTTCCACGTTTATTCACTGTATTCCATAACTCTGGAGATCCATTAATTTGGTTTTTATTCCATTTACTAAAATCAGAAATTTCAGACACTTATTTTCGAGGGAAATTTCTTTGTGCCGCTTATCCGCTGCAGAAAGCAACTGTTAGGGCTCCGGTGAAGTATTTTATTTTCAAGATGTATTCGATTAAATAAAACATATTTTCAACAATTGCATCGATATAATTTTTAGATTAAATACTCACCGCTTTATAAGGTTACGTCAATTTCGGCTGGACCTGAATTTGATATAACCTACAGTGTTTGAAGGATATTTTCGGCAGCTGCTGTTGAGCGAAACGTCATTTCCATTGGCAGCGAATCGATTCATTAGACGCAGTTTTGGATTACAGAACGTTTGCTCTCCAAACTCCGTGACCCAGTCCAGACAAATATGGTGGTATCAAGTCCTTTTGGAGTGCTACTGGAGGATTCTCACGTGGAATCTGAGAAGAAAATTGAAATTTATGCCTGGGCACATTATGGCAAATTTTAGCTCTAAAGAATGTAGTGGAATATAATTTACAGTTTCCATGAAACTTTTGCGCGCCCTTTCTCGACTATTGTATATAAATTCGATTTATATGATTCGTAAATATGATCTTATGTTTGTAGAAAAATAATACCAAAACATATTTTTATGTAAAAAGCACGGGAGGCAAACTTTATCATAGAACACATTAAATCCATGAGTTTAAAATTTCTGACCGAACCGGGACTCAAACCCGGACCTTCCACGTTCCGGGTGACTGCTCTAGCCAATTGAGCTAACGTGTCAGAACAATTAGACTTGCAGTTCAGGAGATTTTCAAAATTAATGATCCCAAGCGATACTTGTCGGAATTCCATAACATTGTGTAAAAGAATTCATGTAAAACAATGGTAGGAAAGCAAAAATTGTACAGAACACTGGGAATCTTTTAAGTTATGTAAACTCCCAAGGAAGAATGGTCTTGAAAAAGTCTGACGGGACCGGGAATCGAACCCGGGTCTTCCAATTGCCGGTCGGGAGCTCTGTCCATATGAGCTATCCCGGCAGAAGACATCCAATCGGCAATTGGGAGACCAGAGTTCGATTCCCGGTCCCGTCAGACTTTTTTCAAGTCCATTCTTCCTTGGGATTTTTCCTGGGTGCGCACCATCTTGCGCAAAATCACCCTTACTCGTTTTCCCGTATTGTAAACTCAGTTGAGCATTACGTATAATGCTGTAGGATTCCGGACATCCAAGTGGATGACGGGTAAAGTGGGTCTTGGGTGAAAACGGAATCAGATTCGTTTCCTGGTGAGGACCTCATTTAAGAAGTATAAAATTACCTCAGTTGTGTAACCAAATTCATGAAAAAGTACTTATGTTATGTTTGAGAGAGGAAGCAAAACCATAAATTAATCCAGCCTATAGTCAAACTATAAGGAAAAACATTCCAAGGAATCGCTAGCAAACGGCGTTCGTTAATTTACCAATAGTTCAGAGAAACATTGGAAGATAATTAGAAATGGGGATTTAATTTTCGGAAGAGGAATATGATGTTAATTTGTAGTACGGTTTATGACTGTATCATTCGATTTTCGACGTTTCCATCACGAACATTTCGACGTTCGTTCAGTTTCGACAGTTGCGTTCAACTATAACACTTGTTTTTGCATTGCTCCAGTCATCTGTTCAGACGAAGTGAATTGCCAAAGTATCTAATTACACGATCGCAGAGAGCTAATTTTGAACAGAACTCGTCAAATATCGAAATTCAATCAACAATCACATTTTTGCGTTTAGAATTAACGGGAAAATGGATTTTCCGGATTAGGAGATCAAACTAATATAACTTCAGCCTCCAAGCTCTCTGAGCTACTGAGGTAAATATAATCCAATACGTTCAGAAATGTATAGGTATAAATTACCCTAAATTCAAAAATAAATTTCAGACGGAGTAGTTTGGAAAGTTTTCCTTTCATCCGTGAAAAATGACAATCTTTTTAGCATTGCAGACAGATATTCATAGGGAAATGCACTTGCAAGTCATTGCTTTCGGTAAGTTTAAGCTGCAAAACTGTCTGTTGGAAACTGAAGATGCTCTCTTTAACTGTAACCATTACTTAGGCTTCTCTGCATTGGTCCATGGAGTGCGTTACTCTCCATCGTGAACAGAAAAAAGAATAGCAATATGACACTTCCCAAGTTTCACAGAGTATGGATCATGATTACTTTAATCATTATCATAAAATTATACAATAATTTCTGATGACCTAATGGTAGCTTCTTCAAAATTGTTAAATCGCATTACCCTTATAACATTGGGAGAAGTCTCGCGAACAATCCGCTCACTATTTTACATTCATCAATTTAGCGTACGAAAAGGGCCCATAAAATGTATAGTTTTAAAAAAATCATGAAGGCTTTCGTATAGAAATGGAATTCCCTGAAATATAAGGAAGTAAATATAACATTAAAATTATAGCAAAGAAACCAAGAGGAGAGGAGAAAAACGTTGGATAAAGTAAGAATTTTAATAAACGTAGGACTTTTAGTCATTGGTGCCATTTTTGCTCGAACTATGTCGATATATCACTGTATCATATCATCTCAACGGTATCAGATGTATCCGCGCCCCCAAGTATGAAAATCCTAATTATAATCGTAAAAATTAAAATTCATAAATTCAGTGACGCATACTTTTGCTACATCGATCAAATCAATTCGGCGATGTAAATAAATATATACACAATTGAAAGACGTTTTTCTTTATCCTGCACCGTAAGGCAATCAAGAAGCATTCCTTTCATTATCAAGATCCGGTAGGAGAAACAAAAAATTCTTCAGTAAAAAATCAACATGATCACAATAACAGCCATAACAATGATACGGGTCATTGTTCTCTATGACGATAATAAATGTTTAAGTAAATTAAACAGATTTTTCTGTATCATACACCAGTAGGCAAACAGAGAGTATTCCATTCACCAATATTTGGTAGCAGAAAAAAACTGTCTTTGGGCAAAAATCAACATCACAACAATAGCAGTCGCAACAATGACAAGGGTTATTGTTCCTTAAGTCGATGAATTGTTTAATGTCAATGGACACTATCGTCCAGGAATCCACCTGTGAACGCAACAAAGAAATATCGAATTGATATAAGGACGTTACTATCCCTCACTTTAATTTTGACGAGAAAATATTTGGGCCTCAATCCCCGTCCGCAAATCCACTTTCGCTGGACGGCAGCGATAATTGTCCAGCACTTGAGGGACGAAATCTCCTTCTCCGTCGACGTTATTGTTCTCGGCTGCCGTGTTTTCATTCGCTGAAAGTGTGGCGGAGGCAGAAAATGAAACCCTTTCCTCGGAGATTGCGTTATTTAGAACGGAAAGGAAGCGTCATATGACAGCACAGCGCTTCCGCCGACTCTTATATTCGCGCCCATCTGCTTGCCCAAGATTTGCTCGGAAACCTCTCCTTTCCAAAAATTCCATTCCTCAAAGACTTCGCTTGACTGAGGGTCGCCGACGTTCCAGAGGACGTTTTCTCACTCAGTTTTTCGGTCGCCCTTGCGCCCGATGGACGGTATACGGTATAGAAACTTGTTCCTCTTAGGAAACTTATATTTTCATTGTATACTATGTAGTAAACATGTTTTAATATTTCTCTTGTAATTCCATAATTGTTTACACTTAAGCCTGTGCTCATCTCGTGAAGCACTTATGCACCCTGAAAATGTAATTGTTAAGAGCTCTCCCAGGGGCGGATTTATAATTAGACTCAATAGGCGCTGAGGGCCTCACTTGCATGGAGGCCTCAGTAAGACTTTGCTTATTTATTTATTTATTAATAACACATCTACATAGAGCACAAGGCTAATTACAGTTGAAGATCAGCAATGATAATAATCATGATAATCTATAAATAGAATAATAATATAAATAATAAAACAAAATTGCAGAGATCAGNTTTGAAAAAATTTCACTTAAAGTAAGATCAGCAATGATAATAATCATGATAATCTATAAATAGAATAATAATATAAATAATAAAACAAAATTGCAGAGATCAGAGTTACAGAGATCCGAAATCAGTCTCTTGCAACCATATTTAGGATTGATTTAAGAGGTACGTAAAATGGATAGAAGCTTTAATTGGAAGAAAAAGAGTTGGAAATTGAAGGTATTCGGAAAAGAATGACCGTTTTATTACCGACAAACATGGAGTATTCATAGAGAAGGTAGGCGAGTTGTTCTTGAAGGAAAGAGAAAAGACAGAGTAGGAATGTGGTATCGATCTTGTGGTTGATAATATTATTTAGGAAGGCAATGTCGGAGAAAGTATTAGAGGTTTTAATAGGAATAAGGTTAAGATTATTTAGGAGATCAGTCTTTGACACATTCCAATAAAACTGCACTAGAAAACAGACTAATTTTGAAAAGAAATTTAAGACTCGATTGAGAGAGGAGATTTGGAAGATATGGCCCAAATAGGAGAGCAATAAGCAATAAGTGAAAGAACACAGTTTGAGAAATAGGTGCAGAGAGAGACTGGATCCCAGTAAAACTGTAGAGAATTCCTAATCGGGACATCGCTCTCTTTATCACATTAGTTATTATGTTCCGAAAAGTTTAGTTTTTCATCAATGATCACATCAAGATCTTTATAAGAAGTAACTGTGAGAATATTTCTTTCGTTGATGGGCTAGTCTTCGTAGAGTTGTTTCTTTTTTAATGTTATTATCATAACAACACTTTTCTGGGTTTTGGCTCAGTTTCCAAGAGAAAGAATATTCTTTAACTTATATACTCACTATGAAAAATTGCTCTGGTTTTTCCCTCCAAAAAGTTTTTCGTAGTTATCGAGTAAGTACACATAATATGTTTCTAGTATATATTGCATTGTTTATGGTACTGTAAAATATAAAAATGTCTACCCATCATACATTGTAATTTATAGAAATACTATGTATTGCAAATTTCAAAGCTTGTTTGTTTACTGTTGCCATAGTAAGGCAACTGAGGTTTCTGCGGGATATNCGTTAAAATGCACATGTATAATCGCTTATCTGATCCTCTAAACTTTCAATTGGAGGCCAATTGACCCATGCGTTGGATCGAAATTTCGAGTAGATAGATCACTCTATTTGAACGGAATGCCCTCATCTCCCGTTTAAAACCCTAAATTAATCATGAATAACCCTAAGGATACCGAAATAGCCGTCTTCCCTCGACGAACCCTTCCCTCAGCCGAAATCCTCCGAAGAGACGATTAATTTGTCTGCAGCCCGAAAGATGCCACCACGATAACCTTTATTAATTCCAGTCGAGACCGCTTTCCTTTGGCAATGCCTAAAAGCGTCCTCAAGCGATCCTTCACGTACGCAAGTGACCGTGACAATCCGAGCGGAGAACAGCACATCCTCTTTGCAGTAGAAAGAGGAAGTTTTAAAAATATAAAGGAAGTCGCGTGCGTAATCCTCAGTGGAATCCTTCAGCAGCTTCTTTTAGCTCCGTTTCCTCTTCATATCCCGCGTGGAGAAGGCGGCTTTGTGTGGCGCCGCGCGGGCAGGTGTCTTCTGCTACAATGGTTTCCATAGAAAACGCTTCCCTCTAAATAGGCGCTGCTGTCCTTAAAGATGTCTTTAATGATTCTGATTTTGCGGCGGCACTTCGGCCTTAGTTCTCTGCTTATGTTTCTGTGTTGTTTATGGTAACGATCCCTATGGAGACATTTTATATCACGTTCTTAAGCATTGTTCGTAGCAACGATGTTTTTAATGTCCTATAATTTACACCACGGGTGGGGAACATCGGAAGGCCGTATGGTCGTACCGTTGGGTCTCAAAAGGAGACATTCGGCCGAATATAAATCCATCAGGCCTCACTTAAGCGCCATAATGCCTACATTTGAATGCGTTCTTAGGAAACGAGGTGAAATGCATTTATGTCTAAAGGGAATACTATAAGACGTATTTCTATGTATATAATGTTAATTATTATTATGATAATAATAATAATGGTAATGCGACTTTATTCGTGCGTCATTGAGACTATCAAGTATATTCTTACATCCAATCCTTATAACCCCTATATTTGTGTTATATATTCATTTTTAAAGATAATTCATCTAATGACATTTTTGAAATTAATTTTGTACGTGTAAATACTAAAATACTATAATCAATTGAAATGAACTGCTATTAATAATCCAGATGATAAATTAACTTATGCTAAACTGTATATGCGTATAGCGTTCAAATCGTTCCCATGGTATTCTCATTGTCGTCCGCTAGCAACTATTTCTACACCTCATTTTTCCAAGCATGAAGTTCTAGCAAATTTTCATTGTTAAATTCCAACAACGATACTGTATGACGTTTGAGTTTGCTTTTATAACGTTTAAAACTAACTCAGGAGCGGTAATTCTTGATTTCAGTAACTTTTTGAACGCCCTTGTAATTCTCGAATGATATTTTTCTAGAGTGGGAACTTTCTTAGCCACTCTCTCTTAGATACGGGTTTGATGTGTTTATCAGTGTCTCCACGGTGATTAAAGCTTAGAATAATTTAGAGCCCCCGCGAAACGCATGCGAGCTGTAACTCTGATGCGGTGAACTGAATTAGAAAGTCTTAAAATTGAGTGCAATACGACATCGCAGTTACTTAATTTAAAACTGCGCGACTGAGATGCAGTCCACATATCGGCTCAGCGGAGGAAATGCCTCCATTGTAATTTTCAGTTCGATTGCGAGGAAATCTTCGAATTGGAAATTCCGAGCCATTCCATCGGATAGCGCCGCTCTCTTGCTTCGTTTCCTTTATCCGTCTCTCATTAACTTCGCTTCCTTTGTCGTGGATTATATGTGAATTTCAGTTACCATTCGGTTGGTCGCTTTATATAATTAACTTACATCCCAACAGCGTTGGCATATTGATTTTAAAAGGAGTAAAATGAATATCACGAAATTTCAAGAGGATTGAGCATGAATTATTTCCCTGAGAAAATGAAGTTATGTAATCGGAGACGCAGACTATGGGGTGGTTTTGGGGGTTTCACTCCCCCTTTAATGAGAACAGAACCAACGGTAAACAATAACATGCTGACCCGCTGGGTATAAAAATAGTTATAAACCTATCTTGATTTTTGGCGGAAGTCTTCATACCCCTCGATTATAAGCAATTTTGAATTTACTCCATGGTTCTGAAAGCCCCCATGGAGAAATCCTTTCTACGCCCCTGAATGTAATGCTATCTTTTGTTTGATTTACTCTTTACTACTGTACACAAGAACAAAGGAATGTATAACATTCCTTGTACTCTCCCAGCATTGAAATTTGGGAATAAACAGTCAAAATAAGCATTTCAACTACTAAGAACGTTCTTTCTTACGATTGTGACCAATGATTGTGATCGCATGGTGATTCAATGCAAGATATTTTGTAATTCATCAGCGATTCCGTTTCTCCGTCAGAAAAATCAATCGATAATCAAATTAATGAGGTATTTATGATTTGATGTACTTCACCGTCGATTAGGCTAGGATGTGCGTAAATGTGTTCGGTATTCTCCGTTTAATGTTGTGAAATCTAAAGTTATGTTTTAATCTATTGGAGGACCCTCAGAAGTCAACCTTGCACACCCAATAAGATGGAAAACATGTTGATATGTATGGTAAAATACGTTGATTTTAGCTGATGCGGGCTTCCAAGTATCACGAATTCCCAAAAAGAAATAGAAGTGACTGGGATCAATGACTGCTTCAGGATTGTGGTAACTAAGGCAGAAATTAATTTCCTGGCTTGATTCTCCACACTTTCGACTTAATTTCAACAATATTTGTCGATTATTTTAATTTAATTCGATTTTATAATGGTTGCAACATTAACAGATGCCAATCCATTGTTATTTATTGTTTTTTTTCACATAAAGGGCAGTATTACCGATAGATGTCCCTATTACTTCTATAATCACACCTTCTTATGGTATCTCGTTCTGTTTTTTATTGCAATAAATAGTTCTGCGCTTTGACTGCTTCCTTTCCAAAGTTTTCAAACGTATTCCGACGCTGAATCCCGGAAGCCTCGATGATCTGTACGCCCTGGGGCACACGCGTCACTTCCTCGAAGTCTGAATTTGGGCCTGACTGAGACCCGAACCCAGGTCTCCCACTTTAAGGGTTCTCAAAGCAATTGAGCTACCACACCCTACAGTTATACTCCAAGACTAGGGTTCAAATCGTATTCATGTCAAATTTTTCGCTTCCCTTTATCCTTTGTGTTTTTCATTTAACATGCCCAAACGTACAGTGTTAATCGTTAATGCCTTCCCCGTTAAAATGCACATGTATAATCGCTTATCTGATCCTCTAAACTTTCAATTGGAGGCCAATTGACCCATGCGTTGGATCGAAATTTCGAGTAGATCACTCTATTTGAACGGAATGCCCTCATCTCCCGTTTAAAACCCTAAATTAATCATGAATAACCCTAAGGATACCGAAATAGCCGTCTTCCCTCGACGAACCCTTCCCTCAGCCGAAATCCTCCGAAGAGACGATTAATTTGTCTGCAGCCCGAAAGATGCCACCACGATAACCTTTATTAATTCCAGTCGAGACCGCTTTCCTTTGGCAATGCCTAAAAGCGTCCTCAAGCGATCCTTCACGTACGCAAGTGACCGTGACAATCCGAGCGGAGAACAGCACATCCTCTTTGCAGTAGAAAGAGGAAGTTTTAAAAATATAAAGGAAGTCGCGTGCGTAATCCTCAGTGGAATCCTTCAGCAGCTTCTTTTAGCTCCGTTTCCTCTTCATATCCCGCGTGGAGAAGGCGGCTTTGTGTGGCGCCGCGCGGGCAGGTGTCTTCTGCTACAATGGTTTCCATAGAAAACGCTTCCCTCTAAATAGGCGCTGCTGTCCTTAAAGATGTCTTTAATGATTCTGATTTTGCGGCGGCACTTCGGCCTTAGTTCTCTGCTTATGTTTCTGTGTTGTTTATGGTAACGATCCCTATGGAGAAATTTTATATCACGTTCTTAAGCATTGTTCGTAGCAACGATGTTTTTAATGTCCTATAATTTACACCACGGGTGGGGAATATCGGAAGGCCGTATGGTCGTACCGTTGGGTCTCAAAAGGAGACATTCGGCCGAATATAAATCCATCAGGCCTCACTTAAGCGCCATAATGCCTACATTTGAATGCGTTCTTACAAAGGAGAGTTTTTTCTTCATTAAGACAGGAAACAAAACGAAAAAGGCAAGGAAATTTTGAGAAGTAGGATTTCAATTTCTTTCTGCTTGAAACATTAAAAAAGATCGAGGGAGAAAACTATTTAAATGCGTGCGTTTGTTTCAGAAAATGAAGGAAAAGCCGCGTGTTGAATAAAGGTCGTATGCATTGTTCTAATTCTTATGGCAATTCTATTTATATTCTTTACATTTTTGTTGTGTCCTTGTTTATAGCAACGCATTCTCTCTGTTTGTTTTTGTCTATAGCAACCTCTTTGATGTCAGCGCATCTTTTTCCTTCCACTCACTTATCTCATTGGTTTAAATTCATTATCTCGTGTACCGTGAATGTCAATAAAATAAACTAAATTTATGTTTGTACTAAATATAGAATGGTAAATTATTTTCTTCCACCTCTCCTCACAGTAAAAATAGGTTGTGGAATATAATTATTTAGTTAATTCGTAGTTTAGTCTAAGCGAAGGGATCAGGTCTTACTGTTCCGGTGGGCCGAATTAGCATTTGGAAAGGATTCTTAGGCTGATGAAAATGTTATTTGACTTACTGAAATTTAATTATGAATTTCTCCTGGTTTATCTTTTATTACAACGATATTCGGTATTATTTACCTGGGACGTAGCAAGGATCTGTATCTGCGGGATGGGGTTAAGCCACGGAGTAAATGCGAGATTGCCTTCATTCCTGGGACGGGCAAACTTCTACCCTAAATGTTATAAAGTTGGAATCAGAATTATATTTACGTATATTCCCTTAAAGTCAAGAGTGTGTGACTGTAAATATTTAAGCAATTACAATTTACATCCGATAACCTCGATTTTTTTAAACCCATTTTTTCTGTGGGGGGGGGGGGGGGGTGGGGGAGTAGCTCCCAAAACCCTCTTGTCTACGCCCCTTCAATTACTCTGAGTAATGCAATGAAAATGCGGTTTATTTTCATCAGTAAGGAATTTCATATGGAAATAATTGTTTGAGAACTTAAGGGAAGATTTGACCTCTCGGAGGATAGGACTCATGCGGCTCGCATAATATTTCGACGAAATATTTCAATAAGTGCAACACGCGACTCGATCATGTTGCAACCACCGCAAATTATCTGATTCAACCTTCCAAATGAAATGAATGCCTCTCAGCTATTGGCTTGCTCATTTCAGTTAGACAGGAATTGAAATTGTTTCCTTAGGAACGAAGAACAACATTTTTATGGCAACGTTCCCGCATAGTTGTATCGCATGGCAGCAACAATCAACGGTAATCAAAGATTGAGTATTGTTGTTCATTGAGCGATGTTTGTGAGAATATCAGAGTCCTGTGCAAGTGTGATGCGAAGAAAAGGCTCTTCGACTAAAAGATGAAACCAAACCCGTTAGCTCATCGCAGTAAAGGCTTTCTCAATACAGCTTAAACATTGCAAGACTAAAAAATCTCAAAGTAACTCCTCCACTAATTGAATCTCTAAACTAAGTGAAATATATTCTACTACAACCTTTCTTTCTTCAGGTTGATTAGCAAAAATATAATATTATAATCAAGTATGACAGTGAGGTGAAACCTTTGCTTTCAAAGCATTGATTACAGCTTTTAGTTCATGAAAAAAGACAAATAAACCTTGTAGATCCCACTTTATAAAGAATAAATCACTGCATCTCGAATTATTAGGGCCTATGTTACTATATAACGGAATCTGTGACGTCAGTTTCAAACAATTCCAGAAGCGGAAAAGCTTGGTTACGAGGGCTTTCTTAACGCCCCTCGTATCTTGGATACAAAGAGTTAAACATAAAATTATGGAAACTCCCGGATATTGGTTAAAAGGATTACGTATCGGAAAAACCAAGAACTTGAACATTTTTTCACAATCTTGGACAATTTACTCCAGGAATCGCCTCTAGTACGTGGAAATATGGAAAAATAATTTCGAAAACAACCTTCTCTTCCGACTCTTCAAACGACGCAAATTCCTCGATGGTATTGTTCGCGACACAGGGATGAAAGCTGGAAACAATGAACTCCACAAATGCGCAGTATCCTTATTCTTCGGACGTCCGTTGCAAATAGAAATTATTTCCTTCTCGCCGCATTTAATGGCACTCGAGCGCCAGATGAAAACGATCCGCTTTCCGCGAACAGCTTCTGTTGAAAATCTCCGCCTTTGTGTCGCTTTTTCCCTCTGGACACGCGCTGCTGCATATTCAACGGCAGACAACATGGCGGCGGCTGCTGTGGCATGATGGGAAGAGGAATCGAATCGGGGGCGGGAGGCTACCCGTTTCGCCGCTCTCATAAACGGTGTTAAGGAGCGCTGCGATGTGGAAGATGGGTCTGGACTCGAACCGCAGACACCGAGGAATCCTCTTTCATGTCCGCGAATTATTGTTCCGCCGGCGGTACCACTCTCACTTCCGATCATCGGAAGTTGTGTCCACAGCTCCAGAAGGGCGGCCTTTGTTTGTCCAGGGGACTCACGTTCGGGAATCAACCTCTTTGAGGGTCTGCCGAAGAGGGATTATTTTTCCTATCTAAAGACACGCTTCTCCATAATGATGAACACCTTTTACCCTTCTCTATACGATATAGTCGGTGAGCCTAAAGGGACAGAGACGCTAATGTTTTCGGAATTAGTCTCAGAGATCCCCCGAGTTATCCGAAGTAGGAATATCAAAACAAGATCGAAGTGCGGATTAATGGAATTAGGTATGAAAAATAAATAGAATAGGCTGTGTGCCACAAAAAAATTGAAACTACTTGCAGGAAGAGTTAAGTTTCTGCTTGACCAACGCTTGCTGGTGAGAGTGCATGCACCAATGTAAACAAATACAGACAAAAACACTCCAACATACATCAGCGTTACCAACATACCAAAAATTAAGACAACGATATTGACTAGCAACATAAATAAATACCAGTAACGCGATTCTGATCCCCACCTCTGCATCTACACATTTACCCTGTAAGGCATCTTACGGTGTATGGCAGGAGGTGCATGCACCATGACTCTACTTCACTAATCGGTCATCGACGCGTACCGTTTGGTGTTGATGGTTGGTCCTTCGTAATGATCACGTCATTCTATTTTTCTTAGAACTGTCTTTCTGTTCGGGAAATTGCTGGACAACAATACTTTTAGCCCCACAGCATAAATAATTTAACATTAAAATGAGAAATATTCCTCTCTCCCGTTTTTTGCACATAGTTGGTGCTTCTACGTTTCGCATTTGGTTCGTCGATATATATTATATGTTTCTCGTATTCTTCTTCAATTCGGACTCTTTTAATGATGATTATAACATTTTTATGGCATAAAGAAGAGAAATAACTGCATGTTTATTCTAAAAATTCTCCGACCGCTTCCGATGAGAGACTAGAAAAGTAAATTAATGCTCAAACATGTTTATCTAATCTCCCGATTTTTCTCCGTATACCTGCGTCCCCGTTGTAGCAAGGGTATGCACAACATTTGCATAAATGCCTTCAGAAATTTCCTGGAAGAAGCACATTTGTCGCCCTTCATAGGGGCGACACCTCATTGTCACACGCGTGAGATTGTTGGGAAGCTACATTATTAGAAACTTGCAACAATGTGCACAACAATATCGTTCGTTCTCAATTTTATTTAACAGTATCACATATGTGGTACAGAATGACGCGGGAATTTTTGAACACCCCTCGTACATTTCCATAATAACTCAATAGCTATTAATTTATGGAGGAACTTTGACCTAACTTTAAACTCCATTTCCTCCAATGGATCCGCAACTTATGGCTAGAATCATTTCGGAAACATCGACAATCCTAAACGAAACGTATGGGGAAATAACAATTTCACAAGCAACTCCGCCAAGTATCGCGCGCGGACATTCATTGAAACGTGTGATTAAATTCGATTTTGATTTCGTCCTCATCATCATGCCTGCGAATATGGCTCATTGTCTATAACCGGACAATCACTTTCAATTCCATAGAAGGCGGTTACTAGAGGGAATGATACGCGTGTATTAAGATTTCCGCTGGATTAGGCGTTGCCCTTGAGTGCCAATGGGGTCAAATGAGACACTCTTTAATTACAACCCGTTTCGTTCGACTACCTGAAGAAGGCGCCATCCGCACCTGAGCTCCATTTGGCCGAAGTAGCGGTTGGCGATCCGCTTCAGTCCCTTTTGCATCGGTGCCTTACCATAGGTTCGGATCTTCCCGTTACCATTTACTTCCTAAAGGCCACGGACTGATAATTACTCACGCATTTAACTTTCTTCTGAATCCGGCTCGCTATCCCCAATAGGATGCGGTCCTCATCGACACGGCGTACCGCAGACGCGTGTGTACTTAAACTTGTACACGCACATATATACGCAAGCCGTAGAGACTTTGGTCGCTCTTAGTGTTTTCAGGGTTCTTAGTGAAGTAACCTTCTTGGGCCTTAAGATAATTTTATTGAAAACTTTATAATTACTTATTACTACAACAAAGTCTTCGATTTAAAAGACGCATTTTAAAGAAGGGAAAATTCATTTTCAAACAAATTTCTGAAAAAACTGCGATTTTTTATTCATAATAAATAACAAATGTTTCAAAGTACAAACCCCCCTCAATTAACCATTTTATTTTAATCTGCCATTAATAAACTTCTTAGTTTTACATGGGAAACAATAACTTCTCTCTCAGTATTAAAAACAGCCAACATTACTAGTTTAAAATTAATACTCAAAACTGCGAAGATATCTAATAATGGGTTTCATTAAATGTGCGATCCAGTTTTCTGCCGCTAGGATTTACCCAATTCCTCTTTTCCATCAATCTGTTGCTCCGCCCTAACATCTCAATGATAAACAAATGCTTACAAGTCTGAAATTTATTTCATATAAATAAAAGAACAACTAAGCAATATGTTATCAAAGATTAGATATGAATCTCTTAAGGACCAACACTGAATTTGAGATAGGTGAAAAACTAATTAATGAGTTCAAAATTAGTTCGTATTACTGACAGGATGTTTGGTTAGGCATATTTGAATAGGTTGACCGACCGAAATTTCCACTTAAATATCAAAATGAACTTTTGTGTTTTTGTAACTGAAAATCGTTGGATATTCTGCAGGTGAAGGAAACAGTAAAATTCCCTTCATTCCTATTTGGGGAGAACTCTGATGTAATCCGTTAACACAGCTGATATCGGAATTTATCCAAGGAGGAAAATTATTTCGTCAAGGAATGTCTAGTCCATGGGCTTTACTCGGAATATCTAATCCATAGGCAGGGAACTTTCTCCAATCGGAAGGTCGCATGATTCGGTTGTATAAGATAGACCGCATGTGAAACCATCAAGCCGCTGCGAAAATTCCCAGAAGCAAATGGGTAAGCATTGAAGTCTCATGTGCAAAAACGAATTCATTGATTGGTTGTTCCAAAAGATAATATTTTTCGTTTTTTCATCTGACATCATAAGCAAAACTGGAGAGCAAAATTCTTTTAGTACGAAAATTTGTTTCCGGAAGGGACCGAATGTCCGCATTGAACGCTCAGATAGTCCGCAGGTTCCTCAACCCCAACTTCTAACTCAAAATTTCACTTTAAATAATCATAGATGAGTATATACTAAGAATTGCTTCTAAACATCACTACTAAGGAGTGCTGGCGAAGTTTCATTGCACTCGAGGCTGTTATTTTTCTGTTATATCCTCCGGTCTTTCAATTATAGCCACGTAAGCCTCGTAATAATATTTTCTGTCATTAAGATCTCACCCAAAATCGATTGTTTGAAAGGCTGTATACCATTTTAGAATCTTAAATAATTTCAACTCGATCAAAAATTGTATGAGAGCTAGGTTATTACTACTTCATTAGAATTGACTGCTACGGAAATCTTAGCAGAACGGCCTAACAAACCTATACTTCGAAACAATACAAAACTATCATAACGAATTTATATCATTACGAATACAATGCTTCTCCAGACCAGGTTGTGTAGATTGATTGGTTGTAATAGTAGGAGGATGGGTTGATATTACCGTATGACTTTAGAGCGGTTATCTGGAAAAGTCGCCGTGCAGAGGATATAACAGAAGTGTAGATTTAACCCGCATTTTGATAGAGGAACTGTATTTTACCTCTAATCCATCGCCCCAGATCTGCAATTGCATCCTCTGCAATAGAAACTTGCGCTCTCTCTGTTTCCTGAAATGCTCGTCAGATGGCGCCGACCAAGAGCTGCAAATTCCTCCATAATAAGATCTCTTCCTCGGTAAGTCTGTTAGGATGACACAACAGTGAAACCTTTCCTTGCGATCCCAACAAATCCTTTCTTCGCCCAATGGAATAGTGTCGACCTCTTCCTTTTCACTCCTCAAATAACTCGAAATATCTCGGAATCGCCGGATCTGTTAACCAAATGCTTTCAGTTGCAAATTAAATACTTTGCGTGGTTTGCAAAATAAATGGTACTCGAATCCATAATTATTTTGAAAAAATTTCACTTAAAGTAAGATCAGCAATGATCAATTATTTATCACTACTAAAAATTATTATTATTGTTACTCATATTAATAATAAGATGATATTTATGAATATTATGTTCGAGTATAATGCTTGCAAACTGACATAATATTAATTTTTTGTCAGAAAGATCACGCGTGAGTCAAACAAATGCTAATATTTCTGTTTAATGTAAAATTTGAGTTTGTTACAATTTTATATGAGAAAGTTGGCAATGTAAAAATTGTATATTTCTTNCAGACACCTGAAAGGGCAGCGTCGTAAATACAGCGAGCATTAAAAAAAAGAATACCTCAATTGTTGTACACGAACAGCTATTGTTGTATCACATTGTCGCACAAATAAGCTTGTTACCCACTCTTCATTGTTAGATGCAGCAATGCTGCGCGAAGTCGCTTCTTTTATTTTAATTTGAGACTTTTTTTGGGATGGTCAATCTTGATTCCAAGCACGTTTTGGTCTAACTATCATATAGACGCAAATAATCTATTTTAGAAGACGTTTTGGATAACTGAGGCCTCAAACCCCGTTACTTTCTTGAGTTGTTAATTTAGATGATTTTTTAATGAAATCCTTTCATTGGGAACTGGATGTTGCATGAGCTATTCGTCCATTTGTATATAAAAGCAAATTTATTCTGAGGAATTAATTTACGATTCATTCGAGCTATACATTTCTTGTAGAAACGCTCGTAGCTGGGGACAGTAATCAATATTTCTGACAAAGAAGAAGAAATCATAATTGAGTTCTTGAATAAGAAAATGCATATAGTAAGCATATACAATATGGTATCCTTCGTAGAATTCAATAATTACGGCAGGAGATATTGTTAAGTAATCCTATACATATTTCAACAATGTGAGATACTCTCCTCTATTGTTGTCTTGGACACACTGGTGGTGGAACACTGTTGATTTATAATCCAAAATCCAAGCTAAGTTTGATACGTCTGCTCATATCACTCAAGGCAATTCCATGTCGAGGAAAGCGCAATATTAACATCGTTTGTCCAATATAATCAGACGTATTTTCCTGTTTTTCCATAAACATTTATTTCGCTTCATTCATATATGATTTCGTGTAGTCCCATCATTTCCTCGCGCTTTCTTGGGAATCTCATTCAGCGCATTCAACCCGTTGTTTCTCAGTCTACCTCTCCCTTTTAAACCATTAACATCCTCCGCATTTACGATATTCTGCTTCTTTCCAAATTTTTTATATGCTCAACCCAAAGTAACTCTCCCTCCATATTAATTACTCAGAAGATAATTAACTTACAAAATATGAGTTATGAAATTATATGTAATAGCGGTTAAATAGAGAGCAAGAGAAAATTTTATCAGTAAATGGACACATTTATGATTACATAGGAAATAGCCAGTTTTGTCTTTGTACTGAACCCAATGCCTTTCTTAGATTCTTGCAATTACTTTTTTAGGAGCCCTAGATTTTTGAGAAAATTCCACCTTTTTACACGTTAATTTAAATTACCACTCATTGTGATTACTATTATGGGATAACGTAGATTATTTCGCCTTTAACAAATGTAAATCATAAATTTGTTATATAGTATACTTCCATGATAATCGTGGCACAGCTGCCTAGTATAACCGCCCTTAGAAATTTTCTTTCGTTCCAAAGATTGAAACAGATAAGGGGTAACTATAATAGTAGCCATACTATTTCCTTTACCAGATACAGGGGTCTCGCATTATCAAAACACTCCTCTACACTTTTCCTTACTTATTTCCAACGAAATCAAAAATGACAAACTTGCAGGCCTCAATCAAAATATTTCAAAAATACAAATCCATCCGCTGCCGTCCCTTTTCGAGTGAACGAACTTTGCCCGTTCATTTCACATGGACGGTTTTTCGACAATTTCAGCCAAATCATTTCAATTACACACTATTTTCTCCTATTTCAAAACCAAACAACATTTCAGATACCATCTTTACTTACTCGAACTGCATACGTGAATCGGTTAATTATTAGATACGAGTATGAGATATGTGTTTTCAATCATTTAAAGAAATGTTTACTGAGGAATAATATGGTTTTCGCAAAAAATTGGAACACTCAGTTATTATTATAACAACAACGAAAGCAAGAACAACAAAACAACAACAAAATCACAATCAACAACGACAAAAACAATAATAATGAAAACTATAATAATAGTAGGGATGATAATAATATCTTCTTTAATGGAAACTGGAATATCCCAATTAAATCCATCTTAACAATTATTATTATTATTATTAACAGACAAAACAGCCTAAATGTAACAGACAGAACAACCTTAAACAGAAAAAAATCGATTAGCCGGGACTCGAAACCGATAACTTGGGGTTGGAGTACTAACAATAACTCTACATTTCCATTAATCGAAAAATACATTGTATTTACAGCAAAAGAAATGAATGCGAATTAGAAATTCACTTTGAAACGAGTTTAAATTCGAGAGATAGTAAAATTTTCGATAGTGGCCTATTAAGGTGGTCTGAATTTATTAGAAAGTGATCAGTTTCTCACTTAGATTCTTTCGATAATGTATTTTAAGAGCTATTAACAGTTAGTGAAGGAAGTAATAAATTACGGAATCGAAAGATTATTCTCCTTCATTGGGAGCAAACGTGAGGGTAAAGATAATAAAGAAAGCAAAATCCTAGTGTTGGTTGGGCGTGAATTATCGTAGACCACTGCTTGCTTTAAAGTGGAAAAACTGCAAATGCAGCGGTCCGGAATTGTCATTCGAAAACGAAGAAAGATATTTATTGGTCTCCAGCGACAGTAAGCAAGTGCTGCCTCAGGTCGTCGAAATTAATGGGGCGTAAATACATGAAAATCGGAGCGCTGAATGAAAGCTAACTAAACTGGAAATTTATAAATATTCATTTTATAAAACAATGACGAAAGGCTGGATTAAGTTGTAATTAATGCAGTATTTGAGATATCCATCAATAATATGAAGCTGGAAAAATAAAGGTACATTGGCTACAATCGTTGCGGCACTCTGCAACAATGTCCAGCGCAGACATTGTTGAAATAGTTAACATTTCACGGTAGCAACTTAACAATACCTCATGATATGTTGTATGTTTTCTAAAATTTTGTGTAAAATGTCGCTAAATTTTGAAATAAAAATTTTAAAATAATAAAAAAATTATACAGGTTACATTTATTTTTACAGATCACTTAGGAAATAATTTGAATAAAATATAAGACATTCATTTTAGGTCCACTATAAACAAAACGCAAAACTATTTTGAAATATACGTATGTCAGAAATTTTGTTGCGAGTTATAGCAGACTATGTAGAGACACTTTTTAGCGCAGTTGCGGAATTTCGCTCATATGTAAATAAAAGGATCATTAAATGGAGGAATATATCGTTTCATGTAGCGAAAATAGATTAGTAGTAACTATGGTTACCATTGGGGAAATCTGCATTATACAAATCGATGTCTTTGATGTAATATAATAAATCAAAACATTCTAAGCTGACTCAACGACTATTCACATGAAATACCGAAGTAAATTGTCCACTTTTGATTTCTTTCACGATTTTTCGTCCTGCAAATAGAGCTTTTCCGACTCTTATTAATACAGTTCGTCCAATTTGTTTTGGGCCATTATAAATATTAAATTACTTAAAGAACTGTTCAAGGCAATTTTTCCTGAATGAAAATACAAGCGGAAACACAACTGGTTCGCATGTAGAGTGAAAAGGCCCACCGTGAGTCGTTAGCGGAGGGACGGTGGTTGGAGTGGCGGTCGCAGCGGCCGCGTCTGCCGGCAAAAGAGCGCCCCCGCTGCGTTGAGAAGTCCGCCGTGAACTCCGGAAGGCCGCTTTCCTATTCACTCGAACATCTCGTTGAAGGTCGAATTATTGAAGGAATTAAAATATCCGACAGGAAATCAAAATCTCTCGTTACCTTTCTAAGGAGCCATTGAAAGCGCTGGAGATGTATTCCATCATCTTTTATTCCTTCTAATGCGGAAACTCTTTTCCGTCTCTGTCCTGGAACTACGAGATTTGCAATTGCCTCGTGTTTCACTCTTATCCCATAATCCTTTTTTTATATCTCTCGCCCATATTTGAATATAATCGCAATGCTTTTGCGGCGATAACGATTCTTAATTTTTCCCGAATGAAACTGCCGCTGAAATCTGAGCCCCAAATTCATCGGCTGCAGCTGCTGATAAATTTTATTCCCGGACTAAAACCGGGGTTTACGGCTTCAAATATAAAAGTTTGATGCTTCGGGTCGTAATGCGGAAATGAGATTGATTTGTGGTCAAACACCTGAAAGGGCAGCGTCGTAAATACAGCGAGCATTAAAAAAAAGAATACCTCAATTGTTGTACACGAACAGCTATTGTTGTATCACATTGTCGCACAAATAAGCTTGTTACCCACTCTTCATTGTTAGATGCAGCAATGCTGCGCGAAGTCGCTTCTTTTATTTTAATTTGAGACTTTTTTTGGGATGGTCAATCTTGATTCCAAGCACGTTTTGGTCTAACTATCATATAGACGCAAATAATCTATTTTAGAAGACGTTTTGGATAACTGAGGCCTCAAACCCCGTTACTTTCTTGAGTTGTTAATTTAGATGATTTTTTAATGAAATCCTTTCATTGGGAACTGGATGTTGCATGAGCTATTCGTCCATTTGTATATAAAAGCAAATTTATTCTGAGGAATTAATTTACGATTCATTCGAGCTATACATTTCTTGTAGAAACGCTCGTAGCTGGGGACAGTAATCAATATTTCTGACAAAGAAGAAATCACAATTGAGTTCTTGAATAAGAAAATGCATATAGTAAGCATATACAATATGGTATCCTTCGTAGAATTCAATAATTACGGCAGGAGATATTGTTAAGTAATCCTATACATATTTCAACAATGTGAGATACTCTCCTCTATTGTTGTCTTGGACACACTGGTGGTGGAACACTGTTGATTTATAATCCAAAATCCAAGCTAAGTTTGATACGTCTGCTCATATCACTCAAGGCAATTCCATGTCGAGGAAAGCGCAATATTAACATCGTTTGTCCAATATAATCAGACGTATTTTCCTGTTTTTCCATAAACATTTATTTCGCTTCATTCATATATGATTTCGTGTATTCCCATCATTTCCTCGTGCTTTCTTGGGAATCTCATTCAGCGCATTCAACCCGTTGTTTCTCAGTCTACCTCTCCCTTTTAAACCATTAACATCCTCCGCATTTACGATATTCTGCTTCTTTCCAAATTTTTTATATGCTCAACCCAAAGTAACACTCCCTCCATATTAATTATGTAGCCTTTCTTTTAGTCCTTATTGACGTATATTCAGGTAATTTTGATTCTCTCGGAAATATTTTAAGACAGGCAGCACTTTCTACCACCATACAAAAAGAAACAATGACTAGTAAGAGATAACACTTGATTCACCAGGAGTAGGAAGCGATTCGAATTTTCCAGTTCCCAAATAAAGCATATGTCATCATTTGAGATATGTTTATTTATGCTGCACTTATGTGAACTACTTCCACTGGCAGCATTCTGGGTCGGTGAGGAAAGCAAGGGTGAACCTCAGTCCTCATCTCGCCTCATTCCCTCTTCTAACCTTTTGGTAGCTAATGATAGGGGTCGAGGCCCAAATTAGCCTTGGAGCTTTACAGGGCTTTCGGAGGGTTGTATGATTTCCTATCTGGTTCTAAGTTGGCCGCCCCGAGTATCGGCATCCGTCGAGGCGGCTGCATCAGTGTCTTAACCCGGCGCGGGTCGCCTGTGGTGAGATTACAAATGCGCACCATTTGAATGAAAATGGCGTCTGGGCAGTGCATCTGGGAATGGAGCACGTCCACCGAATAGCGACTTATCAGCCGCGATCTTATCTCCGAAGGCCTAAAGTGGCCACGAACAAAAGTCGCCTGACTCTTAAAACTAAAGTTGTGAATACGGTTTTGAACTTGTGTTTATTGCCGATTATCTGAGAGCCTCGGGAGAGTAGTGGGTCACGGCGAACGCACTTAAATCGCCCTCACGCGAATCAGATATTACCATCTTTCCACGAAATACTAATTTTTCACAATTCTCACCCAAGATATTCTTCGTTTAACGCCGTTGAGCACAGAGTTTTGATCCCATCAGCAAACAGCCTTGAGTTTATAAAAGTAATAAACGCGGTGGTAAAGTTACACTGTAATTAATGAAGAAACTGGTCTGGGTGAGATTCGCGTTAAATTGAGTGACGTCTTATGGTCCGTGTACTCTGAGGCTTCAGAAAATTACGAGTTATTTCCTCAAATTATGGACTGCTGTGAATGTTTTTCTCTAGAGTTGGTATATATATGTAAACAGTTTCATTATCCTGATGACCAGTGCCGACCCAAGGCGTGGGGGTCGTAGGGGCACCCTATTATCTGCGGTAAATTACATTTTTTAAAGTTCAATTCTTCCAAGCATTATCACAGCACTACTTAATGTATCAACAAGCTTTAATTACCATAACTCCATAGCTCAAACTTTGGTAAGAAAAAGGTTCAGGAATAGCTCAAGAAGTTATCCTGGCGCTGATGCGGGCTGGAATCGTAATCTGGTAATGATGAAAACGGAGTTTAAACTTAAAAAGATATTTCGGGCAAATATGGAACCTAAATGGAATCTAGAAGCCCTTAGGAATGGGAATGCTAGAGAATTTAAAGAGTGTGTTAGTAAGGATGCTTAGGGTCAGCTAAAAAAATTTACCATAGACGAGGAATGGAAAAAGATTAAAAACAGTCGAGGATAGTGCCCAAAGAATTATAGGGAGTGTAAAGCGAAACAAAATTAGGAAGCCATGGGCGACAGTGGAAATGATAAATAAAATGGAAGAAAGAAGGAAATGGAAAAGAGTAAACACCGAGCAAGGGAGTAAAATGAACAGAGCACTAAACAGCGGAATGTTATATTATTTTTTCGTTCAATTCTTCCTAACATTATCACTACATTATTAAATCCATGCACGTGCATTCATTACTGTGACTACAAGATGAAAAAATATTCATATTAAAAAGCGTTTCAAACAAATTAAATCTTGCACCCCCAGGTAAAAGTGTTCGAGTCTACACTGCTGATCATTTTACGAGGTTATTCTCTCAAAACAACGAAAATCTAAGAAAGTTAAAATATATTTCGCATAGTTTTCCTGAAGTACTTGAATCAATCTGGATGAGTCGAGGCGAATTTTTTGCAAGATGTATATTAGATTATGAAGATCTATTTAAGATGTATTTAAGTTACCATGAGTATTCCGTGTTATCACCGCGAATAGAAATTTAAACTGACAACAGTTCCGCTTTGGTACCACCAGGGGCCTTCAGGTCAGTGTATAAGATAATGATGGAAAATGAACGAATACATAACACAATGATGGAAGTGGAGCATTGTATGTGAAATACATCTGAATATGAAGATGCTGACAGATGATAGGGTAGCTTTGAGGGCATCTTTTTATCATTGTATTCACTATTGCCATCAAATTTTTCAAAACTAAATATATTTAATACTCAATGATACATTATATGATAGCATTAAAACGCACATTTGGAATACATAACTTTTTAACGAATATTGCATGAAATGTTTGAAAATCGGATCTGAAAGACGATGTTGGTAAAATATTAGATCGAGGAGTTTTCAGACAATTCTTGGAATCAATCTTCACCAATTCTGGAATAATTTTAAACTTGAAGATATTGTTGTGCCGCATTGCTGGAATTATCAAACAATGAACGGTCTCATCCCATCTGAAAAGACACGTCAATCACGCTTATTCCTTTCCTCGTTTATTCCCCTGCCACACTCCGAAATGCGGCTTGTGGGCTGTTGATGTCGATGTAGATATTATATGCGAATGCGTTAATTTATCAATAAATAAATACAAAGAAAAATGAATTATACTAACTATCTAACCTAACTGTAACTTCAGAATCGGATTTTGGCTCTTGAAATTTTCCCATTAAATTCCGGTGGTTATGATAATGCCTACGTAACAAGTTCACGGTACTTTTTTGATATCATTCCGATGACATTTATTGATACAAATACTTCCAAAATCGACGATGGAATCACAAGCAATTCCTGCTTCCGCAGACATCTGTTTCCGAATATCAATTTACAGCCGGAATAAAAAAGCGATGAAATTTGGCGAAATCCAATTTATCCCTACGATATTCTACTCGTGTATCGATGCTGTGGTGCTCAATTATGTTTACAGAGTAGAAAAATGTTTCGAAAACTGCTGCCGGTTTATGCGCATAGAGATTAATTAAATTAGAAGAAACCGTATCCGCTTATTTATCCCCCACGGTATAATTATATAATTTCCCTTAAACGCTCCATTTCCTCGGACGACAACTCGCCAAAGGGTTAGTCATCCTGGCACGAACCAACTGCGCCCCCCCATCATTACCCTCCTTTCGATCCCCCCCGGGCCACTACTCCTCCCTCGGCTCACCTGTGCCCTTGCGCCTCAATGATCTTCGCCCTTAAAGACTTTTCTATCGCCAGTCCATCTCTCCGTTCAATATTACTTAATTAGAGTCCGTTTTACTCCGCAGCCATCCCGGCGACGAATTGAATTTAATCATCCATGTGTGTGTCCTGCGCCAGAGATCTCTATCGACTCTTTTCCTTAATATGCGAACATTCGGCGGAAGGCACGCACGCCACGAATTTTCTATCGAAACGTCGCTTTCTATAATCCCAAGATCTCACTCCGTGCCATCGCCTAAGCAGCTGATGCGCCCGCACGGAAACGTTGAGGGAATTCCTCGGAATGGTTCGAGGAATGTGCGTGAAAACTAAATGGGGCCATTAGCCTAAAAGTGCTCCTTCTTTTTGATAAATTGGAAACACTTCTAAAGTAAACTGTCCTTACCTTGGCGATATTCCATTAGAACCAGGATCGTCTTCAGGGTGTGAACAAGCGAGGCCACGGCACGCAACAATCAATGTCGAGTCGATTGTCGGGAAGTTGTGCGGACACCTAAACAAAAGCATGAGAATTGATACATTTAATTAGCGTACAGCAGTGGCGAGGTGTTACACGAAATTGCATTAAAGAATTATTAGGGATTGCGATCAATAATGTAGTTAATTATTGCAGCTTTGCTCAACAATCGGCGATCAGATTAACTGCGCATTATAAAGCCAACAATAAAGACAGCAACAATGAAAGTCAAAGTTGGAAACGAATGAGAGCGTTCGATTTTATGCCCAAACTTTCAAAAGAGAAGAGTTTGACAATGGCGTTAATTTTTGCCCGCAGGTCGGCCATGCATGTGAAACCGATGCTGATAAGAGTGTAAGAAAGTATGACGAGTTCATTTTACGGATAAATTGGACCATTTTGATACGGAAACATCACCTTCGGGCGAAAAGATGAAACATTACTTGGTATTGAAAATCAGTCGTTTTTTTATACGCTCCAAAGCTATGAGCGTGTTTAATACATCCTTTACTACGCCGCAATATAATGGAATACAAATCACAACCGGTTTCGTCACTGCTAGGTGAATGTGTAAAGAAACTCTCATAATGTGCATACGCAAGACGACCTTTCCGTACTATTCGAGTTTTCGATTATTCGAGGAGGTGCATTAACTCGGATAATCGAGACTCTACTGCAGTTCGAACGCTAGGTGTTTGCATCCCCTGCCACACTCCGGAAGTAAGCTTGTAAGCATGTTGATGTAGGCGTGTTTATCTAAACACGTTCGTTATACACAAAGTGATACTTGTATAACTAAATAAACAATTGATTCGACTATCTATTAATTAAAACCAACTGTCATTTAATACAACTTAAAACGAATGATGACACCAATGTTGAATTTCTATGCCCCAGCGAAAGAGAATTGTAAAATGTAGAAAACTTTTGTTCCTAACACAAACGAGAAAACCGATACGTGTGATATGTTTCTGAAGTACAAACCTAGAATTCCTTCCATGAAGAAATATGCGTAAAATATCATACCATACTTTATTAATAGTATGACTTTCTTTTTAAAAACAAATCCCTCGTATAAACCCTAGTCAACTACCATGTTAAATAAATATATCACATTCATGTTGAGATTCGTGATACGTGGGCAAGGCGCTCGCCTTTGATGGATGGAGTCCCGGGTTCGTAACCCGGTGGGGACCCCTCTGCGAAATGACCTTAAATATCGAAGCACTATTTAACAATACTACTATAGTACATACATGTTTCGATAGTTTGTTTCTTATTCAGCTTCAGACCCTATGCTCTATTCTACTGCATATCTAAGAAAAAGGAGATCAATTTTCTCATTCATCTCCTTTTTCACGATGATAAATAATTTATTCGTTCTTTTTACTGTAATTTAAAAACATTTCCAGTGTATAATGTATGGCTTAAAGATATTTCCCGTGGCGAAAATTCCATAATCGAAATAGAGGCTCAAATGCAAATAGCTCATTTAAAAAAAATTTAACATGGCGTTTGGAAAAACCTGATAAAATGTTTAAATCGTCCAAAAATTGCGAATATATATTTAAGGAGTAATTGGCATCACCCGACCGGTATCTAACCGGTAGGTCGCGCTCGATTCGATCTATCGATCCCTCGAAGGTCGATAGTTAGATCGCGATCGACGTCATTAACACGCGAAAATATAACGCTATATATTTAGGGGAATTGGAAAAGCCAATCCTTACACAACCGCCAAATGCTTTAAATGGAAACTGGTGTAGATGATGAGTACTTAGAGGACGAGCATCGAACCGAGATTGTCTCTGATCCTCGGTTTTCTGTATCTCGGTTCAGCTGCGGTGTTGCTCTGGCAACCATCGTCGAACCGGTTAAAGTCGGGCTCCGAATGAATTCGATACCGGTTCCGAACAAACAGTATACACAATAAAGAAAAATGCTAATCCTGAGGCTGCAAGCCATTTGTGTACATGAATATACTTAGATTACATCAAATTAAATTAAAATTTCATTGCTTCAATCGGGCCTGCCTTCCATCTAACCACTTTTACAATTACAGAAGTAATTTTTTTCAATTCGGATATGGTTTTCATTCCGGGAAAAGGAACGGATTCCATCGGTTTTGGTTGATGATACTTGCCAATTGAGCGATTTTCCATATATTTCCATTTTTTTCACGCGTCTTTATGCCCTCATAGGAGGGTATTACGACAATTACGTTAGTGCTTTAATTCTCGTTTCAACCCTGCAAAGATTACGGTTTTCCACGGCTCACGGCTCGGTTCCGGTTCAAAACCCTCCTCGGAGGACAACATGACGCCGGAGGTTTCATATTTCAGGTAAAGCGGCAGGAATCACAGATATTTTAATACGACCATCAGTTACTCCGCATTTAAAATATCAGTATGCACCACTCCTCATCGGATCGTGGTTTGTCTCCGAGGAGCCGTCCGCCTTTTTTTGCCCCGCGGGGGGAAAAAAAACAGATGAAAAGCGGACGGCGCATCTGCAAAGAGATAGAGGGCGTTGCGTATTCTGGATGCGAGCGTCGTTGACCGCGGTCACGCGAAATGCGGAGCCAAAGATGAAAGAAGCCGCCTCCGACGAAACAGATTCACAGCTGCTAGACGCCCTGAAGTGTACTAAGCGCTTGTCTCGAACCGCCCTCATTGGGAATCCGCTCTGGGCGCGCGGCGAATAATATCTTCGGAAACGTTCGCTGCCAACGGCGGCAAAAAACCTATCACCTTCGCCCACATTCCCCTTTGCATTCCCACGGCTCTTTATGGCCGACATATTTCCGCGTCGGGTAAACTTTATTTTCGCGAAAGAGCTGCTGCCTCGCGCTGGCGAAATGCGCGAACCTCTCCGACTGCCGACGGCTTTAACCCTTTCTCCTTCGCTGACACACGTCCCGGTCGGTGGTTCTATGACTGCGTCCAGCTCCTGCGATCAAAATGTTGTTCAGGCCGAGATTTCTCGTCATCTCAACGAAGTGTTCCGTGAAATGTGTAAAAATCATCTAGCTAAAAAGGATGATTGTCTTCGTCTATCTACCACCACCGCAAGATTTGGAGAGGAAATGAGGCTTACCGGGTAAGATGAGGAGTGATGTAGTATGTCTTTACTTTTTTTGTCATCATCACGATTACATCGGGCTCCCGGATAGCCAAGTGGGCAACGCGTTCGACTTCAGTGAAAGTGGTCCCGGGTTCGATTCCCGGTGGCAGCCTACGTGCGAAATGACCTCAGTTGTCAAAGCACTTTTAACAATACTACTACTACGATTGCATCCCTTCCCGCGATAGTTATTAAAAGCTTTGAGAAGGGAATTTAGTGGAATAAGTAAGATGAGGGGTGAGGTAGTTACCTCTTACTTTCTTTCCTTAGGAAGAAAGATATAGAAGAAGAAGTACACATAACTGTTTCATTAGGGCCCCATGAATAACATTTTCCATAAACTAACAGTTGATGTAAGGAATGCCTTTACCCTGAATCACTTATTTCTACGTAATATTACAGAGGGATTTAGACAAAAGTGGTCGATGAAATATCCACCCTGTTTTAAAAGAAAAATGGATGGATATGTTCCAATAATACAATCATGATAGCAAGAACCAAAAATTGAATTATCGAGAAGTTCGTGTTTCCCAATATGATATCATAATTTATTGAAAAAATCTCTGCAAAGATCCGAGATTTCCAAGAAAACTGCGATATTGTAAAATTCGTGATAAGGCTTAAAAATTTCGAACATCCTGGCAAACATTCTGATTTTCGCTGTAAATCCGATTGACAAAATAATCTTAGCAAATATTCCAAGCTTTTCCCGTAAGAATTCATAATTTTGCGAAGTATTATTCATGAAAGGACATAGTTTTCTGAAAAAAATCGACTCAGAGTTTTGTAACGTCGTGTAGAGTTCGATAAAACGGCGGGACTAACAAGCGAACTGAAAAAAACACAGATTGAAAAAATTCTCGAAATCGTTAAATGGAAGGGGTAAATGCGTGCGAAAAAGAGAGGGAATGGCGTGAGATATCGAGAGACTGTTAAGTCGAAGTAGTTTACGGCGTTCTTCGGGATGACTTCGAGGGAACTGAGCAAAGAGGGGAAGCCCAGAGATGGAAACATTTTCCAGAAGAAATACCCAGAAACTGAGTCTTCTCCAACATCCGCATTGACGGATTAGTCACAACGTCGAGACTGAGGAAGCAGAATTGAATATATTTTTATAAGTAAGTTAGATCTCTCTTCTACAAATGTTATCAAGTAATGTTCCCCAAAATTTAAATAACTCTACTTCACCCAGTCATCATACTTTGCAAGTCACTAAATTCCATCGTGAGGCTAAACGTTTTGGTTCACCTGTTAACTCCAGGTCTGTCTTTGTGCAGGGGTATTTTTTTCCCAAAAATAAATCCGGAAAAATGATTCAGAGATGGGAATAATTATTCCTTGGAAGATTAAAGTATCATTTCTTAGACCACAAACTTCACACAAAACTCACGAGAAAATATATTTCGTAAAGAATCTTATTGTTGTCAAGTAACGTAGGTTTCCGCCAGAAATCGCGAACGTTTCGATAAAATAAATGGAGTTTTTAGTGAAATTTTTCGGATTTAATAAGTTTTGCGATAGCTACCGGGGACATATTGAAGAACGGGAAAAAATTTTACAAGTAGTCATTGTGAATGAATTGAGAATATTATATTCGATTAAAAAAGAATGTTTTAAATATAAAATGTATATACTATTTCAACAATTTAAGTAAGAGTATCACACGATACAGGCAGTTCTTATGCCTATTAAGACAATCAATTACTTCTGCTAATTCTGGAATACAACACGTATAAGTTATGGCCAAGCAAGAATAGTTGCGAATTAGCTCGCAGATTACGATTAATTGGACTTACATTTTAGCGCTAGAGAAACATTTTATTAAAACATTACTTCTTTCTGGAAAACACAAGTTACATACAATTAAGCTCGCCGGGGGTGTGTGCTGATGTATATTAACCTGAAACTCGAGAAACAACAGTTGCCTAGCTTTCAACCTTGAAATTTTCATAATCGTGTTCCGCACGTAAATGATTTTTCTCCTTCTCATTTGCCTAAGTCTAAGATGCCATCCCATGTGTGTTTAATCGGTCTGTTAGCATAAACGTGTAAATTTCACTTTTATAGTTTCACAGGATTTAATATTATTTATTTTTATTGCAAATTCGAGGAAACCATCAAACGATAGACAAATGATATAATGATGCCCCCCTGCCACACGCCGTAAGGCGGCTTGCAGGGTATTTATGTAGATGTTTATGTAGATGTAGATGATATTAGTAATTTTTACTGATTTTTAGTTTGATTATAAATGACTGCCATAATAAGTCTCAATTACAACAAAAATAACTCTACATAACGTTATAATCCCGGCAGATTCCCATCCTCCACATAAAGGAGGTTCCTCATTTTAAACAGATGTTCAACAGTGTTTCCTAGCTACCCGTCACCATCAAGTAGACGTAGTGGTCCTGTAAGAGAACCTTCTCAGATTCATTCATATTATTTCATATAATCCCGCATTTTTAAGCCAACTGAATTGAACAGAATAACATAGTAGTCAGCCACTCACGGGGATTGCTCCGCCAAAATCCCTTCCTTAATCTGTGAATAAACACACACGAATTTACACGAGGTGAATAAAGATCCTCTCCGGAAAAAGACGCCCCCCCGCCGCTCGTTTAACAGCAATGAAGCCTTCATGCCCGTGAAGCGTTCAAATTTTATTTACAAAGTTTTCCGCCGCGAACACAGGAAGTGAAGAGATAATCGATGGAAGTAAACAGCAATTTACTATCGCGGCCCGCTGTTTCTTTCCCGTACAATAGGCAAATTGACCATTAAAACCCACGTAATCATCGGCCGACAGATGCCGAGTGATAAAGGAGAAAGTCATATTTGACGAAACCGCGCTCCTCTCCCCTTGTTTCTCCGCCGTTGTAAACTCGGAATAGATTATTGCTGCCTTGTTCTCGCCTTGTTCTCGCGTATCTAGGCCCAACCTGTCCCCGGGGGAAAGGGGACGTAATTTCGGGGCAGGAATCCCGAGTTTTAGGCCGATGGGTAATTTATGCTAATGTATGCGTCATCGGCTTTGGAGGCATTTTTAGGAAGTCGAGAAGGAAGCAGTTAGCAGGTGAGTGCGCCTCGGACATAATTTTAACCAAATAAACTGATTTCGAAAGTAGTTTTTACGGGCGCCTTAATCTTAATTCGATCCCATGCGATCATGAGCGGGAGTAGTTGGGCGGAACGAGGGATCAGATAGCCGTTATTGATGAAGGGACGGCCACACCTGTCTCCATTATTTGAGGAGTCTCCATTCGATGAAATTACTTCTTCGGAGATAATGATCATGTCTTTATTAAAATTTGATTCGCCCGCGCCGGTGGGCTTCCCTCATGAAGCGGCTAAACACTTAATCGTTCTTTCTCTGTGTTTTAATTCGGAGGGCGTTTAAGGGCGCGGGGCCGTTTCTCTCTATTCAATTGGGAGTGCGTCGTGGGAGGGCTAGGAGACGCGCGTTTTCTCCCAAAAGGAGGAATCCGCCGCCTAGGAATTTGACAGGTGCGTGCCCGCTAACGGAATTTCGGAGGAAAGACGGGACTATCGATTGGAAAGTGAAATCTGTATGGGGAATAAAACTCGGGATGTGAGAAGAATCGCGATGGAATTGAAGATGGAACAGAATCCTTGGTGAGTCACTCGCCGCATGCGCCAAGGATAAGGCGAGAAAGCATGTTGTAAATGTAGAATATCCTCAGCAAATGTTTACTGCAAAATTTGAGACCGTTCCAAAGCAAGGAAGGAGAGATTTTTTATTTAAAAGAATTTTTCCTATTGTGCGGAAGAATATACTGCCTCGCGATGGAGAATTCATAACTGTAAACCTAAGGCCCGGTGTTATAACGTGTACTAGTAGTAGAGGCAATTTTAAAAGCTTTTTGACAGCTAAGGGCATTTCTCATCTTCTTCTTGAGCCCTCACCGGGAATCGATCCCGGAACCGCTTTTACCGAAGACGAACTCGTTACCCACATGGTCATCCGGAGGCCCAGTATATACTTACTATGGACTTTGACTTATTTCACTTAAGACCATTGCATTATATTGTTTTTACCGTTAAAGTAAAAACTATAGTTAATTTTCATAATAAATCATGACGTATAAAGGTGATTGACTATAATCTTCACTTTATCTCTATCAAAACATTTTCGTAATACTGGGCCCTAAAGGGAGCTTTAGTTTAAATTCATTTCGAGTACCACACATCATAATACCGACTTCGATGATTTTTCGATAAGAATTTCTTTGCACCATACAGTTCTTAAGATTCCTCCTATTTCTTCACATATATATTTGTAGGGCGATTAAGAATGCCATAGAGTAAAGAGGAACCTTATAGTAATTATCATCTAAGTGGTTCCTTACATCGGACTGTTTATTATTAACATTACTACTAATTATAACCACTGGTAGATGCTAATGTTGCTATTTATAGTCGTCTCTTTCCAATGCCAATTTATAATTAAATCTGAATTTAAACTTGCGATTACTGCGTAAATTAATAGAATGACAAGTGAACGTTGTAAAACCCTAGTGGTGTTCCATTAAATTTAATCTTTTGTACCGGCACATCCATCTTAGCCATTAACTGTTGCAGTTCAATGATTTTATTTCACTTTCATAATATATTGTACCACATGGTACAGTGGTACCACGAGTTACGATTTCGAAGAAAGAAGCGCGGAGCAAGGGTTGTCCCAGAGCAGTGATCTCTCTTCATGGAAAGACCGCATCTTCAATTCGACCACATATCAAACTATTCGGTTCGCATATGGAGTCGTCAGTTCGGAGTTGAGGGGCGTATCGCCTGCATTCAAATAAAATCTCGATTATCCAAATTAATGTGGACGGGTACCACCTCGGATAATCGAAAACTCGGATAATACGGAACCTTGATCAATCGGGACTTACACAGTCGTAGGACTACTGTTATTTGACACCGAAATTGTACGCAATAAAAACAATTTGTTTGATAAACTTAAGTAGAATGCTTTCCATTTGGTTTTCAGTTGATATTATAAAGGCGACATGTGTAAAAATATTTAAATACATGCAATTGTTTCAGAAAGCGAAGGGAAGATTGCATTGATCACCAGGAATACCCGCTTGTTACCTGATAGCCGCCGGTTCCTTGACGTTATTGTGAACGAGGATTCATGAGGAAAGAGAGATTATTTGAGTGGAATTTGATCTTTAAAAACTAATTAAGAGACTTAATAGAGGAATGAGTAATATCACTCACGCAAGGATCTAGCTGATTTTATCATATCTTATGTTAAAAAAACATCTGTATTCGTTTTCTATAAAGGTTACATTCTGTATCCCCAGGGGATTCCGATATTTTCAATGATAAACTTGTATACACTGACACCATCGAAGGCAGTGGTGAAAGTGCCGTGAAATATGCTCGGAATAATCCCGTGCGAGGGTGGCCTTTTAACAAACGCGCGGCGATCACCGCCTCTCTCATTCAATCACTGATCCCAAACACACGCACTCCCACACCCAACGCCTCTTACGCATTCACCCGGCTTCTGGGTGTTTGGCGTGGGATAGAAATGTCCACATGGAAAAGTAATGGATAAATGACGCCTTCCTTTAATGTTGGGCTTCTTCCTCAGCCTATTAAGGAAACTGACGTTTAGGCACCTCCCATCTCCATTCTAAGGCACTTGCAATGTATTCTTTCCGATAAAAAAATACCAAACGCCTTGTTTTTGAAAGTGCTCTTACAGTTCCAATAACTACACACGTATCATGATCATTGGCGAATCCAAAGGTAGGGTGTAAGCTTTGGTTCGGGATTTGGAGATTTGGGGCTCCACAATAAACTGCATTGAATCACTACGTAATATATATTTTTACATAGTGATTTACAGGAAAATGGGTAAGGACTTTGCGCAAGATAGTGCGCACCCAGGAAAAATCCCAAGGAAGAATGGACTTGAAATGTTGCCTTGCCCACAAAGTATCCCGAATGGCTTGGAGAAATGTTCTGCCGGGATAGCTCAACGGACAGAGCACCCGACCGGCAATTGGGAGACCCGGGTTCGATTCCCGGTCCCGACAGTGATTTATTTTAACTTACCTTAGTGAGTTGTATGGAAATTCATTCGATATCCTTGAAGTTCTATCATTATATGCCAGCATATGATACCATTATTTTTACACTTCAAGGGGAAACAAATGAAGAACAAATAGTGTTTTCAGTAATCGAGAATTCAGTATCTCATGCTCAAAATCAGGAGTTAGCAGTAGCTTAGAAGTAAACAGGAAGTTCTGCAGTCGACCCATCGGTTGATCTCGAGGATCACTGATGACCTTACAGGACCAATGATTTGCCAAAGATTTGGCAAGGAGCTTACACTAAAAACAGACAGCTAAATATTTCTACGATTACTGTACACCTGATGAACTACATAAAACAAAGTGACATAAATATGCTTTATATGCTATGCTTCTATGCTTTATCTTGATTAAGGTAAAGAATGAAAGCACTCACAATTCTTTTACGGTATTTAAATATGAGTTCGTGATGAAATGGTTTTAATTAACCACCCCTGAATAAGTTTCAGAGCTTTTGGTTCCTCCGATATTATTCTACGATTCCTATATCTCATTTATTCGATATATACTTCTGGTTTTCCTTCACAGTGGTGCCTCGACCTAAGATCTTAATTCGTGTCAGTTCGAAATCGAGCTCGTATCTAGAGGTCAGAATGGAATTTGTCGAGGTGTCGAGGCACCTCTGTAAATTTCTTCAAATAAAGATTCCTGGATGTCACTGATTCCCACGTCATTGTTCACGGAGTTAGTGGAGCCTGAATATTGGAACATTGGAAACTATTCTCAATCCTATTGCAGATGTACACGGCTAATCAGTGCGCAAAAATAAATCGTATTATTTGTAAGGTTATATTTACATCCATTTAGATCTGTATTTACAGGATAATTAGAACACAATCTAAAGCTCTTATATTCTTTCATATGCCCCAAGCCTGATTGGATCCTCAAATCCTTCAGAATAAGCTACAAAAGCTATGGAAAGGGAATTATTCCATTATGCTAGATAAAGAGAGAGACAATTTTCCCTTGTATTTCTTACACTCCAATAGTATTTTAAGGTGTATCAGTCCATGTAAATGCAGTATAATTACCCTATTAGTAGCACCTTTTTGCAATGCAATGGACTGAATTAATCATCAATGATACCTCTGAAATTTTCATACTATCATAGTTATAAACAGCACTTAGACAAAAGTTGTAGATGAAGTACATATTTTCTTCTATTCCATACATGAAAACAAAAATAAGCTATCCATTCAGTAAGATACGGTATCATGAATACATTGAGCCCTACACAACGGAATAGCCAATATATTACGCAATCATGGAAGAATGCCTTTATCAGAGGACTCAAGCTACTGAATTCAGCTTCTCAGTGGCGCAGTGATAGGGGGTTTCAGTGTAAACCCCCCCTCCCCAAGAGGGTTAAATTCTTTAACAAAGATATCACAATCTAGTTCTCAATTCTTGAAAAATTCAATTATTTTGCCACATAACAGTGTAAAATCTCCTCATTTCATTTGAATTTAATTTTTTAAGGGTATTTTATACACCTATTTTAAGATATAGCGTGCATGATTATCCCGGCCCTTGTAAGTTAGGCATATTTTCGTTATTTCAACTTTCTGCGTAATTTAAACCCCCGTAATATATCCCGGCTGAGCTACTGCAGCTTCTGTATTAAGACACAGATTCGACATTCTCTCCAAATCGAGAAATAAATGTTAACTCGAAATCGAGAAATAAAAACAAACTATTACAAACTGGAAATGCAATAATGTTAATATTTCCAATGAAATTAACCTACTGTATCGTGACTGAACCAAGAGGGAGTTCATACTTTATAAATAACAATAAGATCCGTTACTTAATTTTCTCCAGTCAATAGAAAAATCCAGCTGATGTAATTTTACAATAAGAACTATTTTCCACTACGTATAATTTGAACTTTTCATGATGCTTTAACCAAATCGATTCTGTTGCAAAATCATCAAGAGATAGTCCCCACCGCCCCTCCCCGGATTCACTGTGTTGTGATTAGTGGCGGTCAGCGTCAGGCGTTAATCTCTCCGCGCCACTAAATAAATTTGCGCCACCCCACATATCAAATGGGTATACTTCACTGCAGGGGATGAGAAGTAGGTTGAGGGAATAGGGGCGAGATTGATATTTAGCCGTTTCAGCAGAGTATTGGTTATCAGACGGCTCGTATCGGTCCGTGTTTCTCGTATATACGCATTGAAAAAAAAACTGAATTCATCGAATGCGCCCACCGTAAAAATCTCCGTAAAAGAGACGAATTTCTTCCCGTCTCCCGTTCAAAGCTTAGTATTCGAGTTGAGTCAAAGTGTAGGCAGAGAAAGGTGAAGGGGAAAAGGGGATAATGACAGCCGGAGGGTTGGGATCCATGCGTCGTGTCCCTCCCGCTGCAGCTTAGAATATAAATATTTTTGGACCGTAATTGATGTGTGCTCGGAGGTATGCATTTGACGGTTATTCTTCCGTGAGAAGGTGCCCGGATGAATTACGCAGCTTTCGAGACTTGTATCATAATCGAGGGCCTTTTGTGTGCCATAGGGTGTGGATCGTCAGGAAAAAGATGTTTCCTTTCGAAGGTTTTTAAGTGCCTTCGCAGACACCCTCCCGCTTCTATCCTCTCGCTTGTGTGGTCTAATACGAAACGGTTTCATATATTCTACGTATGGATGGAACCTTTTATACTCCCAAACAGCAGGCCTTCAGATCACGAAGTGTTCACGTACCACGGCTTGCATGAAATTCCCTCACGAATTTGGCAATGTGCGCACATGCATGCATTGTACGTCCTGTGTTTCCATGCTGTTCAAAGTAAACAACGGTAGCTATGTGTTCATTACCAATCAATCCAAGAGTTGGGTCGTCTTCTAGCTGTCATGTCTCAGCCAATCTCTTACTTCCCTCATAACTTCCGAGGAAGAATGGACTTAAAAAAGTTCTGCCGGGATAGCTCAACGGACAGAGCACCCGACCGGCAATTGGGAGATCTGGGATCGAATCCCGGACCCGTCAGGCTTTTTTTTCAATTTTTCTTGGGTGCGCACCATCTTGCGCAAAGTCGCCCTTACCCGTTTTCCTGTGTTCCCTTATAATTCTTATCTCACCATCACTAGTTTATTAGTCATCGGCCTAAAGGCTGTTTGGATCTCAAACCCTTCAAACCTTATCGACCCTTCTTGTAGGTACAACTCGATCGAGAAATTAATAAACACTCAAAAGATATATAACCTTTAAATTTGTTTTATTACGTTGTCCGGTATTTTAACTGTTAAAATAATTATCCCCAGTAACGAGATTCTCAGTCAAACTGCAGAATATAGGGTAAAGACCCCTGCTTTTGAGGAGCAGGAAGGGTTGAATAGAATACCTGAAAGATCAGCCTCTGTTTTAGCCACTACTCATACCTGCGTCGTCTATACAAGACATTTGTTCGTTTGCGTAGGAAAATTTCCGTCGTAAACACACTAAAACAGGCCCGAGAGGATTAATAAATGATTTGTTATAAGCACAAATCATGGAGATATTTAATCTTGGCATTAATAGTCATAAGTTTGCTTTAAAATCTCCTCCCGTACGCTCGCACCTGCTGGCGGTAAAGACCTTCGAGCGTAGTTGAGGGCACGGGATGTTTAGGATCATTTTTTTATCTTCCCCTCTTTCTCTTGATGAGTTGAACAAGAAGTTATCTTCTCGAAAACAAAGTTCTCGACATTTTCCGGAGACGGTGGCGTAAAGTAGCTTTGAATAGCTCCAGAAGAGGGAATTCGCGAGGTAACTAATTGGCTGCTCATGAGAGGCGGTCGAACTCTTCGAAAAGACGTGAAGTGGACGGCGAAAAACTTTAATTACAAAGGAGAGGCCGTTTTGGGGATGTTAAACGACCATTCTCTCGGTCCGGAGAGTCCATTTCATCGCCAAAGAATGTTTTTTTATTTTATTTTTAAGTTAAGTCGACGCCGAAATTGCTCTCTCTGCAGAATTTTGGGGAATTTGGGTGCCAGGGTCGAGTTAGGCTTTGGACCGTTTAAAAATTTTGGCATCGGAAAAATTACGTGCTACCTTACCCACTCATCAACACTTTGAGATATAAACATCATAAAGTTCACGATGTTGATGTTTACAGAAGTAAACGGAAAAGTACGAAATCTTAGTATAATTAGATCATAATCTATAGATAAAGCTTTCACTTTATGGAACTCATGAGAGGATAAAATAAAAATCACTATGTATAAATTCCTCTTACACTTTTTGTTGAATTTTTATAAAGTGATTTTTTTCGTCGTAAACTTACATCTAAAAATGAACTAAATATGCATATACATGTNATATAACATATTTATGTATTTAATTACACTATAGTTTCGTATTTCTATGGCTTACTATTGCTGTACAGCTACTCGCTGGACTCAAAGTTTTGCAACCTCATTAAAATATTTTAACAGAGGTTTTCAAGAGACAGAAATTGAATTCTCAACCCCTGAACCTTAAGACACGTGTGAGCAAATCCTTCCTGGATTTCATTTCTTAGAATATCCCGCGTTAATTTAAAGTCCTTTCTCTTAGCCCAGGAGTACTTTTTCCAACGCATTTCTATATGATATTGTTTCTCTTCTATGTTAACCAAAAGATATGGTACACGCTGTACTTTAACGGACAACTTTAAAGAAACCTCGCCTTCATAAATTTTAAATTTACTTTGAATAAATCTGGAAATGTTTGTCTTTGTCCCGACGAAGAATACCTCGTTGTCCGTAAATAAAATCCTTCAGAGCTTAATTTAAATCCTTCTCTAATGCTCGTTCTGAAAGAGCCTTCTCTGTAAGTAAACTGGGTTGAAATTATATGCGAATATAATACTTTATGATTATATGAAAACAGTTTGACTGTTACTGTAAAATAAATGAGTAGATTTGGTAGAAATACACATCAAGGAAAAATGCAACTTCACATAAAAATCTTATTGTCATAATCGTGGCAATCCTATTAAAGAGGGTTCAGCTTTTCTTTTGGACTTCTGCGTTTCCTTGGCAACCAGGAGCAATTTGTGTCCCGATGTATTCGGAAGAAAGGTGAATAACGACAACGAAGAACGTGTATAGTAATATATTAAGTTTGGACTACTATAAAGTATAAATGTAAAGAACAGGTTGAGAAGGGGGTGCCTTTCCACCGCCTCACCCCCTCCGAATATTTCACAAAGGTGTCTGCTTCGCTATCGCCGTCCATAGCCGAGTGACTGATGTAAAGTTCGTTATGGTGCGCGCACGTTCTAGCGCAGCTATTGGTGGACTCGAGTGCCACAAACTTCATAGAGTGAGGGATTGGCGTGTGGAAATGAGGGTGTCACCGTCTGCTCCCCCTTCCTTTTTTTCTTTCACCTGACCCTCTCTCATCGCCGCTTTCACTCTAAGGGGAAATCTACGCTTCTCCCCAACTCACCGATAAATATGGGGGATATACATTAATTTTTCAAACGGCGATGTGACGTTCGAATCAAGGCTTCCACTCTGCTGTGATTTTCCTTTCGGTTCTCGCTCCGATCCAATAAAACCGGCAAATTTCGGTTAATTTCCGGAACCGCTCGATTGGTAACAGTAACCGGTTTCCGATTAGAAACAGGTTATTACCTGTTTCGAGCCATACTGAATAATTCTTCTTGTATTTTTTATTTGTAACATTTTACGTATAATTTTTAATTGCATCAAACTTCGTGGAATCCTTAAATTATATTTGAAAGGGAATTAGGAAAAGGAGTAGTATTCGCGCGTATTTCCGTACAGGTGGTGGGAGACCTGGGTTCGAGTCCCAGTGATTTAAATATTTTTCACTTCTGTTTATCCTTGGGGAATTAAAAAAAACGTGTTATTCGGGGAATAACGAAGTTCGTGGTTAATTATTAAGATGGTAATTATATATTTACTTACTTTGGTTGTGATTATATTTTAAGTGAAATTAAATTATAATTTTTCATAATTTCTTATTAATGAATTGAAAGTGTACCGCTCCACATCCTTAGAGAATTTAAATTTTGATGCACTTAATCAGAATGCGAACCGGAAACCGGTGTGGAATAAACCAATGTCGGTTTTGATTAAGGTTCGAGAGTTTTAATCTTTGATTGGTTAGGTTTCCGTCCTGGAAAAATACTTGGGTGTTCTGGTTTAGGATCTTATTTTTCATTATCAACTAAAAGCCCTGTGGAGATAGTGAGGCTTACTAGGAAATAAGAGGAGTAAGGTGTTCGATTTCTTCACTGAGCCACGTGATATGAATAAAAACGTAGACGAATGTGCAACACAGAAATCCTATGAATACCACTTCCATAGCATTCTTTACGGGCCCGCATTATACAAAATCACTCCTACCACACAAACTCTTATTCTTAGTCCATCGCAGCTATGAACAAAAGTGTGACAAAAGTGACACATGAAAGATAAAACTCCCTCTAATTCTGAACATAAGAAAGTGATAAATACAAGATACGGTAAATGGAGTCAATGACTTAGTAAATTTTATTTCTTCAACGAGTGAAAGTGACATCAATTTTAATATTAATAAATAAATTGGAGCATTATCACAACTCTCACTTTGAATTGCTCAGCAGCATTGGAATACAATATCTGTCGCAGGAAGAGATCTGCAATGTGTATATTAAGGAAATACGTGCGTATCGCTAGCCAAGTCAGAACGTCAGATAGAGTCTATTAAATTCATTTTGGCGGCCGAGGAGGTGGAGCAATAAATATTACGTCTTGTAGGGCGCGGGGAGGGAGACCCATCTAAGATAATGATACAAAAGTTACTCATCTTTGATTGGGAGTTAAATTATTGGAGTTATCTGTAATCTCGGAAATGCAGAGAAATTCGAATCCATGAGAAATCAGTCTCTCTCAACGCTGTTTCCACGTGTAATACACTGCTCTTCTTACTATTTCGATATCGACCCCCCAGGGATTTAAATAATGTTGCTAAGGGTCGAGTCGAGTTCGGAAGTCGATTGGAGGCCGACGAAAAAATGTAAATAAAAATTTACTGATACAGTACTTACGAAAAAAATAAAAAGAATGTATCATAAGTGGAAACAGAGAGAGAGAGAGACTGATTTCTCACGGAACTTTAGGGAGAGAGTGTCTCCGAGTTTCATCTACTCACCTTTGGTTGATCGCCACACCCTAAGGGACGTAATATTACTTGCTGTGCCCCCTCAGCTGCCAAAATAAATATAATAGACTCCAACTGACGTGCTAACTGTAGCTAGCACGCACTCGTATTTCCTCCGTATACACATTGTAGATCTCTACCTACAACATAAAATGCATACCAATGCTGCTGAGCAATTTAAAGTGAGAGTTTTAATGTTACTCTAATTTAATTATTAATATTAAATTTATATCACTTTCCCTAATATTTCTTGCTTCCCGTCCTCAGACGCAAATATATATTTAATAGACCATAGGTGCGTCAGATATATGCCGTCCTCAATGCAACATTTACAAGCGAACACATTCCTGCTGCACGCACAATACTACACCTTAGTGATATATGGACCTGTTCGTGGAGGGTTATTTACTCCGAGATTTTCTGAGAATGTGCCGGGAGAATTCACTCTTATCACAGTATTAAACTTCAAAATTTTTCAGGGACTTAAAACGCCTCTAAAGTAGAGCAGATAATTTTGCTTTTCTGCTAGTGGTAGTCAGCTTTTCACTTTCGGAGCACCTAAAGATATTCATCTACAACTACATAAATAACCTGCAAGCCGCCTTTCGGCGTGTGCAAAGGGAATTCTTCAAAATTGTCTTCCGTTTTGCAAATTTCATGATATTATCCTGCCGTAGGATGGTCATTATACGCTTTACACTCATTGCATGCATTTATATAGCGGTATGCATAAATAACGTTCTGCATATGACCCATGAAAGCGTCATACAAACCCGCGGCCATTGCACAAATTCAGGAAAACATTGCAAATGGGTGAAGTATAGGACAAGATTAGGGCAGGGGGGGGGGGGGCAGAAAAGCAGAGGGCGGAAGTGGCAAAGCCGCGCTCGGGTCCGATGTTAGGAAGAAAAAGGATAAAACCCTATTAAAGGGTGGGTTGATTGGGGAAAGGGACGGATAAGCCCATTGAAAGGGTTAAACGTGGGAAAAGAGGGCCTAATGAGAGGAATTAGGGGCAGAAATGAAAGTGTGCGGAGAGAAAAGGAGTGCAAAGGGATTTTGCGAGCGTTTTCGGAATCACTTTTGGAGTGGACGCGGTTTGAAAGGTGACCGAATCATTAAGGAGGGAAAGAGTTTCCGTTCGAATGCATTTGTATGCGGAGAAAACGCTGTGCAAATCCCACTCCGCGGTTGTGCGTGCGCGTCTGCCTATAGCGACGCTGTCGCCACCTACAACTCACTCAAATGAGGAGATTATTCGGATCGCGCGCCCTCTCGAGTCTCTCAGCCGAAATCAAACTTTTCGGAGGATTTGCGGATTGATCACAGTGTCAATATTCCGCGGGAAGTAAGCGCTTGAGTTTGCAAATTAAACTTTCCCATGCTGTTTTATCCCTCCCACGTTCCAAGTTTGGTAAATAACGGAATCATATGCTTCGCCGCCTATTTCATGAATGGATTTCTTGTTTTAAATGAATGACTTCTTGTTTTATTTCTAATTAAATCTTTACTAACTCGGAGTCTATTATTTTTTCGCAACGCAACAATAGAAACGACAATCAAAAATTCTAATCAACAATCATTATGCAACAGAAAGCTCTGACAATACCTATTATTTGTTATTTCTTTGCCTGAAGAGAACCATATGGATAGATATATCCATTATTTCTTGAATCGTGACTTAATTTATAGTGACGTCATGTTCAATGATATTGGATTGCTTCGAATTTCGCCCGCAACATTCCTAACCTTGGGAAATGAGACAGCATCATACCATAAATTCAGTGTCCTGTCATTAAAATGTTTTTAAACACTTTCCGATGCCCCATAGATTAGTGCGCTCTTAGGCCTTTTTCGCTTGCTTACTTAAATCGATTGTGAATGTTATATATCATAAACTCTCTCGACTGAATATTGACGGTAGTGATGGTGGCAACTGCTTCAACCTTGTTGACACTTTGCGATAGCGATTCAGGTGTACATTCTAATCCGAGATGATTGATTGATGATCGCCCTCTCCCTTACGAAAAAATCGTTTCTTCAAATTCCTTACTCTATTAAAAAATTTGCAAAATAGCTGATTGAAGTTTTATGAAATTTCTTCCACTTCTCATCGATGTTGTGTATTTTGCCATCAATTGAAATGTCAGAATCCTTCGCCATTCCTCTAAAGTTGCTTCAATTTATGATCCACTATAGAAATACAGCAGAGACGCACACTAACTCGATTATCCGAGTTATTGTGTACCTGGGCCACTTCGGATAATCGAAAACTCGGATAATACGGATGGGTCGTCTTGTGAACATAAATCATGAAATGAACAGCCTGTTTCCATGCGCTGCCCTAGTACGAAGTGCATTTACCATTAAAAACTTACTTTGATATAAGAAATTTTTATATAAAGTATTTCTCTTTTCCCTCATATATACGCCAGTTGTTCAGATTCTGACTTCTTTTCTCCGATTATCTCCAGATTATTATGCCGACGTTTGCTAGTCTATGCTGAATTGGCATGGTGCAGTTAAAGTGATTAGAGGTCGAAGGTGTAAGTGAATAAAGCAAAGCAAACAAACATCAAGTATCTCGGATGATACGGAACCTCGGTTAATCGGGACTCGGATATTCAAGAGACTACAGTATATTCCTCCCCCTGGCTTTATCTAGGAAATAGAATCAGCTCACTTCATCGACAAGATTACTGCAGAGGTCTCTGCAAAGATTTAATGAAATTGGAAAAACGACAAAACTGAAAAGGGTTTTACAGATAATACATTTTACCATAACGCCTGGATAATATATATCGACGGTCTAAGAAAATAAATGAAACCGGGGACAGAGTTCTTGCGTAGTAATGATTTGAAAGGAGATTTCAATGCCACAGAGTCGGGAGAATCTCTAGAACAATAGCAAATCAATTTCATGTCAACGATCGGATTTTCCTAATTCTATGGGAACCCCTTCCTATGTGGAAAAGGCCATTTGATCTCTCTTATCGGTGATGTCACTAAAAAATCTGAGAGAGGGATTTGCTTTGAGACACCAAAGGCTGCTAGGATCCTCAACACCTCAACCATAAGGTTGATTGAGGCTATACAGGCTAGATGAGGAGTGAAGTAGCGCTTGCTTTCTCACTCAGTGTGTCTGAATGATATAGGTAGAAGGAATAAGTACAGATCCTATGAATAAAATTGCTCATAAACTCGATATGCAAAGACGTTACGTCATGGAAGGCTATAAAACTGTTAGAGAAGTTGTAATTTCATTACTGTTCATAGCAGTCAACGAAGAGTAACCAAAATAAATGCCATTCTTCAGCATCACTCGTACTTCAGAAACAGTCATATTGTCATAGACATGAACAACACTGAAACAAAAGAGTTTGATGATAAATACGTATTTCTTCGTCTACCAAAATACGAATGGATAATACTTCATACATCAGTGCATGGTAGCAAGAATAGTAAAATATGCTAACACTAAAACCTTAAAAAAAACGTTAACTGGAATAAACCGTAGCTTTTATGCCAAACAATTTTAATTTTCCCCGAGCCAAGTTCGTAGAAAATCGGTGATATGGAGCGATGGAAAGGGGAGATTTCCCAAAAGAGATAAATGGAGGGAGTGAGGGTCTAACGCCGCCTAACATCAAATGTCAATTAATGAGCGATTTCGGGGCCATCCGCAAAAGGACGATGAAAGGGATTTCCCCACGCCCTCACACACCCGCCGCACCATTTTCCGCACCCCTTTTCGAGGTCGGATTCCGAATGGACGAAAACCAACGCCGCGTTACAACCCATCTTTTCCGCGGTGCATTCGCCTCGCCGTGATGGAATGACCGCCTTCTGTGGACACTGGTAAATTGAGCGCACCCGTTTTATCTCTGACATTGGAACCTAAATATACCCTCGGAATACAGCGGCTTATTTTGAAGAGTTTGCTGAATACTAAATGGGATGCTGCGTGTAGAGGTTGCTTTGGAGGAGAGAGGTGGAAATAACCAGGGCCGGTTTAAGGCATTGAGGTAAAGGCCTCAGGGCAAAGAAGTCACTAGGGCGTTCATGCTGAAATATCGGATGAGTTATTTTCAGTGTTTAAAAACGAATGAATTGAAGTTGTGGAACTGTTTACGGAGCACTGAAGATATGTACATTAATCTCGTATTTAGGGAAAAGTTGAAGATATTAGGAAATAATTAAGCATTAGCAAGAATGGAGTAATGAGTAACTTAGGATTTTTGATAAAAAACGAGGCAGCATTACTATAATGCGTGTGAAATCGTGTGATAACAAAAATGAAACGCGACAAATTTATCTCGCCGTAACAATGAAAAATTCCGTAATTAGGTAAATTACAGTAGTTAGAGACAACAATTAAGACTGCAGATAGAAATAGTCGAGGGATGGCCACAAATCTGAAGCCGATACTGAAAAATTAAACAATCAAATAGCAATTCACGCAGTAGTTGTGTTCCGAAGGTTCAAAGTAAAAGTAAAGAGAAAGCCTCTAAAGTTGATAAGCTCCCAAAATGTGTTAATTTATCATTTTTGATTGACAAAAAGAACAAATCCATGACACAACAGCCTTGTGAGAGCGAAATGATAGCCAGTAATATGCATTGACTGGACTAGTAGATCTTCTGTGTGCAACTGATCTAACCCAGTGGTGATGAAATGTTTTACTCGGCTGGCCAGGTAACACGTTAATTTGGGGGGGGGGAAGCCAAATTGGGAAGAGTATGTCCAAAGAGCCCGTACTATTCACAATCATTTTCTGCTTTACATGTCATCCCCTATCTCTCTAGATAGTCGTAATTTGATACAAAACAAGCGTGGCATGGTTAAGTTTCACGGGACTTTTATAATATTCACATTGACTTATAATTAACGAATTGGGCAAGAAATATCTTACAGGCTGAATTAAAATGCGCGACAGGACGCAGTTTTGGCATCACTGATCTAACCTGTTAATACAGGTAGCTAATTTCTTCACGATGGAGGGTCGACACCATGAGAGACTCCATCCCGGGACCGCTTTCACCAAAGGCGGAGGTGCTACCCCCTTGACTATCAGGGAACCTTTGAATGACGTTTGAATCGTTTTGAAAGTCCCAGGAGTTGGAAATGAGGTGACAAAGCTCGGTTTTAAAAATGAATGGCATTCTACATATGTACATACTGATCGCTCCTGCTGCTCGTTGTAGGGGAAAGCACGTTATTTGGCTCTTTTATTTAAGGAATTCTCTATTCTCTCCTATCCTAGCATACATCTTCCGCTCCAGGCACATCCATAAATGTCTTTCCGTGTATTCTTTTATATTCTAATCGCTACGTGCGTCCACTCTCTTCAGTATCTCATCCTCCACAATCAAACAGCTGTATCTGTTTTTCTCTCCCTTTAGAACTTAGATTTTAGAGGAAAAACCCGAATCAGACTTTGAGACGATTTTTCATTCATACTGTTCTTACTATTAGTCTGTGTTTAGCATTTTAATATCAATTACAACATAAGAAATTTCGGAGGAGCATTGCATTTCAAAATATGCATGAAACATTATACATGTTGATAGGTGTCACCGTTACAATATATAGAATAGAATAGAGACGTCTTTATTGCGGGAGAGAATTGGACTACCAAGTCCTATTTTACATCTAACCCATTCAGTTTTATTGACAGGAAAGGAAAAGAAGGAAGAAACTGTATTTCCACAGCAGGAAAATACTCTTAAGAGGAGTTATTATCAGTAGATAATAGAATAATTGCGCTAAATTAGAAGAACAACCGAAACTTAAAATAAAAAAAAAACAGTTTCTAGTATCAGTTCAGGTTCAAGAAGTTTAATTTTCCTGTTCAGTTCTGGTTTTCACTCCGGAGAAAATAACGGTTTTACCGGTTTTCGGTTAGGTTCCGGTTCGACACCCGGCTAATGAGTTGTGTACATGAAAACATTTATCTTTGAGGGATATTGAATTTTAAATAATTCCCTAAGTATTGGAGAAAATAATGAAATAGGAACTTTTAAATATTTCATCTCTTGGCTAACCAACCGGGTGCCCGAATACTCGGTGGTAAAGTCCATTTAATTCGGGGTCAGAGTGTACAGCGCCAAGTGGGCCACTGCATAGAGTATCAGTGGAAGAACCTGATGAAGTTAGTGCCCAGTGGAACCACTCCCGGGGATCAAAAGCAGTGGATATGATGGTCAATTACCGTGTCCACGAACATCCAATCCGAGGGACAGGTGTGGTCGCATCGTCTAAAGCAGTCACGTTCACTTGTTTCCAAGGCGGAGTGCCCTGCGAGTCGGGTGTTCCGCCGCACATCTCTCAAGGACCTCTCCAATAAACCGTGCCTATGGAAATGTGATCACGCACGCCAGGCGCCTTCCATTCTTCTTTTTGCTTCGATACGATTAAATCCGAGTTTACATTCCGCGCGGCGTTTTTTCCACTTGGTTGGAAAGGTTTTCCCCTTTTCCCGGATTCTCGCCGCGGGCCTCCGTAATCACCGAGCCGAGGGGTCATTTACCACAATATATAGATTCGGTAGCGCCGTAAAACAGTTCGCTGTCGAATAAATGTGGCTGAAAAGTTCATTAGGGAATGATTCCGAGTGTGGGAGACGCATTTGTGTGGATTTGGGATACTCCGAAGTTATTTGTTGACTGATTAATGTGTTGTTTTATTGGTATAAATAACGCAGATATAGGGGAATTGATGGAGAAGCGAAAAGGCTACACGTGTGTCATCTTGATATTATCCTTTAACGATTACTAAGATTGAGATGGTAAAAAAATCATAAAAGAAATAGATATTTAAGAAATTAAAAATCAATGAAAAAACGTGAAAGATTTTAATTAACAATATCGATTTAATCGTAATTTATCAAATTACGCAAATAAATAATTCCTTCAAATTAATATTCTTTTCACATTATGGCACTTATGATTTAGCGTTTGTACTTTGTTTAACTGACAGAGGTTGTGACAATTAAATCAACAGGCATATTCCAAATCTCTCTCGTATAAACAGATTATGTTACTAGCGTCTTAGTTAATAAATAGTTTCATAGATAAGGTAAGATCACTGAAATGGATGTTGGAAGGCCATGTTGCGAGTAGAAACGACAACCGATGGACGGCGGTTCACAATGGACACCATGAGATGCGAAGAGACCAGAAGAAGACCAAAGAACCAATGGAATACTTGGGGAGGCATACACCCTACGTCGGATTGAAAATACCTGCTGATGATGATGTTATTGAAAAATATGAATCTGTAACAACTATTTAAATCTGTGAACATAATAGGAATTTTGATTCATTCGAAGAAATTATTAAAACCGGATAGAGTGGCACTTCATTGTTTTGGTTGTTTGACAATCAATGACGTATTGTGTTACTTTTGTGTTAAGTGTTAAGAGAAGATTACTGTGGTTGTAATTTCCCTTCGAATCATTAAATCGTTTTGTGTTAACCGTTTCGAGTTTGACAACTGAATGCACACACATTGAAATTTATAGAGTACGGAACGGACCAATGCTGCACTTTGAGTTAACCGATATTTTTTGCAATGCTTAAAGTGTTAACCAGTTTCCTCTTTAGATAGTATACATTGTCGAGAGTAACTTCGCGTTTATGGGAGTGCCTTCACTGCGGTGAAATGGGCAAGCGATGGTTTCACTCCACCCTCACCTCCCATCGAACTTCTCTTAATGGGACCGGGTTGGGATCTACGAGACATTTTTCTAAGAAAAGCAGCGATTGCCGGCGGGAGGAATCCCCGCATTCGTTTATTTGGTTCGTAAATCAGTGCAACGGAGTCTCGGGTGGAACACTTTCTCGAGAATCCGTCAAATGAAGGGCTTTCTCATTTCATTATTCAGGTCGTGCAACGCAGAAATAACCGTGGTGCTGTAGTTGTGAAGAGGTGCAGCTCGCGGCATTAATGACGCGCGCTCTTCAGCCCTTCAAGTGGATAAGGCGAGCGAACGTTTGGGAAAGTGTAAACATTTTGCGTCTTATGCAGACACGCCCCGAATCACGGCCAAAATGTCGGAGGAATGGAAATCGCGTGGCCAAAATGGGAGAATTTGTGATCGGAGGAATTTAACATGCTGAATTATAAATGCAAAGTATTTCAGTCTAAATGTGGGGTTTTTTTGAGGCATACTGTTGTGGATGTCTGTACTCAGAGACATGTGGATGTATGTAATATGTAAGTGAATTAGTTAATGTTGAATGTTTATTTTGTTACATCTGGCCGTAATGGTGAGGAAATTTGAAACAATCCTTTAACCTTAATAATAATTGAGAAAATCGAACTTTGTATTTTCCTCACCATCTTATTATTCGACCGGTTTCGGCCTTAAGGGTGTCATCAAGTAGGTACAACCAATCTTTTGTGTAGAGGCCCATCGATAGACAATCGAATGGGATTAAGCTCGATAGTCTCGAGATCATGGAAATTGTGGCGACACCCTCTAATTTCACTGACGACCTAACCTTTACTAACCCTTTCCTCGCCCTTAAAACTATGATGGTGAAATTATATAAATCCCCTCGGTACTTCCATTGGTTGTACCCGATGATGGCTGGAAGGCCTAAAATGGTCGATTAATAAAATCATGTGGAAAATAAAAAGTTCAATTTTCTCATTGATTAAACGGCGTTCCTCGAAGTAAGGTCTAAACATATTGCGTACATTACTCAATAGTATTATTATTATATCTTGCTTTCTGGAAGCTGTATTTATTGTGAACATTGAAGTTTTTGTAACTAGTAGACGGCGAAATTGCTGTATTGGGGTGATTAAATTAGGATGGGATTTGAAGGTATAACGTGATTAATGTATGAATTGAAATAAATTTAATTGTGAGTATTTTAAAGGAGATTAGTTATGATATATCTGTATAACGATGAAGCCTAAAATTCAGAAATAGGGAACCTTGTCCTTATCAGGCGCGCAATCAGGGGTTTCGCTACCGGTCTTTAGTCCCCATCCCCAAAATGTTTCTAAAAATATTTAATTCACAAACAAATTCTCAAGGGTACTACTAACATATATTTGTAAGCTTAAAATGTGTATCTTTGTAGACAATACTTTCTTAAGATGAGAATCAATTATTTCACATGACATCTTAAATCGGAAAGAGTTCAAGAGATTATTAGTTACGATCTTTAAATTCTGGATGCGCCCCTGGTCCTTATTGTAGATTTTTTTAAACTATTAAGGAGACATCTATTTTATGCCTGGGGTGGGGAATCCTTTTCATAAGAATGCATCTACCACCTGACTGCATCAGAAAGGCCGCATGTGAAAGCGTCAGGCCGCACTTGAGTACATTCAAATTCAAAAAGCAAAAAGAATATTTTCCTCTTTGTTTTTCAGTTGTTGGAATTAGCAAGACTGGTAAACTAAATGATTTATACGCGGGAGTTTGTTGCTGAAAGTGAGTGGAAGGTCTCAGTAAACGACCAAAAAGGCTATATTAGATTGAAATGGCCTTTCTGATTCATACTAAACTATCTTTCGCCTCAACTCTCACGAGTTCGACACTCGCGAATCCATATATTCGCGACATCGCAAAAATGTAAGAAAACGCCATTTCCCAAGGAGAAACGGACATGAAAAGGGTCTGAAAAGACAGGGACTCGAACCCGGATCTTCCACTTTCCGGGTGACTGCTCTAACCAATTGAGCTATCGTGCCAGGATAAGTAGACCTATCGTTCTGAAGACTTTGTGGGCAAGCACGATAGATTAATTGCCTAGAGTAATCACCCGGAATGTGGAAGATCCGGGTTCGAGTCCCGGTCCTGTCAGACATTTTCCATGTCCGTATCTTCTTGTAGTATGTACACACCTTCATGTACGAAGTTATCTTTCACCTTTTTCTTTGGAATCATGGAAGTTATTTACGTAATGTGGCATTACCGTCATGTTGGATATGATTCGTCGTCGTGTGAATTCTTAAATTAAATTCTTCGTAAGTTTTCCTAGGCAATCTTGTCTTAAAATAGCTTTTTAATCACTGTAATCAATAACCCGGTTTTATTTTTCCATTTTAAATTTGGAGGAATTTTCATTTTTAAATATCATGCATTTTTATTAAACATTAAAACATTCAGAAATAGAAGAAATAATCAGAGGTAACAAGAACGTCAAACGAAACTAGGGAACTCTAAATCCGAGCGAAACGAATACACAGCGAATTTCTATATCTAATAATATGTTGACAGGTGAAAGAAATTAACATAATCTCTACTTCGTGGAACGGCGCAATACTATACAAGTAGGAGCAAACATTCGTAATTTCCACTATTTTTTTATTTGCGACTAATTTCGTGTATATCATCAGTGTCAGGCATTTTCTGGCCTTTTGATGTCTACAGTTAGGCGTACCTAGTCGCAAATAAAAATTATTTTCTGTGGAAATTACCAAGAGTTCGTTCCAACTTCCTTAGTGGTGTTATTAACAGAATTAAGACTTGAGACGAGAAACATCAACAACTTAATCAAAAACATATCATTTGATTAAGATTATTCTATAAATGAGTATTTTGTACTATTTAGTTTATATTTTTGTGAAAAGATTTAACGACAAGCAATACTTTAGAGACGATGTTTAATTTATTTTAAGTAAAATTGTTTTCAGCAAGGATAATCGCGAGAAATCTTATACTTCATCGGAGAAAAGGTAATAAGTATACTTTTAAACGTCAAATAGAACAGGAAACTCTTGCCCACAAAATAAGAATTCAAGACTTATTCACTTTGATTTCTTGTGATACATAATGTTTTATCCACAGAAAAACCCCTTTATCGGTGGATTGTGTTGATAAATACCGCGAATTCTTTCAGTCGACTTATTGCTACAGTTCACTTATTACATCTAGCCGGCCCTGATCGAGGGTGCCATAGCAACATCCTCGTGTCCCTCCTTTGGGAAATGTTGGGCTATATCGACCGCCGCCCTTCCGTGGCGTTGGTCGTATTTTCTGGCACCGCTCCCGATAAGCCCCTGCGCTCCGAAAAAAGCACCATTTCATTCCTCCGAAAACTGATGTGGTTTTCTCTTCCACAAAAGACACCCCTCTGCGGATATCGTCCTCCCAAAGGCTCTCCTTTTCCCCGGAATATCCGGGATTACTCGTCCGTCTCACGGATGCTCTTTGCAGCGGAGGGGTGCCAAAGAGATTCTTCCATAAAATGGCGCTTAGTTTTTTGAGTCCATGGGAATGGAGTATTTGGGGGACTCTTTATTTATTTGCCGAAACGAAGGTGGGTGAAGACTAATCCTGCCATATTTTCTGCGGATCCCTCATAGGGGATTTGCGCGAGGACTTTATTTAGATTTCCCTCGATTATTTCGGAAGTATTTATTTATTCAACTCGCTTGCGTAACAACGACGCGATTTTTTTGGAAGAATTAGAATGCGGAGATTACTGAGGAGTTGAATGGCGTCATTGGGGGAAATAGAGACGAGAAAGCCATATTTAACATTGCATATTTTTACTATGATGTTATCGCTATGGTAATTCACTCGTAACAATAGGTAACATTATGTTGTAACAAAAGGGAATTTTTTTAAATTTAATGTTTCAAAAATAGGTGATGGAGTAGTTAGCGTGCTAACGCTCTTACCACAAGGTTCCGGATTCGAATCCCGGCTAGTCGTATTTTTCCGGTTAAGGAATGTTTGTGTAGGTTCGCCATTTGTTATTGTTTAAAGCTCACTACTGTAATTGCGCAGTAAATGGATGTTTTTTTGGGCGTTGGAAATTTTAAAAAAATATTTAAATTTACGTAATATGTGTTTTAAAACATTTAGTTTCTCCTTAGTCTCATTGTAACATTAATTTCATAACAATATAGATTATGTATTCAGTGATTTGTGAGGATTGAAATCGTGAACTGAAGATTTATATTTCGTTTAAAACATTAAAGTTATTTATATTTGTTTAAATTAATCTATTTACCAGCTACGCTTCATTGGTTTATTTCGAATTGATATTAGAACGAGGAATCCATACCTTTGCGGAACTCCATACTGTAAAGTATGAAGAAGTATTTAGACAGAGAATACGGGTGAGACATTTTAACAAGGAGACTGATTACGAACATCAGACACACCATACTCAGCATATCACAACTTGCATCATTTTAAACCGAAAAGTTAGGTATCAGAACAACTAATATTCAATCAAATTTCCAGAATATATATTCAGTTATCGTGCGATAATTGGGGGGTGATTTCAAATAAAAATACAACCGATCGCTATTGTTGCAAGAATACAATAATGAAAAATCTTGACGAATTTGCTCACACTACTACGAGACGTAACAATGTAGAGGCTAGAATCTACTAATTCGCCCTTTACTTTGTGGTAGTCCTCCATTATAAAGAATAAGAAAAAGAACACTTCTGCCGTTACCTCAATAATTTTAGTATACGACCGTGGTTTCGACCCTTTAGATTAGCATCATCACCAGATTATTACCTAAAGGATCGAAACCATGGACGGACGATAAAATTATTGCTGTAATTGTAAAAAGTGTTCCTTTCCTTACTCTTAATAGTGTAGAGAGAATGAGTCTTGCGTGATTTTTAGACCAGCCTGCTTATATTTCGGTCCAAGTCCTCCACTGTTGGAATTATTGAATTACACACCCTTTCTCTGGATATTTTTCGGTATCCAGCAATGGCGTAAGTAAATCATCCCTCATGCTGTCTACACACTGTCATTCACACATTTAAGTCATTAAAAACGACGACAGGAGGAGAAAATGTTTCGTATTTAAGTTGGTATGAATGAAAAGAAAAGCTGTAATCCTTTCATTCACTTTGGAGCCGCTTTCAAACGAAAATCAATTACAGCTGTCGGAGGAAAAACTCATTCGCCCACTCTTCTGCCGAAGAGTTTATTTAAAATGAAATGTGCGGTTAAATACTGGAAAGTGATTCGTCGACCGGAGAGGCGTTGGCGGGAGGTGAATGAGGCGGATTTAAATGGAGTCTCTCCTCAAGAGATTGGAAGGATTGTAACAAGGAGAGGGTCGAACCAGCATCATCATGATGACCCTTTCTCTTCCTGAATTCTACCAGAGAAGACTCTTCTAAGCTCTTCTATTCTGCCAGCACTTTTTCCTAATAACACTGCTTACTTGAGTGTACACTCTCAGTAGGTTCGTTTGTCTTAAGAATCCCCACAAATCCTCTCCGGATTCGGCTTGCTTTTCTATTGTAGCATTCTTATCGAAACGTACCACCATTTCTGCATGTCCCAAAATGTTTGTTTTTTTTACCGTATTCCAAAGTATTTACTGATGACATTGCGCTTAAGTGTTGTATTTTTCTTTTTCTTAGATGTAAGTTGGAAAATTGTTCCAGGATTTTAGAACTCTGATTTTAAGAAGTACAAAGAAATGATAAAACCAAAAAGAAATTTATGAGGAAATTTCTGTATATACTCGTTATAAATTACGTATAATTTCTGTAAATATGTTAATAAATAAATATGTAAATTACGGCGAATTCCTGAAAATATTTAATTTTCAATAAACGAAAACAGAACCATTACTGATTTATTTTATATATCATGTATTCAAAAAAGATGCGAGTGACGAATTGTTGAATAAATTGATATATTGATTCGTTATAATGAAAAGTGGAATGAAGTAAAGTTTTATTTAAGGAACGTTAAAAGCAACTATTATATAAACTCACTCCTAAACAGAATTCGTATAACTTATAGAACACTTTCTACTGAACCAAATTCCTCTAAGGCCAGGCAACATTTTCGTAAAAGCTAATTGAAGCATTGCCTTAAATTCAAATGTACTAATCAGTATTTTCCAGAAATATGATTTTACTGTATTAGGATTTGTTTCATTATATCTGTTTATTTTTTCATAGCAATTGAGTTCGACTTTCGATCGTATAATCGAACTTGGCAATCGCTTAATTCAATAAATGTGAGAGAAGAAAATTTGTAGTGTCACTTTCTACGGATACACTGATCCCGAAACACACTTCAGTAAAAACGGGAAGAGAAACTACTGCGAAGAGATGGAAGGAAAAATTTTCAAGGCGGAACTGATAAAAGGAAAGATTTGAAAGGGTATATTTACTTTGTTTTTGGTCTATAATATAAATATATCGACAGATTTAACTGTAACTTGCTGAAATGTTTCAATATTTACATTCCTCGTCCTCCATTTAGATGAAGTGAATACTTGGAAGCTACGACTGCAAGCTGGATTTGTCTTTGAGAAGAGGTTCAGTGAAATTGAGGTAACACAACATTGCCTACTATTCAGGGGCGAAAGATATCATACCCAAAATGTAATAAAGAATGGAAACACATGTTCGAACATACACTTCTAGCGTTCATTTTATTGTGATTAAAATTAATTATATTTTACTGTATTCTAGAGGCTGTCATTTTTTTCCCTGACGAAGTCTATGTTAGTTTATGGTGGATAAGTATAAAATCATAGGTGCGACTCCGTCGGTGTGTCACACTGTCCTTAGTAATTATCGAATACTTCCGTACTCGGGGGAAGGGTAACACCCTTGCCTACACCCCTGTTTGGAGCCCAAAGAGTATCCTATTAAACTATGGAGTTAAGTGCAATTTGCACTAAATAAATCAAAGCCGTAAATATACTATGAATTTCAAAATTGATTTCGTGTAATCGAAAAGAGTAATAAAATGACTTATAAATCTCAATGAAATAATGAAATAAAGACCGTTTCGTACACTTCCAATAAATCTCAATATTAAGGTTATATGTATGCGCATTTCTGCTAATGAAGAATTTATCTTTCATTTACTTTTATTTATTGTTTATTTATTGTACAATACAGCCATAGCCGCAAAGTCAGGAAGAGACGCTAATTTGCAATACAATTTACAGCTAACAAAAACAATAGTACAAAGTTCTACTTATACAACCACAGAGCATTAGTATTTAACCCCTCCATTAACTACAATAGTTTGCAAACTACGCTAATTTACAAATTAAACAGCTATAATTTACAGAAAAATCTATAATCACTTTAATCACCATGTTCATTTAACTCGAACAAATCACCAGAATCCTTACATTTACAAATATATAGTAACAGTACATAAAATGAAAAAAATTGCTCACTAAACACAATAACTTAAAATGAAAGCGTTTAATAACTATAATTAATGCATGAACTCAAAATTACCTTGAATTAGCATTTACACTCGTCATTATTACTTTCTCGTAAGATTTTTCAGGTTTCGTGATAGGTCTTCACGACTCGTACTTTGATTTATGTACTGAATCTGTCCGTGTGTTCATCAATGAATGCTAGTTAAGTTGTCCTCCCCTCAATCATTAGCCATCAAAGGCTCATAATAGGGAATGAGATTTAGTTGAAATGAGAAAGTGAGTTCAATTTTGCTAGTCGTCCTAACGTAGACAATCTCATAAAGGGATCGAAATTTTGAATGACGTATGAGGGAAAAACTTAATTGGGATTATTATTACTGCGTTCCGGATAGCAAAGTGGGTAGCACGTTCGCCTTTGATGAAAGCTGTTCCTAGTTCGATTCTCGAAGGCGGACCATAGGTGTGTAATAAACTCAGCCGTTGCAGCACTTTGAAAACAAATGCTACTGATACGTAATTATTTAATTGTTTCATTCGGGAATTAAAGGGTTAATATGAGAAAAAGTCGCTACGGTTTGTCGGAGTTGAAACATACTCGAATACAGGAACTGGCAGAGGAAGCACGCCCCCCCACAACCCATAATGGCTTAATAACTTTTGTTTGGGAGGACTTCCACCAAATAATTAGATGCGGCGTACAAAAAGAGGAAAGGTGTTTATTCCTTTGGATGTTATTCGAAACCCGAGGCAATAATAAAATTCCACTCAAATTATGGAAATCTTAAAAGGCACTCAGATAAGGGAGGTGAGATAAGGGCAGAAGACATGCCGGAAGTGCCGGATGTAAAGGAAACGGCTCGAAATTACTCGAAATTTCTGGAAAGAGAATGAAAGGGGGCCTTGGTTTAGTTCCAAAATGGAATTTAACGTCTGAGCCAAATTTTGGATTCCGACGTGGCCATAACAGGTTTCGGTCGAGGATGAATATGATCAACTCTCTATTTGTTTGGCTTCTGAGGAGATGAAGATTTTTCCTGATTTTCGTCAAATTAAAATATTTGAATCTACGTCAGAGTTGCTCAGAAGTGGGATCACCAGACGTCCCGTTTGTACCGGGACAGTCCAGTTTTCTGCACTTCGAATATATGGAAAGAAAATGTTGTCAATCTGTTAGAGCTTTGCCAGAAAATTGTTACCTCTGGTGAATTTAACCGTAAGCAAAAGGAAGAGGTTACTTGAGGACCCCATTCCATAGACTAACTGGGTGAAGCTTTGAGGTGATGGCATTAAAGATTTATAACAAATAACAAAGCCCTGTTAAATACAGTAATAGTAATCAAGTTGGTAAAAAAATTTTAATCTACTCACATTATAGCGTGGATATCACAATTTCGATAAGTTGAAATATTGTGGATAATGAAATATATGCAAAATTAGATAGCAATTTAAAATATCATGTAAAATATTGTATAACTAATTTAGTTAATATGATGTAATCGTTTAATTATAATAAAATTCCATGCATTTTAACTGTAATGCACTTATGTAATTGCTAAGTAACATATGATTGTTATTAAACGTAAAATGTTGTAACTGTAATTAATTGTAATGTAGATTTGTAATTACCAGTTACAGTATAAATGTAACTGCTCATGAAATAACTTATCTGATATATTCTTTGTTTGGTAGATATATTTATTAATTTAATCAGTTATTTGCAGAGTACGGGAAAACGAAATATTAGGTTGAAAGAAGCTGAATTGAAACGTAACAGCTGTATAATAAAATAAAGATCTTCCACACAATCAAACATTTCCCTTGTAGACTTCAATAGCATCTGGATTCTTGAGTAATGCAAAAAGTATGCGTTGAGGTTGCGGTGAAAAATAGCAATTTCAAAATTAAAATATTTTTGCGAGCAGAAACTGGTAGTCAGGAGGAAAAATTCACTTCAAAAAGATTGGCCAGAATTATATTAATTCATTCCTGAAATTAAATAATAAAACATTCCTAGAAATGGAGAGAAACAGTAGGTCCCGATCTGTCCCGTAATTATAATGGTAAATGTCCCGCATTTGGTTATCTTGGAAATGGTTAGCCCATAACCCTATGTTCGAGTTAATAATTAAATTGCTCATCATTGTTAGACCAGAGATCTAGAATTAGGGACATTCTGCTACCATGGCAACAGAGATTAAGTTTATATCTTCTTGGCATCTCGTTGTGCTACGTCGTTATTTTCATATTCCTCAACCGGACCTGACGTTATCAAATCAAATTTGATATCACCATTTGATTATTCGGTGGTAAAATACCATTTCTTCCTGAACTTTCAGGTTCTCAACGCAACCGTAGAATAAGAGATAAATTACAGAATCCGAGATGGTAATAAAGATCCTTTCACCGGTTTAGGTATTGATATCCTTTTTACGTGTTTAAACTTGACATGTGATATAATAACAGCGCACATGCAAATGCAAAGGCGCCCATTGTCATTTCCAAGAAATTGAAGTAAAACTATCTCAGAAGAGTTGAGGCTTATTACAAGAATTGTCCAAACATTATACGTTTTAAATCAAATCCAGAATATAGCTCAGTTATTCATTTCAAAATAGAGATTTCATAATTTCTTGGATACCCTTGGAATGGGACTACATTCCATATCTTTCCGTTATATTGTACTCGGCTATCTTATATATCTATACCATAAAGTTATTAAATTTTTCATTCTGGAAATCTATCTGTTTCGAGTTTTTGTTAAGGTACTAACATTTCATCAACTATAAACGATCAACAAAGCTTTAACCATAGTATAAAATTAATAGTAATAAATAAAATAAAACGTGAGATCTTCCTATGGCTAAACACATGTGAATTCCGAAAATTTGAGGGAAGTATATTCAACGTACGGACGTGTATTATTCAAGGGGGGAAATCATCTGCAATCGTATGGTTGATCAAATGTAAGCATTTTTTTCGTTAAAATTAATATAATGTCAACATTTAGTGAGATAATGGTCTATTGTGAAATTTGCTTGAAGAGTTATACCTCCGTTTTTCATGGAAACAAGTTTCTGAGATAAAAATTTACATATTTGCAATATTTCACGAGAATTAGCGATCCTCGTTATAAGAAACTAATAAATGACAAACCTCATTAAGATGACAGCTCTAAGATATTCCTTATCCCGGACTTATCTAAGCTTATACTCAAATCAGTTTTGTCTTTAATAAGGTGCAAAATTTGTAAGCTGTTAATTTGCAGTTCTTGTTTTTTAGTCGAACTTATATTTTAAGATTTAAGATATTTCCACACAAAATTTCCTTACATTCATTAGATCGGTAAGACGTAAAATCTATTTTAGTGCTTTTCGTAATTCCAGCGGTATGGTTAGTTTATCCTTGAAATGTGAGGTAGTAATCCAGCAATATTTTTCGTATTATCCGACTATAATCTTGATTTTATCCGGCTACATGTTTCCTTTCATCCAGCATGTTGCTCAACACGATCCGTTAAATATGAACACACCCCTAAGTACGTGGCTAAATTCACAGCGCACAAATATTAATTATCATTTTAAACTATCAATCTCGGATCTGACTGCAATTCATCACTGCCTCAATCTCCGCTATTCCTGTATTAAAGCCTTCAAAGCGCTATCTCAAGTATCCTTATCTTCCCATTCATTCATCACCACTCCCTCTTCCTCGCTTGCTTCTTCTGAAGCTTACGGATGTTTCAAAATACACCTCCAGAGATCTGCCAAATTCCTTCCTTCCTCTTATTTAAACTTATGTGGAAACCTTTGCAAATTATGCGCGAAAACGCGTTTTTAAGAGTTTAAATTTGTAACTGCTGCGCGAACAGCATCGCCTTATTAGGAGCATCCAGTTAGTGTGTGATGCTGAAATTTAGATCCCAATTCACAACTATAAGATTTATCGCACGATTTGTAAGGATCTCACGAAAGCTTATGACACAGATATGATGGCCAATAGGAAGGTGTAGATAGAGGTTCAACCTCTGCAAGACCAACCAACTGAGATTCTAATCAGCAAAGTTGAAATCCTGTATGAGACAATGAAAATGAAGGAATATGAGGCATATGTCCGCAAGCCGCCTTTCGGCGTGTGGCAGGGGGTGTATGCACTGTACTCTACTTCTCTAATCGATTTCGTTCGCGTATCTTTCGCGGATAGAATGAATTATTGAATCGATTCGTTCTAGCATCTATTTCCCTGATCTTTTCCGCAGTATCAGAACGGCCTACAGTATAGTATCGATTAACCAAGTTCCGATTAATCGAGGTTCCGTATTATTACTTTTGCTGTAACTGCACCATCCCAGTTCAGCATAGAAAAGCAAATGTCGGCATAATAATCTGCTGTTAATCGAAGTAAAAAGTGAGAACTGCATCTGGACAATTGAAGTACACATTATGAATGAAAAGAGAAATATTTTATTTAAAAAGCTTTCACATCAAAGTGGTTTTCTTAATTGTAATTAGAGGCGTGCTACAGCAAGGCATGCAAACAGCTTGACTATTTCATAATATACGTACGCAAGACGACCATTCCGTCTTATCCGAGGTGACCCACATTAATTCGGATAATCGAGACTATACCGTACTTAAGAGAGCTACGTAGAAAAAGACCTGCGCATAAAATTCTCGCCCATCCACGCATCGGGAGGGCACACCCTTACTTCACCCCTTGAAGAAATTCCTTCACTAACGTATCTTACATTTCAGTACCCTCTCTCTCTACCATGGTTCGAAAATCATCCCAAACTGTTTAAATCAAGCGTTAAACATCATTTTTTTAATATTCACCTCATTTCACATAGATTTCCCCTAATGTGGTGCAATTTATTCTTCAACACCTTTTAGGCCAAACAGATATATGTAGTTAATTCCTGCCCGTACTGGCACCCCGGTCTGGAAGTCACGCTGCACCCCTCCCAGGAATACTTAAAAAATGTCAAATATTTGAAATGCTCCTAATTTTCAAGAGATGATCTTTTAATCGATAAAAATATATCTCAACAATAATATTTATTAAGATAAATCCAGTGTTATTACTCTAATTATCATCAAAGATAAATCAGGGAAAATAGATAGACGAGTAAAAAGCAAGTGCACTTTAATAAATGGCGATTACTATTGGTTTTGATTAATTCCAGGAACTTTTATTCCCAGATAATTATACAAGATTTACCAGAAAACTTCCTCACACGGATCAATTGCCTGGATATTTCCGGTAACAATTAAATATAATTCTTAAGAAAACTATTTACCAAAAATCTGTACTGCGAGCAACAACACACAGATTATTCTGTGAATGATTTGTGGATATAAAGATCGCAAATGTATATGCACCTTAAAAACGGAGCCCCCAAAAGTGCGGCGCCCTGGGCGACCGTCCTGCTCGCCCGAGTCTCGGGAGGGCCCTGGTTTTCTTCATGCATCTATTAACGGCTACTCCTAAAAAGTATTCCACGATTCCATCGCGAATTTGATCTATTTTAAGAATTCCTGTTATCGTCGTCAAAGGGCTAAAATCCAAGACTTAGTGTGTAGCAGTTCTCCGTGGTACAACATCCCCAGCCTCATTCTCCCATTGCTCGTAACCTTGACCACTATCCATCATCCTCTTCTCATGGTATAATCTATGCTCTCCCCTGTAATTTCTCCCTTCCACCGTTCCTTCCAATACTATCTTCAGCTGACTATCATGTCTCAATTTTCCACCATTTTTCCAAAAAAACTCTTCCTTTTCTCACGAGCAGTTTTTGCATAAAAGCACAGTTTAGTGCAACAAAGATATATAACTTTTCTTCTTCTTTTTCTTATTGAAGCGTTCTTTAATTTTTACTCTGTCTGTCCATTTTATTTTCATTATTCTTCTGAAGTATCGAGTCTCCTTAGCGTCAAAAATTCTCTCCTGTTGTAATAGTCCCCGTTTCACATGTTTTCCTGGGTCCACGTTACACACCCATACTGAAGAACTCCTCATATCTAGGCGTTACTTGGAAGTACTAAAGATAAAAAGATAGTCATAACATCTCAAGGATATGTTGTATTACTTGTGCAGAATGTGGTGTAAAATATATCGGATAAACAAAACGAAAAATATTTACTAGATTGGAAGAGCATTTTGCTCATTTTAGATACGGCAGATTTCATAACTCCAGTGCTGCCGTTTTTCCTCACAAGTCTCTTGTCGTCCGCGCTCTGAAGATGCTCCATTGGGGGGCTAAATACGCATAAGCTTTGGATTTTGTAAGTTTTTCTACTTGATTCTGGATTGTTTTTTGTTATTATTATAACCATCGGTTGGCCTTGTCTATCTATTCTTCATATCTAGGGTTTCATGAACGGCTTTATACAATGTAACAGCTGAAGAGTTAGTTACTGCTAATGATAACTGAGTGCTTCGAGTAATTGAAATTCGAAAGAGAGAGCGTCAACAATTAAGATTCAGGAAGCGAATTGATTGCGATTGGAAACAATAATGGAGGCTTTAAACATCCAATTGTTGGTCGAAAGAGGACAAAATAAAGTCGATAATTAAGATTGTGGTAATTGTTGCCTCAGGGGTGCCTAAAGCCGGCGCTATTGATGACTGAGGATGAGAAGGGAACAAGAAGGGGTTGCGGAAGGGAGAAGAATAAGGGGAGGTGGAGCAGAAGGAGAAGAAGTTACGGTGGTAAAGAAAGAAGCGGAAGGGTGAAATATAGAGGGTTTTAAAGGGGTGAGTCGAGGCGTCGTCAGGGGCGTAATGACGCCTTGAGAGGGGCGTCTTGCGGCGGCGGCGGCGGAAACAGCGCGCCTCCAATGCGGTCGCCTCTTCTCCCTCCGCAATCCCATAATTCCTCGCGATGCCCGCAGATAAATATACAGAAGACCGCCCTTCCGAAGAAAGAAGATGAACGTTATAAACAAAAGGGAAGCGGTCCAAAAATGCTCGCAGGGGTGGAGCCAAGAAATAGGGAAGAGATAACATCAGCCGTATAATGCCCTCGGATGGAGGACAATATTCCTTCCCATTTGCATAAAAACAACGGGAAGTTGTAGCTCACTTTCGCGTTGCGTTTAAAAGGGAAGCGAAATCTGTAGCGAATTCCACTTTGCGATCTGCTCCAGCAAAAATACCAAACCTATGAAATGAGAGAAATTCGGCGATTCTGTATCTCTTGCGCTCCAACCTCAATATCTTGATCAGCGGGACAACTTTTGACGTCTCTTTTGATAAAAAATATAGGAAAACGTGTACTTTATTTCCTTTTACATCCGTGCTGTCCGTTTCTATGGTGAAATATGAAAAATACCTGATCGCGGTGGTGGAATGCTAGCCGGCCCAATGGTCCAGTCTCGGCTGATAGGATTTTTTCTGGTTATGGATTCTTTGTGTTCGTACGCCTATTGCTATTCTATTCACGCCTCTAACCAGTCCAATAAATGGATTGTTGTGAAGGCACTGGGAAAATATATTAATAAATACTGAGGTAAATAGTGATAGTTTGAGTGATAGTACATTTTAGCTACGACATAGGCTTTTCAATCACCCGAAATTATATTTATTTTAGCGCGGCTAAAATACAAGGGAAAGTGAAATAATTTGTTTTCAGTTTTCATAATAATATAATTTAAAGTATGGATAACGAATTCTGGTCGTTTTTCCGAGGAAAAGTAGAGAAGCCAAAGGGCTTCAGTCCATTACAACCCTCCAAGGAGGAGGGGTGGCTCTTGCGAAAGGGAGGGAAGGTTCGATTTAAGACAATTTTCTTACGAATTCATCACTAAGTAACTTTTTAAATTCCGAGATAAAAGCAGTGAATGAACCGTAGTCTTGGAATGACTTTACTATCTGATTTTAATTGCCCCCTGCCACACGCCGATAGGCGGATTGCAGGGTATTTATTTAGATGTAATTCAAACTCCTCGTCAGAGTTAAGGCAAATACCTTGTACAAAGTCACCAAAGATGGGGGAGATCACCCCTCCGCTGTCCCCATGGATCCACCAATTCTTTAGGGTTAGATATACATCTCTGTTTGAAGGGGGTTCTTTATATATTTANTTGAAGAGGGTTCTTTATATATTTAATTAATTAATATTAATATCTTTATTTAGAAGATTTTAGTCAGATGAGATCACTCTTACAATTAACCTTGTAAAGATGAACACGAACAATCATTCCTGAGGAACCTAGGACCTCGGCGTTGCTAGTCTAACACGATAACCACTACGCCTCCGTAGAAACTTTGTACAATTGTCCTCCCTTTCCCTCCAGAAGTGAAATTAATAAAATAACTAATGGCAATCTCTTATTATCTTTAAGAGAAATTGGGCCTCCGGGTAGCAACGTGGGTAGCGCGTTCGACTACAATAAAAGCGGTCCTGGGTTCGATTCCCGGTGGGGGATCACGTGCCAGATGACCTTGGCTATAAAAGCACTTTTAACAGTACTAATACTACTACTTGGTGTGTAATTATGTAACAGTTATCAGCTCGGGGATCGATCGCATGAGAATCAAAAGGGAAAGTGTCAACAATGAAGATAGAGAGTTTGTGGCAATTTTAAACACACCAAATAATAAATAACACCTTGATTAGTCGAGGCAATCAGTCGAGGCAATGGCAATTGCTGCTTAAGACTGGACACGCATCCGACACTTTCTCATGTTCCCTGCAAAGTAATAGAGCAACTTCGAGAGAGAAAATGGACTGAAATTACATTTTGAGATTTCGCTGCACTAATTGCCGTCTTTTGGACTGAAAAGTTCCCTTCAGATACGACCCCTTCCAATTATTTCGCCGTATCGGCGATCGCATATCGCAAAGAGAGCGGATTTCAAATCAGAAGCGATATGCGAAATCGGCACCATTCCGTGAAGCTACGAATAGGTTAAATTGGCGGCTTTTAAAAAGTTTTCCTTTCAATTTCGTCGTGAAGATAAGGTTTGCTCATCCGTCATCGTTAAAAAAGATCCCGGTTTATCGGGGGGTGTTTACAGCCTTAATTGCTCTGTCGTTGCAAAGAAAAATACTTCAGATCAGTGAAAATATAAAGGAGTGAATTTCTCAGTTTTCATTAATGTTATTTCTAAATTAATGCAACACTTAAAAGGTACAACTAAAATAACTAAAATTGTTCCACAATCAAAATATATTAACCCATGTGATTAAAATTGTATTTTGTTGATTTGATTGGTTTCCATGGAAAGGATGGATGGACAAATTGTCAAGAATGTGTATGAGGAGAATTGGTTTGGTTATCGAAGGAGAGGTTGACCAAGATAATGCTAGATGATAAGAAAGGATAGATAAAGGGAATTAATCTTTCATAGATATACAAATAATAAATACAATTTCATATAATTGTTCAGACACGTGTTCATTTTTTGTGACGTGATTTTGATTTGTTGATTTTAGAATTTTGTTTTAAACTGTTTTACTTATTTTTTGCACCAAGTAAAATCAACAATTCATATTATATTTTAACCCTAGTATATTATAGAACCTATTTAATAACAGTTCATCTGTTCTGTAATGTACTTAATACATTATAGATTTAGTACATAATAGTTGTGATAAATTACATTTCCATTTACAGATGCATATACGCTGAGAACAGCTAGGTTTAAATGCGTATGAATTCAAAATGATTCATTTGATGATTGAGATTGTGACATTTTTGTTTAAGAGGCAGATTATTCAGCAATTCACACGAATTTTCCAAGAATTTACGATTTCCATCATTTATGGCGTCGGCATAATGAAAAAATCGGACGTTATGTACTCATTTATGGTGAAGATAAATTTGGTTTTGGAATTAATTGGCTTAGATGCCCTTCTAGGGAACTGATGATTAGACGTGTCGATAAAGGAATCAGGAAGAGATTGGTACAATTCTTGGTGTGGAGTGTTTTGCTATGTGGGTGTGAAACGTGGACCTTACAAAAGGAGGAGGTCAAAAGAATAGAGGCCTTCGAGATATGGGTGTGGCGTAGAATGGAAAGAGTAAGTTGAGTTGCTAGAAAAACAAACACAGAGGTACTAGGGATGGTTGGGGAAGAGAGGGTTTTAATCGAAAGAATTAAACGTCGACAGAGGAAACGGGTGGGCCAAATATTGAGGGAAGTTGGATTGCTAAAGAATTTTACTGAGGGAAGAATGCAAGGGAAAAAGCAGAGGGGAAGACAGAGAGAAAAGTTGTTAGATGGCATAAAGGGTGGGGTGGGTTACCGGGAGATGAAGGATATGGCGATTATAGGGGAACATTAGGGAAAATCTACCATAACGAAAGGTAGAACTCTTATGATTAGATGCCCTCCTAAACGCTTACCCTTATTGATAACACCAGGATCAAACCCGGGACCGTTTCCAAAGGCGGACTACTATCTTTTGAGCAAAGCGGTACCCCAATGTCAAGCTTTTTATATAATAATAAGTAAAAATAACCCTGATTTCGCCTCTAATTAATGGTGAGGTCAGTTCAGAAACGGACGCACGGGTGGTAAAGACGGTAAAAAGCTCTCGCTAAGATGGCCAGACTGCAATTATCCCCGCACTCTATCAAATCAGCGCTGCCTCTTACACAACAAATTCACGCAAATCCGCATTCGAATCGCGCAAATCCTTGACGCGTCGCTCTCCAATCCATTCGCGCGGTCGCAATTCACTTAAAAAAAAAAGAATAACGGCCCGCGGCCCGTTTTGTTATTCGAAAATCCTCATCCGCACTCCACAAGCAAATCCGTGCGCGCAAAACAGTTGGCTTTGTTTGGCGCATAATCCCTTCTTCCTATCAATTGCCGGCTTAATTTTAGCGAAATCTAAGCAATTACGCGCGCCGCGAATATATTCAGCTCGTTCGGTTCGACGGCGCTTCATCGGCGCGATTTTCAACGGAAAACAAACGAAGGCGGGGGGAGTGGTTTTAATGCGATTAGCCAATAAACGTCTTTCACCGCCGAAGTGCACCATGGGAAACAAAAGGGAGCGGAGGATCGAAGGGATTTAAACAGATTCGGAATCCGCTCCGGAAATTCCCTCGCGAATCGGTGCACTCGCAGAACATGCGTCATCGAGTACGAATTAACATGCAGAGAGAGAGAGAGTGGATCTAAGCATCCTTAGGTGATGCGTCGATCATGTTTAGGGCGGAAAAACAGCGAGGGAAATGGGTTCTATTGTACTCATTCGAGGATTCCAATATTATTTTAAATACTAGTACATTCATTGCTGTGAAAAATAACGTTATTTATGAATTGTGACATTTTCTTTGTTCGTAAATACTATTAGAGTTCAGAAAATTCATGAAATCGAGTATTGATCAGGGGTGGATTTATAATGAGGCGCTAGCTGAGGGCCTTATCAACACGGAGGCCTCAAAAAGACTGCTTATGAACTCTCAGTAACGTGCGATGAATTGTTTTTATTGTTCATACAAGAATTTTTTTATACATTTTGAGTAAGTCTGCATGATTTGTTAACAGAATATATAACATTGTTTAGGTCACCATATAATGTGAAGTCTCTTAATGGTTACTTCTAATTTGTAGAAATCCGATTGTAATTCGAAACTTGTTTATTTATTCTTGCCGTAGTTAAGCGACTGAGATTTCTGTAGGATGTATATTTTTGTATTTTATTGAAAGAATTCAAATTTTTACTAATTCCTACTGAAAGCCTTAATCTCATCTTTACTCCTAATGTCTCCTATAGCCTAAATCCGCCCCTGGTATCATTGCTTCTAAGATATTTTCAAATAAAAAAGAAGTTCCATACATTGTTATTTCCTACAACTACCATTAACAAATTTACTACATCGTTGTGCAGCATTGTTGTAGGTATCAAACAATGGAAAGAAACATCTTCACGCGAGCAACAATGAAATACATACATACATTTTCAATAATGGCTGTTTAGCATATTTCGAAAACCTTTCCAACACCCTACGAATGTATGTCAGTGCATTAACAAAGTAGGACCATTTTCCTTAGGTCATCCCGATAAGTTTAATCAGATTTCGCATTCAATTGCATAGTATTTTTATTTCTGCAAATACAAACACGCATAGGTATTACAAATACATTTCCATCATAAAAGCTTAAGTTCATATGGTGGAAGAGCATTAGCGATTCTGTTTTTTTTCATTTCTGATTGAAATATGGCTGCATTTACTACTCAAACCTTAAATCATCGAGCTTTTCTCAAATGTTGCACCTTTGACAGCAACTTGGCATCTTGGAAACACAGAAAAATGAAGTACCAGGATCGAGGCCAGGAATGACGTTCATAAGACATGCACCAAAAGTTTGACTGTAGGTATACCTTTATTTCCTATACAGAATTAAATTAGGACATTTCTCCCATAGAGAGAATATATTCTATGTCACATTCACACGTTTTCTTGTTTATTAACGTAGCGTATTATACACGACGTAGCCTTTCTTACTAGCTTATTTTTCTATTCGTTAAAAAAGTAAAAATTTATGACCACTGATTCGCACGCTAAACCAAACGTATGATTTTCACGAAGTCAATCATGGAAAAGGAAAGGTAGTGAGGGATTTGGCTGTTATTTAGGCTCCTGAGATATATATTCTATCGTCAAAGTAATACTCTGCTTAAGAAATTCCTCTATTGTCTTCCTTGGTTGTGAGGAATACTTCAGGTCGTTCGTATTGAACGCCAATGTGGAGATGCTAAAATACTCTGAATTCGGTGAATTTTATGAGATCTGAACAATAATGCAGTGATTTGAACAATACATTTTCAAGCAAAGTATGATTGTTGCAAGATACTGTCAACAGTTAATATTGAATTTGAATATAGACATTGTTGATCTGTGAGTCGGATTAGAAGCGTTTAACAATTGTTATGAAAACGCTGTCATGACAACCAATTTACTTTTCTCCGTGCCATGAATTTCTAGATAGAATTCAAATATATTTATCCCTCACGAATTTTTATGACTTCGATTATTATCAAGAGAAAGTAAAAATATCATAAATTTTCCCGAACCTTTTTATAAAATAAACCGTTGCTAAATATTCTCCACCCTCGTAAAAGAGACTGATCGTTCCCTCGTAATTCGCATTCGTTCGCATTTAATCCGATGAGACTGCGGCGGCTCAGATTCGTGCGTCAGCAGCGAGAGAATGGAAGTGTCATACGGAAATCGCTTTTCCACTGTCATACACCGCGAAATAAGCCGCGATAACAATGGGACGACCAAGTTTCCTGTTTCCCCGCTCAAGTGTTGCGTCGCTGAAATTGTCTCCCTTTTAGACAAAGGCGACGCCGAGGCTCCGAAACAGAACGCGGGCATCGAATGACACCTGTCAAAAGATTAATAAAGAGAAGCGCCAGGGCTTGCGGAGTTGGTTGCGCGATAACTAACGTATACGGAAAAAAAATAGGGATAGCGCCGAAAATGTGAGGGTGGTGCACGAATGAGGAGTGAAGAAATATTTACATTGATGTGAATGGGGGGAGAAAATTGTTTTGATCGTCCCTGGTCTAATTGATGGACAAAGATCGGAAAATATAAGTGTAGGGGTGGTCCAAAAGGGAGAGGAAGACCGAGGCATAACTATTTGAGGGTGAGAGGCTAGGATCTGAAGGAAGGTACTCATTGACGAGAATGAAAATGTACGAGTACGTAAAAGATATATGGATTTGGCTGAGAGATTAATGCTCGTTTAGGAAAGTTTAGAGGAGAAATGTAATTAGACGAGAATTGTACACGAGTGGCGCTGCCCTTAGGTATATTTAGGGACTTTTTGCACACTTTCATATCTTCTGTATGAACTCTCATGCAAATTGGCATTAGCAGAAAGCAATGGCCGGTAGAAAGTCATGTTGGAAAATTCATGGTGTTAAAAAATGGAGTCAAGATAGACTTAAAAGAAGAAACAGAATTAAACATCTCTGCAACTGCTATTTTCAAGACGTGAGATTTTGGAATAATAATTATAATGCGACTTTATTCGGGAGAGATTATAAAGTCTCTTTTTATATCTAACCCATCGTTATTTGAAATTTAAAAGATATAGTTTGGAAAATTGCAGAGAATTAAACTACTTCCTAGGTTTCAAATCCTCACCTAGGAAAAAATACACCTCAGTAGAAAAACACCTGCAAGAAGAAAGAGTGAAAAATCTGCGAAACCTACTGATTTTTAACTAAATTTTAAGGAAAAGTCAAGTTAACTTACATCTGAAAAGCAGACAGAATAGTACAGAGACATTATTTCATAGACAATAGCTAGAAATAAATTTTCATAAAAAATAAGCAGAAAAGAAACATTATGAAATGGAAGTATTACGGTTCCAAATTTTGTCAGTATCAGGATACGACCTGTTGGACATTATTCATAAGATGGGAATTCAATAATATCTTATAAAATACTACAGGACAACAGAATAACAGGAAATATATAAAAAAAACATCTCACACAACGTTTCTTCCTCAATAATTCGCAATTCCACTCTTTACTATTCACGTTAAAATTTAAATTGTTAAAATAGGAGCAAACGATTAACTGTGTTGTAAGTTAAAATTTGTAGCGACGTACTCGGAAGCAACTTTAATATATTCTTGTTTGTATCCTTGGCAACAATCGCAAAAAATACAAAGTATCCGATACGTTTTTAGATTGATATTGTTGTCCATTGTCACGGAACCTTCATCGATAAAATTAGATAAACTAATATTTTATCCCTTTATTGCCCACTATTTTGCCTATAATTAGATAAAAAAGTGAGCGATCTTGCCTCCGTAATATGATTTGTTAACGGAAAAGTCTAAAGGTCTAAAAAGTACAGCAAAATTAATTTTAGTAAGACTTGCATAATAACTCATTTCTTTTTGAATCTGGTTACTGTTCTCGACTGGATACATTCCTTTCTTTGCGGTTGCCTGGCCGACCGTTGTTCGCACGTTTTGTCCTGTGTGCGGCATTAGAAATTGCCGAGGCACGACCGTGCTGTGGGAACGTCCTCCGCTCCCCAGTTGACCTCCGCCACCGTAAAGAAGACTGCGCGGCGGCCATTTTCCCTGTCACCTTAAAAAAACATCCGCAAAGGCTTGGCGCACAGCATAAGATGCTATCGTCAACTCTTTGTGTTCTGGAGATCGCTCTTCAGAATGAATATCTACACACACTGCCTTCTGTGCACTCCGGGATAATTCTCCGAGACAGTCGGCAGAAATGAATAACTGGGCTATTCTACCGATTTGCACACACCCGATATGAAGGTATTACATTGGGTTTGGCTGTAAAAGGAACTGAATACGACCACTCTCTGCCCTGGAATATTTTTTAAAGGTATACAGTTCCACACCTTTCACAGCAAATACTTCCTGCCTTCCTTCTCCAATTTACATAATATATCAACAGCTTCGATTCACGCAATAATGTAGATTTACATTTGTTCACCCCATTGTTATGATCTTAATTGACTCAGTACATAAAAAAAATGCAAATTTATTCCTTTACTTCATCTTCCATTGTGCATATCAATTTCTATTAACTCCTGTATCTTCTCCTCGGTGCTGGAAATACATTTTCTTTTCTTAAGTATATGAAGCCTGTAGCATTCAAGTAAATTTTCCTTGCATATTACTTTTAAGTACATTTCGCGGACTAAATAAACTTTTGAATCTATTGGTCCTGAAATCCACTCACTTGATATTTCTCCTTACGTAGCAAGAATTCATATCAGCTTCGTTTATCACGAACGAGTTTGTTGATAATTAATTGATCAAGATTAGCTTAAAATTTAGTACAGAGGATCAACAGTTGGAAATAGCGACATGACTGAGACTCGAAGTCAAGTCTCCCACTTCCCGGGCAGGTATTCTGACCTCTAAACTACTACTACTGCTAATTTCCCAAAATGTGGGAGACCTGGGTTCGAGTCCCAGTCATGTAGCTGATTTTAACTTTTGTTTATCTTTTTTATCCTTTAAGTTTTAAGGCGCTCGCCTCCTCATCCTTACTTAAACACCCCACCTCCTTCATCATTCATTGTGACACGTTGTCTCCCAAAGACTTCCAACCAGAGTTAAAAAGATTTTCGGTTACGGTTACCGATTTTACCAACCAATTCATAACAGAAAGCATGACTTAGAGCAGCATCATTAGCAATTCACGAATGCAACCCCCGTCCACTGGGTTCAATAGGATACTGCACCCATTATCTAGATCAGTGATAGGAAAACTGCGGCCCACCGCCTACTTTCATCCAGCCCGCAAACATGGTAGTGGCCCGAAACATGAGCGATTTTAAACGATTAGGGATTTAATCAATGACATTTTAGCCCATGATACTTTCATACCCTTCTCTTGATATGGTCTAGGTAGTCAATTGCAGATGTGTAATGAATTCAAAAAAATTCGAAAACTTCCGAAAAATACTATTTTCTGGGAATGCATGTACGTAACTGTGGCCCGGCGGATCCCAAGTAATGCCGAATATAAAGTTTGAGTACAACATATAGTATAATTCACGGACTTATTCTTTGTCCTTACCGAAGATTTCCTTAACAAAGTCGAATGCCAGTGCCTAGAAAAGATTTTTTGGCTATCAAAGCTTCGTTTTGAATCATTTCTATAGTAAATTACGTTCTATGATTGCAGATATCTCCCACAAAGAATTCCCGGAACCTTTCGATTAGAAAATTTAATTTATAATATCTTTTATTCGCAATTTTAGGAAGCAAAAATACACATCGGTTAGAGATGGCAAAACCGTATTCAAAACTGAAATTCGGAATCATGATATTTAAGCTTTTCAAAACCGTTGATCCGGTATTGGAACAATTATTAATTTATTGTTATAGAAGTAAAGAAACGATAATAGTGTTAAGTAATAGTTTATGCCATGCATTACAACAAGAAAGAAATATGTTTTCATAATATTAAAATATAAATACGTTAATGTTATCTGTCGCTTATCACCATTATCTGCCTCAGTCTTGCTGAAAGTGTCACTTAAAAAGTAGAGGATTTCAATATTATAATCACTCGTCAATTCTACTTTAACGCATTTTCAGTAAATACAGTAAATATTAGTTTGTAATAGAAGAGTCTCCATCGGCTAATCAAAGAATCTTTCAATCGAAAGCGGTACAGAGACTTTAAATTAACAATTTGTGCTCAAAATGGGTGATCTCCCTTTTAATAATGTGATCTGAACATTCGAGATTCTGGAACGTTAGTGGCGTTATTCTCGAATCTTTATCCCATAAAAAAGTATAGTTCCTCTACAAAAGAGATACAATACTCGGATCTCATAAACATTGTAATGAAATACACATACATACTTATCAAATAAATTCATTAATAAAATTAATTCAAGAATTTGGTTCACAAGGAAAAATTAGTGGAATCTTGGATGGGGATAAAGTCTATCAACCACCCACTTGGGAATGCACCCGAGTGGATCCAATTTCCTAAATCTAGATCCGCATACACACCCTGCAAGCCACCTTTCGGTGTGTGGCAGTGGGTGCAAGACTCTACTTTCCTGGCCAGTGACGGATTCGCCATTAGGAGCACTAGGCACTGACTGAGGGCCTCTCCGTTAAAGGGACCCAAAATGTGACGTCTTGTACTTTTTTATGTCGAATAATCTCTTGATGGGAACTAAAAGTAGTCCTTGCTCCTAGGGAATCTGATAGTTTAAATCCGGCCCTGTCCCTAAGCAATTACTTTCGCGTATTGTTTGTGGGGAAAGAATCCCGAATTACCCTCCTGCCACACGCCGAAAGCCGGCTTACAGGCTATTAATGTAGATGCAGATTACATTCATCAACGTTGCATTTTATGTTCCATAAGTTTCCTAAACGTGACTGCATAATCCGTGAGAAAATCCGCGAAAGTTGTCAAATGTATCCAAAAATATGGTGTAAATGTTGTAACATGGAAAATTGAGTTCGCTAGGACGGGATAATTCTCTTAGGGTGATTGATAACACAAAATGTGGGTGACTCTTTGTAGATTGCGTCTTTACTCGCACTTGAGATGTCGTCACTAAGGGAGACGAAGTACCTGCCATCTTTCGGGAGAATGTGGTACGATGAGGAATGGCAACTTCTTCTTGTGCTGACCTCCGCTCACACATGTCCATCGATTGCAAGAAGAAGGAGCCCCCCTATCGACCTCTGCCGCCTTCGTCACCTGAGGCGGGTGCATCATTAAGCCAGGAGATGCGAAACCACTTGAAGATTAGCTGCAGACAATGCAGCTTCCTTCAGATGAGCTGATACGATGCGTGAGGCCGGGGAGAATGTGTTTGCATTTTGTAAGAAAGTCCCCCTTCGTATAAAAACCATGGAAGCATTTCCGCAGGAAACTAACAAAGGCTTCATTTTCGCGGAATACATCGCATCCTAAGACTGGGGTAAACGATGGAAAATAATAACGGCGAAATACGTACCATCTTTTGAAAATTTCGTGGTTGCAAAGATTTTAACGCCTTGAATAACCAATTACCATTCACTAGAAGCGTTCGGAAGTATCCAACACCTGGAATTGTTATAGACTACAATAGAACCGAAGGATATTGTCGCGCAGGATTGTTGTAGGTATCTGACAATGAAACGTTCTAATATTGTCACGCGCTCAACAAACATACTTAACAATCACTTTTTCCAAACGACAATGAATTTTTTACCCTGAAAAATCTTACGTGATACTTAATAATTGCGAGTGTAAATTCTATTTTAACGTTAGTTAGAGTTCATGTACGAATTATCACTATTTAAAACGTTCTTTTTAAGTTATTGTATTTATAGAACATTTTTCTTTATTTTGTATACTGATATTTTGTATTTGTATAGGTAAGGATTCTGGTGTATTTTTGGAGTTAATTGTTGAATGAACATGATGTTTGTACGAAATAATGAGAGAAATAATTACTAAGTCTTATTTACTATCTTATGAAATTAGAGATGCATGTCTACCGCAGGAATCTCCACCCTAATTTTTGAAATCGAAGAAGTAAGACTGAAATGGTTAGGGCTAAGGAAGGCGTTCTAAGTGTGTTACAAGAGGCAGGGAATCCGTGGACCATTCCTGCCTTCTGCGTGGACTTTTCTTATCTTTTGAAATAATCTTAGTTACTTAATGTATTCTTATTCTCAGTCTCGTTTGTTATTAAAATTAAGTGGGAATAAAATGGAAATTACTTTGAGATCCAATACAGTTGCTTGCATACTATTTTTATTAAGACCTAGTTGAGTACTCGGCTTTTAAACAGTTTGGGAAGTAGGTTCATTGTCAATCACAAAAACTCCTTTAATTAAGGTGCATGTAAGATTGTTGTGAGCTTACGTTACCAGATTCAACAATTACCATGTATTAAGACTATCAGATTATTACATTGTTGCAGTAATTAAAACAATGCAGGCTTGGCGATTGGAACAATCGCTTGGCGAGTTACTAAATCGCGGTAGTTAATATTCAGTCGGAAATCGTCCCAACAAAGATCGTTTCCAAGAACTTCATGAACGCACCACGTATAGTTATATAAGTCACTCGAAGGGCGGTTTGACGATTTCTTGCGCGATCTAATAGTTCATTGGGTTTTTCGATGTAATAGGTAAGTTTCTGAGTAAGACTAAAAGCAAGACTAAGAATGAGATGAATTTGAAGAGAGGCGCTGGAATAAGACAAACCGGAACCGAACCAAAAACCGAGAAAAGCGTTTTTTCCTGCATCCAAAAGAACTAACAGAAACAAAAAAGCTATTTTTGTCCGACTTTCTATCGCATTCCAATGAATTGTGACAGCCGCTATATCGACTAATAACGTAGACTTGTAAATCACTGAGTTAAAATTTTGAAAACTGAAAACACGTATCTCTAGTTTCTTTAAATTCGCGAGTTTCATTCTGTAATTTAATTTAATTGAAATTTTTGAACAAGTTTCTCGTAATATAAGACCCATTAGAAATATTCAAGCATTGAACAAAAAATGTTTGAACCGGTTAGATTGTTAGGAATGTTAACGTTAACCGGATATTATCCGGAATCCGGTATTTTCACTATCCGGTAATCGGAAGGAAAACCGGAATGGAAATATATGCGCATAAATCAGCTGCGTTGAAATAATAGAAAGATGTAGAAGTGCATTGGATATAATCCGGTGGGCGATCCGTGAGATAAGAAGTCGCATGCCACAGCGATAACGACCTTTTCGCGAACTCTTTTGGAAATTTCGCCCGAAAAGAATCGGGAGTAATCCGCGTCCGTGATCAAACATTTGATTAAAGAGGAGCGACTGGAAAGAAGTCATTCTTCCCAAGGAGCTCTCGTCTTCACAGTCCGCTGCTCAAGGCGACGCTGCTGCCACCCACTCCGAGAATCGTTTTTTGCCCCCGACGCCAATGGCGCTACCGTCGCTCCCCTTTGCTCTTTCGACGGCCACACACTGGACGATCGCATCTCTAGATTGCTCTCCCTTTTATATATGTATTCCTCCCTATGCCACTTTAATGACCGCCGTTTATTTCCTCCGGAGAAGCTATTCACTCTGAACTCCTCGCCTGTGGGAATGTGTATTTTTGATGCGTGTTACATTCTGCGCCGCCATCCCCGTTTTATTCATTTGTCCATTTGTCCATTCAAAGTCAGCTTGTGTCGCTGTGACATGAGTCTAGCCTTAGGTTGATGGCAACTAACCATCTCTAACAAATTTAGAGTTCCCTCAACTTCTTCCATTTTCGATGTCTTCCGTTTCCCGGACCAAAAGTAACTCTTCAGAATGAATTCAACAGATTATGCTTGATAAAATGTAGCTTTAAATTTATTCTTCCTAATACAATCATACGCCTAAAACCATTGTAGGTAGACCAGAACTGTAGAAAGATCTTGTTCTTTTCCGGTGAACTTCTTTCAGAAATCTTTCTTAGGTTTCCCTCAGGGCCAGCGTTGGTTGTCACCAACGTTCCGGCTACTCTCTCTGCAGCCATCTTCAGAGTGTAATGATATTGGTCCAGGTCTCGCTATATATAGTCAGCTAGGTGTCCCTTTTACTTTTCTGATTGGCCTCTTCCTCATTGGCCGAAGTCATCCTCCTCTTCTCGTCTTTGATTTTTCGCTGCGTTCCATTCCATATTTTGCTCAGTAATAGTCCATCTTCTCAATTGATGTTGTTTTTATTTAGGCGAATCTCATTTGCCTCTTTCACTATTCGGTCCCAATAGCTGTTGCCTAAGATCTTTGCGTTATCAAAGTTGATACTGTGGTTCTCGGTCAGTGAGTGCTCTGCTATTGCGGATTTCGTTGGGTGATAAAGCCGAATGCACCGAGAGTGTTCTTTCCTGGACCTGGACCGTTATCATCACACCCTGAAGATGGCTGCAGAGAGAGTAGCCGGAACGTCGGTGACAACCAACGCCCTGACCCTGATGGAAACCTAAGAAAGATTTCTTCAAGAGCAGAACTGTTGGTACCTTGCTAAACTCATTTTCTTCAACATATCCACTGAGAGATGAATGGATTCAAACCCTCAGATTGGTCAAGTTCAATGACAGCGACACCAATATTGCATGGCTTTTACCATTTGAGTTTACGCACATTGTAATAATCACCTTTGACTTTTATTCAATTTTTTGTGAGCCTAACTTAGCAACAGGTTCGTATGAAACAGACCATTGAAAATCGATTTCGTGAAATACAAGTACATATTACAATTAATTAAATATTACATTATATTTAAGTACTTTAGTGTAATCTTATTGTTAAGTTACAGAATGCATTGATGCAAAAGGCATTACTTAAAGATATTTACACTCTTCCTCTAATATTCTGTAATTTGGGTATTCTTCATATATTCACTCATTATATATTTGAGCGTCGTGTCGCTCGTTTACAATTGTGGAAACTCTTCAAAATATATAATTATAGCATCTGCCACTCCTGAAATATTTTGACATAATAACTATGGTTTATAATGAATGCGAATTTGAAATTAATTTAAATTAATGTTTCACCTCCTCAAGAGAAATCCCTACTGTCAAATTACAGAAAATCAAACCTGAATGTCGGATAAGGAACTGAGTGCACCATTCATTTTTAATTATTTTAGTAAAATTATGTTTATAATAATCGATTATTAACGATTAAAGTTTTAATAAGTGTATGAAGTATAAAATATAATCAGATTCAGCCCACATTGCTCATGAGAGTGGAGTAAACTCGATTGCAGAATGTTTTCTCATAAGAATCACAAGGTAAAATTAAGGCAGTGACTAATTCAAACTTTTTCGCCTAAGGAAAAATATTTTCTGCGCATTTGCTTGCGTCGTAAAATTTCTTCCCGTTTGTCTGATGTGAATGGCACTGACAATAATAATAAGTCCATAAACGGGAGAATCATTCCTTTTATAAATTTAGCTCAATTATTATTAAGAATAGTAAAATAATAAAAAAGATAATAATACAGAGATTAATAATAATGAAGAGAGTACCAAGATTTTACACCATTTGCTGATCGGATGATACCTAATTTCAGTAATAATAGTTCAATAAAATTAACATAGCTCAGTTCAGCTATTATTTGTCCTTATTGGTACTGATGGAAAGGTCTGTCTTCAAAAAGGTGTACGTTAATTTCCGCACTTATCTGTCGACCAATTAAAGATTAAACGTTCTTCATTTCGAGCAAGTTTCACGGCGGATAACTCTTATCCAAGCTCGGTTTCTATGATGGGATGCGTGCTAAGCGATGTATCTTCTTCTCTGTTTCTTGGACGCTTTCTTCGTGTTTTTCACTCCTTTAGTTCTTCCGTTTCGGCATCTTCTTAAATTACACGCCGTGAATCCTAAAGTCCCCTTATGCGCGCGAAAAGATCAGATGATTTATTCCTGCGAAATCTTCTTCCCGTTATCGGTGTTCTTGTCAATTTCGGAATCGACATTTGGATGCGAGCGCATGGTTTGGGTGCGATCGCGAAGATCCTGAATGGAGAGAGGAGAGCGGTGTGAGGAATTTTGAAAGTCTCGGGTGCCGGAGCGGAAACATATTTAAATCGAAAGTAAGAGGCGAGATGAATATTTAAGTTGCTTTAATCAGCCACAAAGACAGTAAAGTTTTATCGCCTGTGTGCCTTGGGTTGAAACCCGCCAAAGAATATACACACTCAAATGAAAAATGGGTAATAAAGTCCGGCGGCCGTAAAACGATCGAATCTTAACACAATGGAAAAATAAATTTCGAAGGCCGGGATGAAATTTGCAGGAATGGACGGCATCGGATTCCATAAATATAACGTGCGTTTGCGCCTAAATGTACCTTTTTCCGAAAAATTTCCGGTTTTATATTTGTCGCGAGAGGAATTATTACTCGAGCGTTTACGGATGTTCGCGCACAAAATTAGAGATTAAGCCGGAGGTGGGTTATTCTGCGGCATTTTAGTGCGTTCAACGCGGCCTTTCCGTCACTTGGTACAAGAAATGGACGTTTTCTAAATATTACTACATCCTAATCTCATATCTCTCGTTACATGAAAAATATTCTACACATTTAGCAATTCAATTTGTTTTCTTTCGCACAATTTTAATCTGTTCGAATGAAGGTAGCGGTGCTTAAGTGCAGCCGGATGGTTTCACATGTGGCCTAATGTTACATGCGGCCTGCCAATGGAAATCCCTTTATCCGTATTCTATATCTATTTATTTATATTTATCCTTTATCCTTTGGATATAGTCAATGGAAGACTAAGCTACATTCCCCCGTTAATTCAAGTTTTACGGGAAAGATCCAAAGTTTGTTTTTCCTGTCTCTTTGTTTTACCTTTCCATTACAGCCGTACATCCATTCGGCGGACTTCCATACATTCCATAACCCTACGTGTTCGTGACAGCTGATGTGAAATTCGCCGGAAGCAAGGGCACGATTCCATGACAGTGAGAGTGAAATCCGTTCACGAATTTAGTACATCTGCTTTGGTTGAAACTTCCTTCACACCTCAGCTTCCATGGCAACGTTAAATGACGCAAAATTTATATAGTTGTTTATTTCAATCACCTTCTTGTGCTGGTGAGCAGTATCGTTACTGGCTACGCTGGCGGCAACCTCTTGCATAATGTCGCAGCTAATGATATGACAAAACTATTTCTTTGATTTACGGATTCTCCAATGCTTGCGGATTCTGTTACTTCTTTTCGTGGAGTAGTTCGAAAATGTCTCTTGCCTCGAAATATTTGCACGTTTTTCCATCCATCTGAATTTCAGTTTTCCTCTTACTTTCGTTCCATCAGAATTATTGTTTCGTGCCATTTCAGTTTCTCATCCATCTCAATGAAACTGTATGCCTTTGTTTCCTATGATATTACGACCTTCGTGTCAAAGAGTGATTTATTTTTTTCCTTATAAGCATTAATCATGATTTCAGCCAAAACCTACATAGATACCAAGTGGTGATTTCACTCATTTAAAGATACTCGTATAACTAACGATAAAATTCTGAACCATTTACCCCATCTCCTAGGTACGAGTATATTTCAGTGGAGAATAGTTGTGTCCAGGAAAAGGTTCAGAGATTTCCTCACAAATCAGTGACGTTTCTAGGAAGGTGACAGCCTTTCATGGATACAACTGCGGAAGATAATTCTTGCCTTTCCCTCCGCACCCCTATTTAATATGCTGCACCTATCGAGATTGGTACACTCATAGCCGCGGGTCGGCATGTGGCAGTGTATGTATGAAAGTACCACGTAAAATATATCCCTGACATGAAACAGAAGTACATCGTCCTGGAAAAAGATAACTCCTAAATCTATCTTCTGTAGGACTATTTCCCTGATCGTTTACGTGGTCCCCTTCCTTTTTATGTAGCAAGGAAACAAATTACATCACTACCTCTTTCTAGAGCACATTTCCTCTGAACATGTCCTTCTTTTACATTTTGCAAAGGAAGAAATTATTTATTTGGGTGCATTTCGCTGTATTCCCCATTGACGAATTCCTCTGAAGGAAAATGAACTTTTTCTCGCAAACGCGCGCGATGAGAAAGAGCCTAAGAAATGAATGAGCGCTTCTAAATCGCGGCGGTAACAAAAATAACTCCCTGCACTTGTTTCTCTTAAGAGAGTGGTGTGTGTCTCTGCAGATCTCCGTTACTGAACCTCTTGTATTATCGCCTTCCTCGGGGTCCTTTTTTGGGCGTCGGAGGGCCCTTAAAGACGTCTTCGCAATCTGCTCAAAGGGCTTTCGTAGTCTCTTAAATTGCTGTTTTCAAATGGTGGACAGTCTCGTAGCAATTTTAGAGGTTTCTTTGAGACAAATTGTTCGCTTTGCCCTCCTCATTTTTGCGTATTACTGTAGCTTTCAGACGATGAAGCACCTTTCAAGGCGAGATTTTTTTGCCGCGGATAAAGTTTTCGCGTCAAGACTCAGAGTGCTCCGCGCAGTTTATTTTCAGCCAAAAGATTGTTTGGATCGCTTGAAACGACGACTCCGAAAAATAATTTTACCTTCAAATTGACTTTTCTGCTCCGTTTTAGAGAATCCATCAAGGTGCGCTTTTCCTTAACCTCACCAGTGTTGTGTCGAGTTTTCCGTAACGGCGATATTTGTCGGCCATTTGGGAAACGAATTTCCAGAACCACCGCTCGTATTGAGGAACCCCAGATGATAGCGGATACGTAGATTTATTACTCCGTTAGTTTGGAGGATGGAGGAGTGGAAAGAAACTACCCAAATACATAAATTCGAAAAATTAGAACATACACGAAGTCAAAATAAATTAGAGCAGGACAAATTAAACCATAATCGAAAATAATCTACACGCTCGCGTATTTAAATAAGTAGAGAACGTTCTAAGAGAAAAACACTTTTTAATTTCCACATAAGATAAAATTCAGTGACCGGTTTTGGGTAAAAAGTCATTATCTGGTGAATAAACAGGAAATGCAATCACTTACACAATACACAATGTGTAGAAAGTTTTGAAGGAAGGGTGAGGAGTGGGTAAGGGTCGAAAAATATAATTCCATTGGTTACGTTTTTAGCAGACATTATTTCAATAGCATGCAACGCATCTCCTTCGCCTATGGCTGCCTGCAAAGGAGCTTCAACCTACAAAATTTTTGTAAGTGAATGCATTTCCAGCATATTTACCTGATGATGCCATTCTAGCCGAAATCGGTCGCTGATTTATACTCTTATCTTATGTGGAAATTACAAAGTAATTTTCTCTTAGTTCATTATGTCTTTCCACGAAGTCCGACCAGCGATGATAGATTATATAAGTAGAGAACGTGTTTCTTTGTGCTGGATGTAGACTTAGAAGGCTCCTCTACCATCCTAAATATTTCAAACACGAGAAATCATAACCATTAGAAATGCCCGACATTTACTATGTCTCCTTGAACTGATGAGTAAGACGTTATATTTATCTAGGTCTACCACACGTCCCGTTTAGACCGGGACTGACCCGTTGTACAGGTATGGTCCTGATCATCTTTTCACGTCACATTGGAATGAGGTCTCATTGAGGATTGACGGCAGAGAGAGAGAGATGTTTAGGGGAAAATGGTCAAAATAGAAAAACTAAATGATCTGGAGACTGCACACAATGAATAAGGCTACCAAACTCATGAAATTTGTTTTAAAAAGTTTTAAATCAATATCCTAACTTTTTGTCGCCGTAACTTTCTTCATCTTTCAATAAGTTCCCGGCTTCCCGACCGATTCCTGGCTGTTTGTTATCAAAATATGGTTCCCCTATATATATCAGCATATTATATGTAAGCCATAAATAGTAATTTTTCGGAAAAGATTGGAATTGGTCCTTGAAAAGTATTACTGAGAATGGTGAAGGTTTGATGTTCATAGAAGGTTTCATCTTTTGAGTGGGGGAATAATTTTCTGTTACTTCTATTCAGGAATTCTGGTTATGTTGCTGCCATATCTTCATGAATGAATTGTTTTTTTTTTGATTTTCCGATAGGAAAATTAGACGAAAATTTGTTTCTTTTAATTTAGACTCAGTCTTGTTATGGCTATGCAAGTATCTAAGTTACTGCGATGTGGGTGATGCTGAGCATCGGCATTCATTTTTTCACTCCCCATTGTACATACGTGTAGAAAAATTGTAATTCATATTGTCATCGTGCATTATATTCACTCATAGAGTCCTGACTTAATTGGAAATCTAGGGAAAACAACCTCAGCTCCTCCTCTTCCATGGTAAGAAGCCTCCTCAATCCTCAACTCCTCTTTTGGCTTTTGGCAGCAGATGGTAGAGGAGTTGAGAATCTAACCAGCTTCCGCGATGTTGACTTTACAGGCGCAATTCTTCATTTCAACAAATATACGAATATCTCAGATGTTAATGGTGAATTTGATATAACTCGAAGTAGTTTTGTAAACCAATGCTATAAAACCATTTTCGGAATTAAAATTCCGGAAAACGAGAATTTCCGCAAATATCGACAATTCCTCCCTTTCAACTTAACACTGGCCTCATTTCATTGGATCACTCGTATTTCAGTCACCCAATGCAAAATTTCACCTTCGACTTGGTCATCTTAAATAGACCCCTCTCCGTTCTTAAAAATACCATATGCCAATACACTTCAATAAGACAAACATTTCGGAAACGGATAAGTAAAAGGTGTGGACAGTTCAATTACCTCTTTCGCTTATCAACATTTTTACCTTTTACAGTGATTCTCACCTTGCCAAATAGATCGGGGTGAATGTGCTAAAGACACCTCTTTTTCGCTGCATTTCTTACGTGAATACTTAATTTTGTGGAAATGGCAAAAATCTTTCTTGGATATGGTGTGCAATGGTTTCCTCCGACTTAACGTCAATGGAGTCCATTTTAGAGAGTGTTGACTGAGAATGAGTGACTCGGCCGTCTCGAAAGAAGCGAATTAGTGTGTGTTGGGGAATGCTCGCCGGTTCGCTTCCCGTCGGGCCCCCGTCGCCCGCCCCATCACGCTTCCGTCTCCGCGGTTCCCTCCGAGATGCGAGCGGCCCTCACGGAAATTGCTTCGGAGGATGCTGCTATGCCCAAATATGTGAAGGATGGGTGTGGGGGTATGAGTGCATGGGGAACGCTATACCGGAGCACACATTATGTATTCCGATTGTGTCCCCTTCAAAGAAAATAATGAAGAAGTTTTTAAGAAAATCCGGAAAACTGAAAGATATCAAGGTGGGTAAGGTGATACAATTAGAACGAGAAAGATAATACCTACATACAGTTCTCTTTAGTTGTAGTTGGCCTCATTTAAACAATAATTCACACTTTCTTCACCTGAGAACATGGTCATATTTGTACAAATATTCCATTTTATTCTCAAGTCTTAATTTATCATTCACCTTCAGCATAACATTCTCTATTATATATATATATATATATTTCTCTTCGGTCTACTTCTCCCTTCAGTGCCATTTGCATTCTCATGATCTATGCCATAAGATTACCACTGTAATGGTCCGGTAAATGGATGTTTGTGGGGGTATTTGGAATATAAATAAATTCTGCTTCCGTTGCAGGTCGGGTTGCCACATTTTTACAAGAGCAAATCAGGACATTTCTGTAGAATTATCGATTCCACAAATATTTCGGGGCTACTACGAATGAAAAACTTCAAATATAAATACAAATATGCGTGGAATGAATTTCCTTTAGAATACATTCTGATACAGCTAAAGAGTATTAAAATCAAATCTGTTGAAAAAGCGCGCAACACGATAAAATAAATTATTCTTGCTCGAGTTTTGATCTTGTTCTTTCCTTACTATTCTTCTTTTGCTTTCACAACCGAAATGTGAAATTTTCTATGAGTTTTTAAATGTTTGCATTAACTAAAACTTCAGCTTCTAAATTAGAGATCAGTAATTACTTTTTTCCAGCTCTGCGCAGCTGTCACTTAGCTAAATATTCTACGACTTGCTAAATTAGTGCTTCGAAAGGTATAATACTTAATTGTGGGGCATTCAAATATTAATCCCGGACGCGGGAAACGCCGGTTAAGTCGGAAAAATCACCTCAACATCGGAACATTGACACCCCTAGTTAAAAGTAAGGTACATACATGGTTTTCCTGGGACAAAAATAATCCCATCCCGTTAGGAGACATCTATTGCCACGCATTGGGCAAGTTCCTGTTGATTACACATGTTTATGAGGCTCCAGCAATAATTTTCAAGAAAGATGTCGAAAAATAGCGCAACTTCAGCTGTTGGTACCAGTGTAAGTAAATATTAATGAATCTTCGCCTCGTGCCATTCGAGCAGTGGTCCACTGCACTTAGCGTCACACAGCCCACGAATCTGACCGTTGCCAATCAATTATTCTCCTCCAATCTGGGACGCATTAGGACGTGTTTTTACGGCATCTCGTATTCACGCGCTTTCCAGCAATCCGAAAAACTTTAAAAAGGTAAATCTCGCACTGTCTTAAGATGATTTTTCAAATTTGTCGCCATTTTCTGCAAATATACGATGTGGCTATTTAATTTACTAAATCCCTCGGCATTTGAAACAAGTGTGGTTGCATTGGCATTTATATTGTATAGAATTCTTAAGAAAATGACGGCGAAATTGAGACAGTTCAATCAGGAAGGAGGGCTGGGCATAAGAGAGAGAAGCGAATGCCTGGAAAAAAACGGCCGGATGTCAACCACTGTACGTGGAAGATAAGGGAGTGTAAAGGGAATACAAATGGAATCTGAGGTGGGGATGCAATAAATGGCAGCTTTCTCTCTCGAACGATCTACAAAGTTGGTGTAGAAAGAGTGGAGACGAGAAAAAAATGTAGGATTTCATTTTGTGGATATTGCTCACCAGTAGTGTGAACATGGGAGGGGATTAAGGGGTCAATGCTCTTCATTCAAAGAATGGAAGAGGGGTTATTACGAAATTTCTACGCTTTAAAAATATATTATCTACTGATATACCATATATGTCGCCTAATTTATGAATGTTTAAGTAACACCCTCTTCGTTGTTTCTCAACAGCGGACATTTTTATGCAGAGATCAAACAGTAGCAATTTTTAGTCAGTCCATTTATAAAAATGTCAATTTTTATTTATAATAGTGTTACTTTTTAAGCCCTTCCAAAAACCATTCTTTCTTTCCTTATTACTTATATTTTTTTCCTCCTTGAGGAAAGTACTAAATTTCCACCTTTAATGCATTACTTGTGCTTATACATGGGCGTAGCCAGTGTTTGTTTCCTGAGCCACGGAATAAACGCTAAGTTGCCTACATTCCTGGAACAGGCATACCTCTGCCCCAAGTGTTATAAAGATGGAATCAGATTTATATTTACCTACACTCCCTGTGAGTCACCAGTGGCCTGTGTAATTGTAAACACTTAAACTATCACAATTTACCTCCCTTAACCTTATCTTTTAAAACTCATTTTGGCTCCTGGGAGGTTTACCCCCCCCCCCTTGCTTCGCCACTGGTTTATGTATCCTTTTTGACAATGGGTTGAATGAAAGATGAGACTTCATAGCCTCAGTTTAGCCTAAATTTGTCGTTTAAACTGTATTTCAAATGACTACTTAAAGACGTAAGGTTCCCGGAAGAGTAATAACAGCGATTGCCCTAGCACTTGTATTCATCATGAAACGTAACGTTATAAGCAACAGTGAGGGAGATTCGTATGAACTTTTTGGGTGAAATTTCTCAGGAGTGGGATTCGAAACGTGTTTTTCGGTGAAATTCCCCTGCATTTTGCTCGCCTTGTAGATTCAGAGCAACAAATGTACGATCAATTAAGATGAGAAACGCCAAAAGAAGAACTGTTAAAGGTGTAGAGAGTGAGAGGGAAAATTAACGGGAAAGGGCCTCGGGGAACGCCTTATTAAAGTGGGAGGAAAGAAAACTTCGGATGAAGGGCAAATGTAGCCGAAGAGAAGGGAGAGTGAAACAAAAGAGGGGGAGAAAGCGGAGGAAAGGAGATTGCCTTAAATGATGAAACCGCATTGATGATAGTTTATCTGCCATGGTTATTTACTGTGGATTGTGATAATTTCCGAATTTGGCGAGAACGATCCGCTATTGCAACATCTCGAGAGCGTAAATCACGTGTTTTAAGCGATGTTTGGGTCGCACCTGGAGTCGAACACGGGTCTGTCCAAAAGAAAGACATCATTTTGAGAGACTAGATTAAGTTTTTGGTTTTGGTGTATGTTGGCTTTTGGTTATTCGAAGCAAGGATTGGGAGTATTTAGAATAGTCCTCGACATTCAAGAGTGCATTTACACAAATATTCAGCTGCGGAAGTTTTTTCCTAAGTAGTAATTACATAAACCTGCTATCTAAATATTTTCAGCGTTTACATTTCGCCCAATTAGAGACGTTCATAGTTATGACAATATTCAATATTTATTAATATTTTACAGAAAAGAACCATGATAATTATGTCCGTAACACCAAAAAGGGTTTCCTTTTTTCTGCATACTAAGTTTTTGCGAAGAATGTCTTTCATAACTTTATACCTATTCAATGAATTGGGTTTTAAAAATTAAGGCATATCTGTCCTATCTAAAACCTTCAATTCCTCCCCCATAATTTACTTTTGAAATCTCTAGACAAATAATTTTCATACATTCCCAGATCCATAGAATAGATTTTTGAAGACTAAGAAAGTGTGACCGGCGAAATCAACTTTTAATACGCATTACGTTTACATTTCCTAGCGTCCGAATATATTTGAGCTCTATTTTGTAGAAACTGCTGCTCTCTTAAGAACATCAATATATAATAGAAATTATAGAAAGAGGAAGAATTTTAGAGCTACGAAACCTCCGATACTACCAACTGTCAGGAGTTAAATTGGAATAGGTCAGTTCTTTACCTTTTGTGTTCCGCGGGACATTTCCCTTCTAAATCAAACTTCGCGGCACACTGAAACAGACATGCTCGTTAGTTCTTAATTCAAACTGAAGATAAAGGTAACAACTGACATATTATATCTACCATTGGTTATATCGTTTAATTGCGAACTCCCAAAATGTATATTTACTTCAGTTAATACCTAATTAACTTTTCAAGTTTGTAATGTTCATCAAACTTATGCACTTTCATTATTGACCATAGAATAGACTCATTACTATAAGGAGTTCTGATATAGTAACGGTTGTTCATAATAATAATAATAAAGGACTTTATTCAGGGCACGATTGAGACTAACAAGTCTCTTCTTACACCTAACCCTTGTTCATAGTGCTTTTACCTGATTACTCTTCCATATTCTTACGTGTGATCAGACTATCTTTTTTGCTTAATTTCCGCTTTTTCATTGAAAGAATGTAGTAAAGCACTGTAAGGGTTCTAAATTGTTGCAGAGTATTGTTATCTGTACCTGTTTATGACAATGACATTGCCGCTAGGCAATAGGTCCGATCGTTACGTAATTCATAATAAATAAATAAGCTACAACATTTACAGAATCATACCTAAAGCGCATATATTATGCAAGATGTGAAGAATATGCCATCAACGTAAGTTACGCAAAACTAAGATTTCACTAAATGAAAGCCAAAGAGTCGCGGCCCACCAGTTTAGCGCGTGATATTCCGTGAAGGGTCTGAAAGAGACCGGTTGTTATGCGAGGAGCAGCTTGACACCCCTTTCGCCGTTAAACCGTTCAATCGATTATCCGTATCGACTAAATATTATTTCCGCTGAGACATTGAGCGCCGCCAATCAGCTTCTCTCTTCTGAGTTGTTGTAGCGACGTAACCGTGGATGATTTGTTTATTTTTATTCACTTCGCAACGCCTCCTCAAACACCGCTTTCTAATGAGCCATCTCAAGGAATGTTAACAACTGTAGAGCATATATATCCATACCCTAAACTGATTTCGAAGCAGAAGCCGCAGAGCAGCTAGACTAAGTCCCACGCCGGAAATGTCGATCGATAAATGGCGTAAATTTAACACTCTAAGATCGGAGAGCTTTTCTGATGCAAGGACACGTTTCTGATTAAGTTTAGTAATGCGTATAATGTAAATACTAGTGTATAGCTAAGCCCCCAAAATTTTATTTCTGTTTTCTGTCATTTTCTGTTTCCGAATACTACATGTTTAAGCCGACTTTTAGTTTTTCCGCCAATGTAAAATACCAATGACTAGACCAATAGACTAGAGAATATTGTAAGCTAAGTCAGGGCATGTGTAATGATTGGCATCTCATAGTTAATCTGACACTCGTCTGAGTCCAACCGCACTTCAGTGCTCTCTACCTGACATCAAAGCAGATCTTCTAAGTAAGTCTACAAGTGTTAATAGAGTAAACTGAATCAAAAATAACCTGTGTTATTTAGAATGTTTAACCTCACCATGAAAGTTAACCAGTGTACACATGAGTAAAGCTCCTACAACTGATTTTAACCATCGATTGGTTGGTTGGTTTTCCAATGGCCTTTCGTTAGTTAAAAGAGTTATATAAATAAAATAAAAATATATATTAACGAAAAAACCACGCTTGATTCTCAGCCCGACTCATATTTAACAATATCAATAATAAATGTATTTATCCAACGAAATACATAAGCATATATAAGGAAAGTCACTGTCATAGGTAGTTACAATTATAATACAACCGGTAATTACAAATCTACATTGACTTTAATTAAAATTACAAAATTAACGTTTTATAACCTTTCTACAATAAGTCTGCTCAACCATATTGCAGGATAAGTTACTTTGCCGAACACTTCCACTCTATGAATACCTGCGATTTTTCGTTTATAATCCTCGAATTAAAATTTAAGATTACGCAACTGCAATTTGAATGGTCATACTTTGAATTGGTGGTATTCAATATGATTCTATGGAAAAATCGCACCAATATCCTACTAATATAAAATTAGGAACGTGTAAGTTTAATTTCTTAGTCTTTTAGAACACCAAGGTTTTTCTTATATACTCGTATTCACCTCACCCTTTCTTCTCGTGATTTTAGTGTTTGAATTTTTCTTACTTTGTGGCATTCATAGCAGAGGGAATTTTGAATATTTATTTATTTAGCTGAGAATAAAAAAAAAAGATTAATACGTCCGAAACACCAAAGTGCGGTATTTTTTAGCGACGTCTAATTTTTTACGAATGGATATCTCAAAACATTATTACAGTAATTTAATTAGGTAATGTTTCCCCAAATGGGGTTACGTCTAGCAAAAGCAGTGGTGAGGCTTTCCAGAGATCGCTTGCCGTGAGGAAAACTCAAACTGAGAGGTACGGAAAGGCGCTGTGTGTAATGTCGTTTTCGGAGTTCAAATTTCGTTAGAATAGCATTTATAACGTCCAAAAAAATCGGTAATAATCTCATAAAATGGTGCTGAACCTAGACGCACCTTAAAAGTGATTCCTTTCGAGTTATTTCATAAACAAGCCTCTTTATCCTGCAAGCGAATTTTTTGTCTATGATAAAATAACATATAATTACAACTGATAACTTCATATCTCAGCAATTGCCTTCGTTACAATTTCAAATCTTCATCGGGTCGTCGTTGATGGAGCTGATTATGGCATTTCAAACGACTTTCACTAAAAACCGTTAACCTTTAGCCGTTCACTTACATATTAACAAGCGTGGTTCGAAAGTTAGATAATTTGGTGCTGTTGGAACACCTCCCTTTTGTGGTAGATCAGTCGATGTTTCTTGTGGTAAAGCTTTTAACGGTTTATCTTTATTGACTTCATTATCCTAACATGTAATTTACTGTTAATCTCTCATTTGCTGTCTGAAAGGACTCTGCAGATGCTCCAAATAGCTCTCCGTTCAAGCAGAAAAGAAAATTGCCAACGTGATTCGTGTAATATTTACAGAGATTTGAGATATCCGCGATTGGAAGAGTGATTTGCTCGCCTTCTGCTTAAGATGAATGTGAGGTCACCGAATGCTGAGCTGATGTTCGAAGTTCATTCCTCATTCATGGTTTTTTAAATCCAATTAGGGATACGGAGAACCTATAAAATCATCTAAAACATTCCAGTCATCAGAAAAAAAATAATCATAATAAAACTTTTTAATTTAAGTCGTATCTCTTACTTCTAACCCTTTACAGATAGAATGAAGGAGATATTGGAAGTTGAACTAAATAAAAGCAAAAAAGAAGGAACTATTAAGTCTGCAATTAGGAAAAAATGAAAACCGCCAGGAAAACACCCACGCGAAGGAGGGCGAAAGAAACCTACTGACAGTAGTAGAAAAAATTAAAAGAAGAGGGGAAAATAACTTTTTTAAATCATAAGCTAGGAATTGAAAGTCGTAAGAATTATCCACAAATTGGAATCCACATATTCAATAGTTGTCCCGAGTAATTGTGCTTAAAATTCCTTATGTATTTCAGTATCTATGAGATTCTACAAATCCTTTGCATTAGAGAGATTACTTAGATTAGGCTAAAATAAAAGTTAGTGTTCAACACCACTGAATCGACGGATATTCAGATCGCTATTTGCAGAGTGGCGATTCCAAAATACGGAAATCAAACAGAGAAATCCACAGAACATGCCCAAACGTCAGCAGTATTATTGATTTAGTAAAAAAGAATCGCATTTAGCTTGAGAATGAACGATTAACGATCAAATATTTCTCTCGGTAAAAACGTTCGACGAGTAGAAATGAATATAGAGCATAACAAATTAGAGTAAAAATCTCTCCACACCTATCTATAAAATTGAGAACTTTCTTGATTACTAGAGCATCTGTATGTACACGTAATCTTTAGAGAGGTTTTTCGTGAACTATGATATATATCACTCGTAATAAATACTAATTTACATATATCCTCTTTTAAAAATATCGGGAGTGCTTTTTTAATGGAAAATTAGTCCCAAGTATACTTTGCAGATTTATTTCATTCTTTCTTATGGATTTCCTTCGCGGAACATATAGTTACGAGTTGTTTTCGAACCTTCATCGTCTATAAAGCATCACTTGCTATATTTACTGGACATATACTCACAGCGACAATCGCTAGCTTTTACTTCAGCAGAAAATTATCCCAGCGGTAAAACGGAAAACCTGTAACGCCTCTCAGGTTAGCTGGAAGAGAGGCCAACTTGACCTAACCTCGCCTAGAGTTTAGTCATTCATTCCCAATATAATCACAGCAGACAATATGATACCCCCCATTAATCACGAATAATTCACAATGCCTTTCCGAAACATGTCAGCACATCGCAGGGGCGGAATTTTAGCTATCAGAAGCACTAGGCGCATAGGTCAGATGCAGGCCCCCACTAAGAACTATGAGTAATAATTCATTTATTTTATAAAATAGACCAATATACATCCCATAGAAACCTAATCGCTTCCTTACGGCAAGAATAAATAAACAAGTTTTGAATTACAATGCGTATTATTTCTATAAATTACAAAGATGACAGACTTTACAATCTAATTTATCGTTAAACATATTGTATCGACTTTCTCAACAAATATAAAATTATCTCTTTGAATGGAAAACCAGAACAACGTTACTGAGAATTTATTGGCGCAGTCTTTAGGAGGCCCCCATAACGGGGGAGGCTCATTGCTCCTTATTGTAAATCCGCCCCCAGCACATACACACATCCTCGTACTGAGGAAATCGCGAGCGAGCGTAACTGAAATGAGTGATTTCATGCGCACCCCCTGCCACACACCCATCCACTTGTATCTGGGACACAAATCTTAATTGTGGTGCGTTGGGGGAGGCGCCTTAAGAAACACCTGGGAAAAACAACTCCGATTTGGACATTTCCAAGTGGCTTTGGGTCGAAGCAGATCGCCTTTAAGATAAGAGTACATCGCTACTGAACACAGCCGCGGATTTTATTGAGCAAATTATCCAGTATTTTTACGACGCGCCGCGTCACGATTCCGAGCTGTCATTCAAACGGCTCTTTTCCATAAATGATTACAGCTTAGGGGCCGCGGATTGGGGCCTTCCACGGCACGCCACACGCTTCTGGCTTCCCTCCGAAGGAAATTCTTCCGGGAAATGTCAGCGTTTGTCGTCGGATCCGGCGTTTCCATCACTCAAGCGGTGATTAACGCTGTTTAACTCTTGTCATGAACGAAACAATCTAGCCTCTCTCACAAATTACGTCTATATTCACGGAAATACATACATAATTTGGGGTTTTAGGTTTCTGAGTGGTTTTCTTAACGGCAGTCGATGTTGATAAACTAAATGGATGGGATGACTTCACCAGAAACTTCGATTAAGAAAGGAAATGTGAGATAATATCCTATGCTGCAGGACGTCGATTAACTTGTGACTGTTTTGCCTCCGAATTTCACGATTTCTTCTTTCCATGCGTATGTTCCGTGCGTCTCGTGATGCAAAAGTTCGGATATTGCCTCGCAAACGGAATGAAATGTGCACAAGGAAATAGATTATGAATACGCAGTTTGAAAGTTCGTCCCGTTTTCTACTAAACATCCCGTGTTCGAATCCGCTGTCCCTTTCATATCGCCAAAAAATCCTGTCTCGTAACAAAAACTTCGGAACCTCTTGAATAATTAAGAAATATTACGGCAGAATAGAGTACGTAAAAATATTAGGCAACTGAAATAGTTCTAACTTATATTGAAATCCTGATCTAAAAATAATCAAACTTTTTCATTGCATTTCAAACATTTCATCAAGTTTTACTCGCAATAGGATGGTTACTACTGCGTTAAGATAATAGTGGAAAATGTTTAAATAAGCTATTTCAAGATAAGTTTCATATAATAAGCATATATGAACCCTACTACTGTTGACGTTAGAATCAGGGTTCTACATTTTCAATTAAGACAAAATATAAATTTACAAAAAGGTACATTTTGCGTCATTTATTATCGATGTTAATGCAATAGAAATCATCCCCAGTAACTCATGTGAAAAACGGGAAGACATTGTCCAGTGGCGTACCGTTTAACTGATGGAGAAATATCACGTTATGGGAATTTGTCCAGCCTTTGAACGCGTATCGTATTAGTAAGCGATAATCGAAACACCTTTAAACCAAAGTGATTCAGAAAAGGTGTTCATAACGAGTCTCGCGTTTAAAATTTGCATTTGGTTACGACTGTTAAAAGTTACATACTTGGGTTACTGTTAATGGCTTCCCTAATTAAGTAATTGAACAGCGGTTTTATTTTCACTAATCTCAACGGTCTTCGAAAGTAGGATAAAAGAATGAACAGCGGATCGCCAATCAACGAGAGGCGTTCAAAATATTACCGGAATCACGCTCATCGCGCCTGTGATAGTGATACTGTTACACGGCATTGTTGTAAATAATTAACAATGAAAAGTGTCGACAAAGAGACGAGCACGACTATTACACGTAACAATACCCTCACGCAAACGACAAAGAGCGTCTTCCAGGAAATTTTCGATCGCCATACGTATCTCTTCAATCAATAATATGAGCAATTTCCTTTCATCACCAGTGCCGTTTCAAATGAATGAAGTTACACATTTACTTTACGTGGATGAAAAGGTAGTTATCACGTACTGACAATACGAGACTAGTATTTTGATTTCGGTAAAATCGTTAAAATTCGTATTGGATATCACTGTTGATTTCGTTGATATTCTAATCCGATTCTTTAATGCCCGCGTTCCCACTGTTAACGCCGTAATCCTTTCTTTATCCGTATCAAATAATCGCAGCTTTAGCACTAGTTTTATTCCAAATGCGCGGACGGGAGATAATTCGCACTTTTATCGGCTTTCCGATGAAACGAATGGTTTAGAGGCGTCGGAGCAAATCGAGGTTATATTTCGACCCCAACTCTCCCAGTCGATGCGTACACACAGCCCCGGATAAAAAAATCACAAATCTAAGTCTCTACTGGATATGTTATCCAGAAATAAGTGACGAACGCAAATCATTTTCTGGCACTTCATTCGCAGCGAGCAAGCCTTTACGTGAGAGCAAAATACTTTTAAGAACCTGGGGAATCTTCACGAATGACCGATGTCTCGAGAACTTCCGTTTCACATGTCACGAATATTGAAATCGGTTTTTAGTCCAAAATAAGTCACAAATCGTTCAATGAAAGACGATAAGGGTAAATGGGCAACAAAGATAACCCTTGAAGCGCGAGTAGAGGTAATCTCAAAGTCATTCACCGAAACTCAAAATTTTCGTTTTCAACTCTTCATAACCTTACACTAAGGCAAAAATTCGGAACTCGTAGAATAGTCAAATATACCAAAGTCGTGAATTTCACAACAATTCCCTTCTTAGCTTACTATGAATATGTAATTAGTATTGTCTAGCGATACTTGATGGAATTGCATATGATCGATGCAGAAATAAATGCTAATCACTTGTACATACTCCAAAAGAATTGATGAAAAGTTTGTTTACTTTACATGGAGAAGCCCTGCGGCTGAATCCCTGGGAAAAACAATTGTATTTCCTAGTTATTCCTTCTACGAATGTTTTGTGAAACAGTGCGAGGGGTTAACATTTATTACTACATGGATTACAATGGATTGTTACTAATTTCAGCTCTAAACCATCCCGATATGTACCTCAGAAAGTAATTAATGATGATTAGTTATGCATGGGACTTACAAGTCCAAATTGCGTATAAGAGTAGGGCATTTCCGCTGTCGATGCTCAGTTCCACAATACTTTCGGAAAACAGGTTTTATTACGAATAAGAGGAATGAACTGCGGAACCAACACCGCCGATAAAGTTAATCACTACTCTTCCCAATCAGGGTGAATATTGGAATGAGACGTCCTCTATTAATATAAAACAATAACTAACACAGAAAGGAAAATGTAGGTCCTAGTTGAGATCGGAACCTGGAATTCAGGTTTGCCTTGTTGCACCAACTAAAAGTAGTCGAAACTGAACTAGGGATCCTCGGGAAGGTTCAACTCCGCAAGAAGTCGACCTGCATGGAAGATATTTCGACCGCCTCGGGGTAAACACAGTTCTGATTGCCCAGTTCGAAATTACGCTCCCAAGTAAAGAAGTGACTCGCGATAGAGCCGGTATGTGGAGATGGTTGGGGCGGAGCGCGGAGGTGGAGATGTCGGCGAGGGAAGGCGCTTCGGCCGGCGGAGGAACGCCACGGGTCCCCGCTCTCGCTGAGCGGAGGGGGGAAGAGGCCTAGGGGGAGGAGAGGGTGATCGGCGGATGGTCCAGATCGCGAGAATTTCCACGAAGCTGCGGAAGATCGAAATGTCGCCCGCAGTCGTGCCAAAGAGAACTGGCGAAAGAGGGAACGGTGGAGGGAATTGGGAGCAATATTCGGGCGAGGGTTTGAAAAGGAGCAAAAGCGAGAGTGAATTGCATCATTCTGAGCGGGGGGAAGGTGGGGGGGGGTTAGAAGATGGCGGGAGGAAGGGCAAAAAGGGACCCTCTCCGGATAGGTGTCATCAACAACTCACCACGCACCATGGACCACCTATCTTTTCCTATCTCTACATCGTACACTCACAACACGGACTCACCTTCCCCCGTTGGATCCCTCCTCGCCACGACCAATCCATCTTCCATCCGGACGGAAGCCCCTCTCTCCTGTGGCCATTGGGACCATAGTTCCCCGTTTGCCCGCCGAGAGCGTCCCCGTCGCTTTCCGCCCCTGTATGGGCGGCGACACGCTCGCTGCGGGGCCCCGAGTGGCTCCACCCACCGCCGGCCCTTGCGGTGGGAGGCGCCCCGCTTTTACTGCCGGCCGTGGGATGGGGACGCGTGGGCGGCCAGAATAAACCCGGCTTTAAGCCGCTCCCTAACATATTCTTTTGTTTGTCTGTATTCGTCCGGCGGCGGGAATATCTTGGCTGGGATCTTAGCGATTGCATGGGAGTGCATCTTTTGCTTCTGTGGGGAAATAGAGCGTCCCTCCGGTTGGAGGCGCTTTAAAAGCTTCCAAATCTGCCGATTTTAGCCCCACGCTCCTCACCTCTCTCCGAATTCTTTGATACGACGGGCACAACACGCTCTGCTCTTCAGCAACCCTATCGACGAATTGCACTGCTGAAATCTTCGTCAGCCTAAACAATTATACTAATTTGGAATATGTTATCCTATCGTTGTATTCTGTGTCGCATTGGAAAATATATCCCTCGTAAATAAGAGATATTTGGACACTTATATTTTAGGCGACAGAGTTCCTCAAGGAGATGCTTTCGGCCCCAAACAATTCTTAGTGTTTGCTCTATCGTAGAGTATTTACATCTTTGTTTTTCCATCGCGGATAACGGATACGGACTCCTCTGATGTTTTGTTCGGTGCGCGCGCATGCGAACGAGAAGCTGAAAGTAAAGATAAACAAAAAGAAACAGAAACGGCCCGTTTTTGCTTTCTTTCAAAAGGGTGAGGTATTTTTCGTTGGTGTTTAGCTGTGTTACGTAATTCAGGACCGGCAGTCATGCGTCAATGAATATTATTTCAAAATTAATCATCTCCGTTAGCCTATCAACGTATATAGAACATGGTACAGGTAGAAATATTTGATCGTGTTCAAATTTATAGGTGCTTTACTCCTCATTCACAGAGCTACACGAGTAATTTGCGGAAGATCTCTCGCTAAAATCTAAAATATAAGATTGGGTAATTATTTCAGCTCCTTGGTAAATAAATTTGCGCGGCAATTCTAAATTCCACATTATTATTACTTCTATGTGATATTAAAGATGTAACAGAGGATAAACACGACTATTTTCAATTATTTTGAACGATTGTACTCTTACTCTCATGCGTTCATTTAATTCCTTCGAAAATACCTTTCGATTTCTGTATCTCTACCGTCTCGCCTTTGCTGAATTGACATTTATTTTCCCTTTTCTGAGCGCCTTTTTAGCCGTGCCTTCGTATTTTCGAAAACAAGGTACTTCCTTATACGTCTTTCAAATGAAAATTATTCAAACGAGCAACAGATGAACTGTACCATATGACTGTAAATTTTTCCAAATTAAAAAGTAAATCGGTCCATCCTAATCCACAGCTTTGTTAATTAGAACGGCGTGTGAGGCGGAATGAGTCTGTTCCATCTTCAATTTAAAATCAAATATTCGTGATATATAATATGTTAATACATCTTAGCTATGAAATCTGTAAAGTTATCATTTTCGAGGTACCAAGATGGAATCTGGAGGTTTACGGATTCAGAGAGGTACAGTTTGTTAACTCATGTTAGTCCCAACTTTCCATTAATTAAAGAAATGAGGCTTATTTTTATCAAATCCATTTCACTCTTGAAATCGTATCATAATCTTCAAAGCTTCGATCATTCCAACGTCTGAGTTTTCGATTTTCTTGAGGTGTCTCTCCTTCTTCCGATATTAGCCCAAATTTTCTTTCAGCGGCTGTCCGTTGACAGTCCTCATGTCAGTGGAGTTGGAAGGCAACACGGGTCTGGATTACCACCACGGGGATTTTATTTGGAATTTCAGATTGCAGTCTTAGCTGATTTAGGTGCCATGCACTGTAAGTCTCCAAAGTCATCAGGACAGAGGCCGGTTGAATCGTCCATCCTTCCACTATGAGCTACGGAAACCTTCAGAAAGGGAATGAGGCTTACTAACCTTAATTTGCAATTCTTGACTCGCTAAGTCAGAAAGTCATCAGTGAAAAGTCTACAAAACGCACAACATGAATATCACGTTTCATAGAATTCAGCAAAATATGACCAGGATGATAGCCTTTTTTCAGCTTTACTTTTTACATCGGTTGCTTTAAGATAAACACCTCACCAAGCAATACTAAGACAAAAGTAGATTACTACCCCTAAAAGCAAACAAAAAACATTTCGTTGTTTAAGATATGGTTCCAGCGGCTGTCATCCACTAAAAATTAAAAGCACTTAAGATTTAAAACTATTCTCATAAAATAGTTTAACAGAAATCCATTTCCTTCTAAATATTGTTCTCATTTGTCGTCGACGAATAGCGTAAAGAATAGAACAGACCTGGTGTCGTCTCTTCTTCAGCCGGCTCTGAACTTCGGACGTCAATGGTGAATAACGAAAGGGGAACACGTTCGTGGAAATCCAAGTTCGGGATTCGAGCCTAAGACCTCAGGGGAGCGAGGCTAGCAGAATGGAATTAGAATTAGATGTCGGCTGAAGTAGAGTCCTCTAAGTAGAAGAAGTGGTCAGTGGAAGAGGCAGTTAAAGGACGCCGCCAAGAGATCGATACAGCTCTCCCTCTTCCAATGCATCTTCAAGCGGATCTCTGAGTGCTCCGTCCAAATAACCTTCGAAGGCCAATAAATACATCTTTTCCATCTTTTCCACTGTAAATTAAGAAGACTTCTGGAATCGGTCTGCGGATGCCTTCACAATACTTCTTCAAAGTTCGTATTTTACTCACTATATTGTATTAGCACTTATTTTATTTTACATCAAATATCCAAGCATATCCAATCTCATTACGTTACGCTAACTTCGAGATAGTATCTGTTGAATCCGATTCACTCTTTCATGCTAAATAAACAGCTTTTTCCGGGTCATCCTCTCCTTTTTAAATCGTTCAGTCTCACATCTTTTTCTTTCTACTTCTATATCTATACCTCTGGATAAAATTGTCGATTGCTTAGTTCATTCAAAATATTCTCTCACAGTTACGTACCTCACATTACCTTTTTTTGCATACAAGGTTTTTACTTGATAGTGTCTGGTTCCTTTCATTTTCAAGGGAGCATAAAATTCTCTAGCATCCAATACAATTCATCCGATCAGGTTCTTTTTTTCCTCTGGTCTTCCTCTCTCTTTAGTGTTATCCACAGATTCTCCGATAACCATCGCAGTCATTTTGGTTCTATCCATTATTACTATATATCCAAAACAACGTTAAACTCCTTCAAAAATGATGACTTACTCTTCCTTTCCTTACTTCCCTTTTTTGTATTAATTAGAATTTATAGCAGTCGATAGGTTCAAGCAGGATTGATTGTGGTAGCTGGCAGAACATAGAGTATCTCATACTTTTTAATACCTTTGCATTACATTTTCATTCCAATTAAAAAAGCTCGATTAAGACTCAGTGCGCATTTTCTTACTTCTTTCAAATATTCAGAATACAAAAATGGACTTTTTTCGAAAATGTCTCTTATATATATGGTTCTCTGTTACTATTCTAAAAGACTAGGTTTATTTACACTATAACGACAAGGAGTTAATGACTTAAAATATTTCAGGAAACATTTATCGCATATTTGTCAACCACCGGTGAATCAGATGGAATATTTTAATATATATTTTGATACAGGATAGAGAAAAATGTATAAATCATCTTCCACATGCCTAATCTCTACTAATCACTGAGGTAATATAAAAGTTACCCAGGCAGGAGTGCTGTTGAGTAATGACATTTCTATTCCACTCCCATTAATAAATAAATGCAATACAATCGTCCTATTTAATGTCACTCATAAAGCCATTTCACTGCACTTTTGCGGACATTTTCCACTCGTATCATAGAGAGGAGGGCAAAGGCTAACTACATTACTCCTCATCATGCCTAGTAAGCCTCATTCACTTTTGTAGCTGATGATGAATGGGATGAGAATCCAACCAGCCATAGGTGTGAAGACTGTACAGGCAGACAGCAAATCATGATTCGAAAAACCCCTTCACTTCGAGAGCTATAAATGCAGTTTTGCATTTCGGCGAACCATTAGAATGGCTCTGTTAATTTACATTCGTTTGCCATTTCTCAGATTATCTTCCAGTTATTTCGGAACCTTAAAGTCGTTAGTGCATAATCGTTTCGTGATGACTAATCAACACCTTTTTTGTATTCAGGTACGTAACCGCTTGTTTTCGTTGCTGTAGCAAGTTAAGTCTAGCGAAGGCATTTTGTTAAGCTAGGACTTCTCGATGAAAGAATTCGTCCCACTAATTCATAGTCCTATAACTGTGCCTACTATATGGTTTTACATAAAAATTCGAAGTTTGTCAGCTTTCTATCATTCGAACATTAAAGTCTTTGGGACCAGGTACTTTTTTAAATGCATATCCATATGAAAAGCTTACCATGTTTCCTTCAAATTTTCGCTTTTTCCTAAGTCTGTGCAACATTGTATTCTTTACCAAGAAATAATTTTAGAAGAGAAATTCATCTATTTTTCATTATCCTTTCATAATTCCATTATATAATTTTGACACTTTTTCTCCCTCCCTAAGTACCTTTAAGGCACTATTCCCTCGCTTCCCATATTATCATCACTTTTTAAATGTTTCTTCATTTGCTGTATAGTTATTATTTTACTCTTAAATCGGTCAGGTTATGCCAAAACTGGTTTTTCTACCTTTCCACAGAGGCATCTATTAAAACTATAATTTATTACCTTAAGGAAACAAATAAAGTGAAAAATATTCAGGTGTGAGTAAAAAATCCCAAACCCAACTCTTTCAGAGAATATCCCACGGTTAACTGGTAGTTTAGATTCAAACTCTTCCACCCATTTACGAGGGGATTCTCAAATTCCCAGGGTCAAGCCTTTCTGGTTCTTATTAAACAAAAAGGAGGTGAGCGATGTACATTGTTGTAAGTGTCCAATAATGAAAATCCTCAACAATCCCACGCGCTCGATAATGTGATTTACTTACGTCATCTTCTTCTTAGCAACAATGTATTGTTTACCGGCACTTTAGACGCCCTGAATACTCAGGACAACAATTTTACATGCCTTTTAACGAATTTAGCTTAAAAATGGTAATATTTGTAGTGAATGAAGTGGGATAAGAATGAAGCCGTTTTTCCATAACAAGAGTCACGGTCGAGCAGAACGTTCCCATCTTTATTGGTGCGCAATTATGAAGTTTAAAGAGCAGTCTTAGCGCCAAAGCGTGAAATATTAAGCACGCTTGGCAGGAGAAGGAAGCCGCTAACGAAGGCTTTACTATTGCAGAGGAGGTGATTGGCCGAGGGGAAGAAAGGACCATCTTCGGGCTTCCCCTCTGCACAGATGCGTCCCCCGCCCTCTGAAACCCAACACTCTCTCCCAACGCACGTACAAGTAAATCGTTTTCTAATGCCACTTCCAATCGGAGTTCAACAGTTTCTCGATTACGTTACAGCCTCGTTTTCTAAATGTTGTAACACTACCTTAGCAGAACCTAGGAGGAGGCAGGATGACTAGGAATGATCCCTACGATCAGGAATACATAACTTATTGATAGGTATGCTTATTTATATGTTCCACTTTAGCCTTCTATCTCTGTGAGACATGGAGACGTGCGGAATCGTAGATTTTACAACAATCTCCAACTATTGCATAGTGCAGAAGTTTGCGTAATATTGGGTTTTTCAAAAGTACGGGCCGAAAGGTATGTTCATGGAATACATTTTGCTTAAGATCGGTCTTCCTAGGAGGAGTTTTATATTATTTTATTGATAAGGTTTCAAGTACGACTAACTCTCAAGTCATCATTTCCTTCTTCCTAGCGACTCCTACCCGACACCAGGGAGTGGTTACCAAGTGGAAAAGCTGGCGTAGCAATTCTTGACAAGTAGAGTGTCGAATTATCTTCACAAACAAGTTTTTAACCAGCTTTTGTCATATCGATCTATTTCTTTCGTGCAGTTCCTTTGAGAAACGCCTATTTAAGATCTCGGATCGACTTTTTATCGAATATGGATTGGTGGGAGCCATATTGCGGTGGTTCAGTCAGATGGTAGACGCTCCCTGGTAAATTCAGTCCCAGGTGGCTAGATAAAGTGTCAAAATCCTTCATTAAGGACAGGGCCGACCTTAGGCAGTAAGCAAGTTAGACAGCCTCACAGGGAGCAAAATTCAACGGAGCGTCAAAGGATGAATTACGGAAGAAATTATAGTCAATAACAACAATAAAGATTGAAAGCTCTCGAAGTAATTAATGCGTGATGAAGCCTCGCTGAATGAAATAGTACTTATCAGACTGTTTCAATAGCGCGTGTAAGGCGAAGTGCAAAGTATTGTCGCGACAATGTAGCGTTCGGGTTTCAACAATGGACATGAGATCGTTGAAATGTATAAAATCAACAATTGAAACAGCCCCTCAGCATGCCTGAGGGCGGCCGCACAACTAAAGGCAGCTCTGGTTACAGATTACTCAGTGTTGTCACACTATCGATTTCTCCACTCACTCCGGTGCGTTTAATTCAGCTCTTAATCCGGATGAATCAGATCCGGTGATCGGAGTTCATCGAACGCGAGGGTAATGTCACCGAAGCTCACATCTGAAAACAGGAAAACGGCGGAGGAATTCGATCGACGGAAAAGAACCAAAAGCGGATGTCGAATCAAAAATTGACGAAAAGCTCGGGACATCTCCCACGTGACCGCTGAACCAAATATTCGCGGACCATTTGGGCCACCATCCTCAGAATTCAGCAGTTACGGAGGAGGATGATGGCCGTCGAAATCTCGGTTCTCCAGTCGGGCTCAACCTGGGTGTTATCCCGAGAGAGCGCTCGCATTCGCCAGCAGAGCGTCCCGAGCCAGAGATCATCTCGCCAGAAAGAGAAATATCAAAGCGTTAGGCGCACTTAGCCAACGGCCTCCGAGAACCGGATGCATTCCTCCAAAGATGGAAAGACGGCCGCTTCCATTTGAGAAATACTTTCCGCGATTTTCTCCGCCGTCGCGTCCCAAAATACAAGCGAACGAGCCCCATTTTATCTTCCCCAACCGTCCTCTTCCATTGGCGCGAGAAAACGGGCCTCACCTCGCCATCGCTACGCCTCCCCTTCTCCCCGCCCACCGCCTCCCCACCCCTAACCCCCCCCCACCAGCGCCCCTTCCGTCGCCTACGCCGCTACCGCCGCGCGTCGACCTGTGAAAAACACGCCTCGGCCGCCTCCCCATTGGTCGGCCGCTCTCCCGGCGACCAATCCGCGTGGCGCTGGCTCATTAACACGAGGCCCGGGTGTAAAACCCGTCGGCTGTCGTATAGTTTCCCCACACCATCGGTCGGGGCAGCAACGAGAGAGTCGACGGTGGGCGAAGAGAACGCAAGCAGCGGACGTGCGGTGCACAAGGGGAGGGTGGAGGTGGGGTGAGAAGAAGGAAGCGGAGACGGCAGTAGACCGGTGGGGGAGGAGGCAGATGGTGCGAGTGCTATGGTGGTGCTTCTGTCCGAATAACGCCCGTGTGTGTCCCAGGAGGTGCGGTGCCGCACCATCTGACGTAGCTATTCTCGCTTTCGGACGCGGAAAACAGTGGACCCCTTGCGACGCGAGTTGCTATGTGCGTGTGATTCCGAGCGGTGCTCGTGATCCCCCCGAGTGAAGCGGCCGAGCGTTTGCCGGGCGTCGGCTCGACTGCGTCCCCGGCTGCCGACCCCTCGTCGGCCGGCTCTCTGCGGAAGGCGAGCTGCGGCGATTGCGACTGGACGACAGAAACAGGACTTCCCCATGAGATTCGACCACGCGGAGGACGTGGTGCTGCCCCCTCCTCCTCCCGAGATGGCTTACCATCCTTTCCTGCTTCAAAGGCCCACGGATTTCAGCGTCAGCTCTCTGCTTACACAACCGCAGGCCTACTTCCCAGCCTTCGCCCTGGGACACCACTCGGCTGCGGCCGCGGCGGCTGCAGCGGCTCTCGGGGCCGCCTCTTCGGGCCCCGGAGGAGGCGGGGGAGGGGAAGGGGCTGGAGGACATCCCGGAGGCGGTGGCGGAATGATGCCCCACGGTTATCCCGGCTTCCCCAAGTTGCACCCGCCGCCGTTACCCCCTGGACACCCGTACGCCGCGGCCTCGGCCGAAGAGGTGCTCGCGGCCGCCGCGGCTGCAGCGGCTGCGGCTGCCGCTGCGCAGGGCCCGATGAGGCCCCTTCGAGGGATCCAACCGGAGGATGACGGAGTGGTGGACGACCCCAAGGTCACTTTGGAGGGCAAGGAACTCTGGGAGAAGTTCCATAAGCTAGGGACGGAGATGGTCATCACCAAGTCCGGAAGGTAAGGAGAAAAAATTTGGTGTCCTGGCGAAGATAGTGTGTGTTTCTGTGGATTCGTTTCGTTGTGCAGGAAAAGTGATGTGTTGAAGGTGTCAGAAGGCAGGAAGAAAGGTGTTGGTACCGAGGGTCAGGATTGTAGTCGATAGTGACGGGGAGTCTTGAATGACCATAGGAGCAGAAATGGAAACCGCGCATTGTTTCAATAGGAGAGATGTTATCGCTGTTGAAATGTTAATCCCTGATACTCAGGAAGTGGTTTTTATTGTGAATAAGGTGTTGAAAGGCAGGGAGAAAGGACAGCGGTGCAGGATTATGTCTGTATGTTAGTTATCATTAGCGAGTATCAAGTCTTAACCCGGGTTGAAACCGGAACTGCGGTTTATCTATAGGCATTTTCTGTAGTTTTTGGTATTAATGTATGAATTCTCATTCCCTCGAAGTGGTTCTTTCGGTGTGGTGAAAACGCAGTTTGTTATGGCAGTGGTTACGTTGCACTGGCGGAAACGCGAGGTTTTCATTTTGTTTTCACTTCAGGCATTGTTGTTGTTGCTCAGGAATTGTTGTTGTTTCTCAGGCATTGTTGCTGTTACTCAGGCATGGTTATTGTTTCTCAGAAATCGTTAATCTCGTTATTAAACAGTGGATTTTTCGCAGTACTCGTGAAAAACGTGCTCCCTGTCAAATTAGGTTAAAAATACGGTTTAAATAGCCGAAAGTAAATACGCACCGTGATTTAAATTAATCCTCACTTTCACGCCACAACTTACAGAGTACTGTTTTGACAGTGTCGGGGACATACACTTAGATTGATTGCTATTTTATGTCAAACTAATCACAAGAGTTGGAAAGAACAATGGATTTCTCATTTTGCCGTAATCGAATAGACTGTTACGATTATGCATAACTATGCAGTGTCTAGTATGTAAAAGAAAAGACACTCCTTCTATGTCATCAGCGACTAGATTGCTGTTAGATCTCAGCTATGCTGCAAACAAAGGTTTCTGCCAATGCAGAACCAACAGAGTTGTAAGCTCTCTCTATTTGCGAAGTGTTATGCCTTCAATATCTCCGGTTAGGGTCACCACGTATTCCCTAGAATTCACAAATTACTAGTTTTAATATCAGTTTCTCTGCAGCATTATTGCTCTTATAAATAAGAAATGAAAAACGTTGTAGTTTACACACAGATTTTGTACCGGTTTCTACTCATCCAAGTTATCATTAGGTACCTGATGATTACTCGGATGAGTCGAAACCGGTCGTTAGTGAAATCTGTGTAGAAACTGCCAAGTTTTTCATTTCTTATCGATGGCGTCCCACCAAGTAAGGCTAAATCATATCGATTACACTTGCTCGCAAATTGCTGCACTTCTCAATCGTGCTCTCACAAGACTGTTTCTATGACATTATTGGATCGTACCGTATGTGTGATGAAGGTGAAGTTGCCCCCGAGAGTATGTTACTTTACAAAGTTACGTTTAAATGTTTTCAATGATATGTATCGCCGAAGAGACGGTGTTCGGTTATGCGAGTTCGCGCTGAAGGATGTGCAGGAGATAAATGCATCTGATGGATCCGTTTGCGCCCCGAAAAGTAAAAACAGCGGTAGTATTGAGTTGCAAATATGTGTGATCTTGCAAAATAAACGAAGGCCCTCTGAGCAGAACTCAAACATTTTCCTTCTTTGGTTACATTACATAACATTACATGATGAGCTTCAGTTTACGTGTTTCCGTGAACTAACCTAAATACTATTTCTTCCAAGGGGATGTACACATAGAAAATCGTCTTGATAATTTCGCTGAATGGCGGATTCGAGCAAAATTCGATAAAGTCACTTCTTGCCAACAGTTTTTGTTAATACATTTGTCTTCTTTCATAAGAAATTAGGCATAAGTGTCGTGAATAAGCCTTCCGTTACATAATTTCCTGAAAAGCCCTTCCGTTTCTGGGATATGTTCAAACTACAATGAGACTAAGCGATATTGTCGTGCAGCATTGTTGTAACTAATAATGAAAAGCCACAACTATCTGACTCGCGCTGGAGTAAATGTAAAATAGCTGTGTAGGACAGTAGGTGTTGTCCGGGATCTCTGTGAATGAGCTAAAAATAAATCCAATTGATGAAGTATCGAAGGCACACATCCTGTATATTAAGGCACAAGATTAATTTAGGCGATTGGATGGAAGTTCTAACTTTTTCCGAGTTTTAGAAGGAAGGGTATCTATAAAATATGGTCCTAAAGACTTCTTAGAGGGCATAATCAGTTCTTCGCTCGCCAATCCAAAAGTCCAAATCGTAGTCCTTTCTTCCCCAGTATCAAGTAGGCAACAATCAGGTAGTTCTCACAACAATTGCCTTTGTATCAATGTTAAACACGATTGCATTCGAGAATTTACCAATCATATTTCGCTTTCTCTGGAAGGCCGTTCGTCCGCCAAATCGCATCCTCGCCTAAATTCGCTCACAATTGTGTTTATTCCTCGATTTCCCCGTTGGTTGTGACCATCAATATGATTCGTAAGGGAAAACGTTTCGATAATATATCTGTATACACCATTATGGACATTATTTGTTGCCGTAATGTAGTCATGCGTCATATTTAACTCGCGAAAACATTGGGCGTTAAAAAAGTTACCCTGAGATGGTCATGACCATTCACAAAATTCGTAATTCACTTTACATTTCAAGAAATTTTGAAAGCAGATGAAGCTATAGTCCATGTGTATAGGTTGATGTCTTGGGAAGCAGTATTTTATACGTTTTTTTCACATTTAAAATCTCAGGGAATTTTCTTCTCTTCATAATGCACACATCTTCGACATTGTAGAATACGACATTGCACTGCGATTATGTAGTGTTTGCGATCCCACCGATCTTTTACAAGGGAGGAAACCTTTGCGGTAACAAGGAATGGTCTATTCAGCAATTTTATTTTGCTGATGCGTAATAAAACAAGCATGAAATAAGCTTCGGTGCGCTAAGATGAAGAAAATTTTCATTCATAGATGCTTATTTTAGGATCTTCGAAGGCTCACCCTGTTTCAAACCCGAAAATCTGTCCAATTATGCGGTGTTATGCGGACCTTATTGCGGCGAATGGTTTCCTTAGAAACGCCGGTAGAATAACAAGCAACTTTGATTCACAAGTATCAAAGCATTTACTTGTAAATTGGCGCACTTATAAAGGAAGGTGACTTCTTTCACTCCCCCGCACGGCGCAGGATGCTTTACTTAAACTTTGGTGTTACTTCGTCGCACATGAAATACATGAGTACGTGGACATCAAAACTGTGTCTGTGAATCTTCATTCATGCATTCGTGATACACTCAAGTGCTGTTGTAGGAATACGCCACAGACGGAAATTTCGAGGCAACGGACTAAATTTTGAAGGGTAGCCGAAAATGAGAAATTTCCGCATTACGTGGTGATTAAATTCAATTTCACTGCATAATACTCCCATCAAAGTATTACAAATGTAGCCAACCATCGTGGTAGTTATCGGTAGCAGTTTAGTCTTAATTTAGGCATAAATTCCTTGCTTGTTTCAAATTTGACGTCGGTATACTGACTCAAGTACGGGAAACGCTGTTTCCCGACTCCATCGAGGCATGAGGTTATAGAGTATGTTGCGAGAAAATTATGCATTGAGTAATCTACTATCAATAACAATCAAGAAAATAAGTTATTATGGAATTATCCGTATATAGTTGAAAATTTTCCGAAAGACGGTCGTTGTTGTTGGCCAAAGCTTATTGTTTAGTCTCATTGTTGGCCACGGCGAGATTTTCTTTGGTAGACATTTGCAACAATGCTATACAACAATATCGCACTGTGTTGTTCAAGCTCGGGCCTATCTGATTCGCGTCAAAGATTTATTATGGGGTCTATTTAAACATTAAACCAGAAACCAAAATCGTAAGTCTTAAATGAAGCAGTTTGGGAGGCATTTACTTGAGAGCCCGTTGGAACGAAAAGAGCGAAATTGTAAAATTCGTCGCCGTGGAATTTTTTGGCACTTAGCACGGATGCACACGGCTTTTTTGTGCGAGTTGGCGCCGGAGAAGGATTCCTTCCGGGCAATACGCTCTCCGGCGAATTTTTCCGTCCACGTCTTGTGGATTCCGGTCCGAAGTCCTCCTGCAGGAATGTTAGCATCTCATCTCAGAGATGCAGTGCTTTTTTTTAAGGGAGGAGTCTCGGATGAAAAGGGGGTGAAGGGGTTCTTTTTTATTTCGCGGAAAGGAAGAAAGGTGTGGCCTCTAAAAAATGGGGAGGAGCTCCGTATTGTTTTTGGGGAGGTGTGGGCGGGAGTGCAATTAAAAGGCAGAGGAGGGGGGTGCCAATGGGCGGGGATAAAGTGCAACGAGGGTGAGAGAAGTGCAACGTGCAAAGGTCGATGTGTGATGTGAATTTTTTACGAGGAATAATCCTTCTCTCGCTTGTTTTTAAGGGTCGCTCCCAAGAACGGTCTTTCTCTTTTTCGAAATCTCCGATCGATGGAGTCTACAAAAGGGTATCGATTGTCGAGATATTTCGAGGATTTTGTCGAAATCTCCTCTTTCTTTTGTCATCTGCTTTTGACGGCTGAGAATTTAGCAAACGTACCGCTTTCTCCAAGGATTTGACCGCCTCCGCGACTTTGTATTCCGCCAACCGAGGCATTCTCTCAATTTGATTGTTTTTTTTTTAATCTGCGATGAATTTTAAAACGGAGGATTTATCGGAACCCTCCAGTGTTTATTTCGATGGATATTTTAGGATGAAATAGCTAAGCACGCTACTGTACCGTACCGTTGATGGCGTTCAGGGAGTTCTCAGAACCAAGAGCCACGGCTGCGATTGTTTCAAATGGAAATAAAACCGAGTGTTATTGTCGTGCCTCATTGTTGAATGAGCCTAACAATGGAAAGCCTCCACGATATCACTTAATGCTACCATAAACCGTAGAAATTCCTGTTTCGGACGGAAATGAGCATTCCGGGAATGGATTTCGGGAAATTGTTGAACTTGTGTATTAAGTATGTATAATTTGATCTTTCGCAGTAAGATGTAATGCCTCTAAAATCGAATTTTTGTCTCCACCTCATCATCGCTTCTCTATTAAAAATCGACTTTGAAATGTCCACTCCCTCTTTTTTCTCTAATTATTCTCATTAAACAGTCCTAACTTTACTGACGCCGAATTTGAACACCCACGATTTCCCTCGTTGAATAAAGATGCGACATTTTCGAGGGTTCCTTTACAAGAAAATACAGTGGCAGGAATTGTGAATATGGGAATACTGCGAAAGGACGTCGGAGTAGGAAAGTTTAGATCAGCAGTATAATCGCCGTTTACTTTACAAAAACTAAAGTTTCCAATGAAAAAGAATCTACTTAAATTAACCGTCCATTTAAAACAATGAAAATTGAAAGTTAGAGGAAGTGGATGATGTTACCATTTCGGTGAAACTCAGTCCTGTTGAGTTTCTGAATTTTCAATCCGATGCATGTAAATTCTTAAACGCAAAAATTTTTTTGGTGTCCGCACCGCGTCAAACTGTGGGAGGCTGCTTGCAAGGTATATCTGTACTTGTAGATTTCTATTTAACCATAGCAGATTCCATTCTTCTGAATTCATGAGTTTCTCCTTTGGTTTTTTAAGGAAACTTCATCTTGACGCAACCCTTTACTTCTTATGATCAGTGCGAGGTATATGCGTCCCATTTCTGAGGTTGAAATCCGTGCTTTAATTCAATCATACTCATGGAGAAACCTGGAGGATTTTCACCCTGATACAGCTCAAGTTGTTAAAGTGAAATAAATATGCTTTGCTGGGGAAATCTATCAGAACCGATACTTGAAGTTGCGAAGAATCCCTAAATGATTATCTTGCAAAGAAATATGTTAATCTAGCATGCGTTAGCTCGAATTTATTTAAATCGTTGGCCTGTGTCGTTAACAACTTCCACCTTCACCAGGTGCTTTCTATATAAATTATACTCTGTGCTTTATTTTCTTTGTGAAATTTATCAGAAAGTGTAACAGCAAATATTACGACTACTGTGGAAAACTTATTACTCGGTGTTCTCAATTAAGCATGGAGGGTACCGTCTGCCTATAATTTAAGGGTAATTGGAAATAACATTTTAGGGGTATTTTTCATTTTAACCAGGGTTGCTAAACGTCCCATATTGTACGGAGAAGTTATCTAATCGTGAAACATGCCGTGACTTTTTGTAATAGTGTCACTGAATTAAAATATCATCCCTTAACGTGCTTTACTTACCAGTTAATATTTTAGCGTTCTGGTTACTTCTGTAAGCAAAGTTATCCTTACAGTTATAACTATAAGGCTTCCAATTTGCAATAAAATTGTGATAAATTTGAACAATATATATGCTTCGTGTTTGGGTTAATTCTCATAGTTTTTAATCCGAATATCTAATGGCTACATCATATCAACGGTGATAGACATAGACATAAAGAAAATTTCGAATGATTGACTATTCCGTTCGTGTCCCGTACTTTTTCGGAACATTTTGCTATGTATCCCGTATATAGAAATAAAATCTGGCAACCCCTAAACTCAACCGCGCCATGGTAACACACGAGCTCCGCGGAAGCATAGACCGCGAGTGGCAGAAATACATCCCTCTATGAACAAGAGAAAGATGCCATCCCAACAGCTTTTTCCTTTCGGCGTCGCCCCGTCCCTAAAAGAGGGATGTCAGGCCATTGCACAGCGTTCCAATTATTCCCCTCTCCCATTCTATGACCCTCTCCCTGTGGATACAAATGAGGACACGCACTATATCGATATCGAACGTCCGCCTCAGCCGTGTTATCGCGCATTAGAAACGTGCGATCGGATCGAGTTTTCGAGGGTTTACTGGTGCTAAGTGGAGCTCGGATTGGGTGGATTGCGCTGCATATGAAACCACTCCACCGAACGTGTTTCTCTTTTATCCGAAGGAGATGAGAGCGGCGCTAGTTTTTCTCAAGCGGCTGCTCGTTCCCGAGGTGAGAATCGAAATTATCAAACGGAATCGGATCGAAAATTTTCGCACTTCTCGATTACGGAGGATCGAGAGCGCTCAAAAAGTTGCCGGAATCAATCTGCCGCGTCTGAGTCGATTTTCAACTGAAATAAAGGCGAGCGATATTGTTGTGTTGCATTGTAGTGATTTTCCAATAATGAACAGTCTGAACAGGCTCATAACCTCTACAATTAGAGGTAAAAATCGCTTTTCTGAGTAACAATCAGCCATTTCTGATAACTTGTAATGACCTTATAATAAGCTGTTCAGGCGATTTTTTAGTACATATTAATATAATTTAGCTCGATGTCGTGTTTGCTAAAAAATATTAACGCGGACTTATGATTACTCCTTACTAAAGACTTCACGTGGATCCGCTCTCGACGTGCTACTGCTCGAGTGCCTTGTAAAATTCCCATAATCAAGTTTTGCTGCGTCTCGGTTATCTTCAAAGTAAATTAAAACCGCATTAATCTGCGTTATTGTTGCAATTTTCAACAAAGAGAAGTAACAAGTAGCATTTGATCGTTTCCCACATTTGCGGATGATGTTAAATTAACATTTTGCACCATCGAGTGCCATCAAAAGTGTCGATTTATTGCAACCTTTCAATTAGGCTGTTTAACGCAGATAACATTTTCGTGCAACGTATTAATTAGTTAAGTGCGAATTTTAATACGCGGCACTTAATAGTTCGACATGTGACGGTACTAAAACATCAAACGGAAGTTTTAATTTTTTCTTATAGCTTCGCTTTTACTGTACGGATTTGTTTCGATTGTGTAGGCGGAGAGAGAGGTTTGGTTTGATCGTCAAAACCAATTGTGTCCTTTTCTCCGATTGGGAGGCAATCATTCGAGGAATGAAGGGGAACGGCCGTTATCCACTGTCCCAAGTTGAGGAGTATGAAACGATATTGTCACGGAAAAGTCGGATGATCACGTTGTTGACTACCCATCGCTCACACTAAATATAAAGGAACGCAAATCAACTCTAAAACATCCCTCTCTACTCCATTTACTTCCCCTCTTTTTATTTCAACCTTCTATTTCCTGAACGTTCCTGTCTTTCTTGGGTTAATTCCCGAAAACTCAATTGGTAGAATGGTTTTTTGCTTGTGGACACAAAATGCCTCACGATAGAGTTCTCATTGTTTGTCGATAGTTAATAGACATCCCATCAGATGGCTCTTCCTACGCTTCTGCGAATTGCGTTTTTGCATCTCTATCGCAAAATTGACAACTATTATTCATTAGTATTTAAGGAGAATTACGTTTTTGCGTAGAACTTTCCGAAAAGTGATTTCAGAACGGGAAGGATGGTTGTAATAAATCCAGGCACTCTTTTAATCACCGCTCACGTGATTTTCGAGTCACACGGATGATTATGCGAACTGTAAACTACTTTAGAAACACTTTTATAGTTCTTCTGTTGAACCGCTTGGGATCTTATATGAAGTTCATCTCTGATCTTCCCAGAGATTTCAGCTGCGGGCGAACAGTAGATCACTGAATTCGACAAACCCTCCTCTTTGATTGTTATAAACAATAAATTGGTGTAAGTTTTCTGACCAATTGTTGATCATTGTTTGCCCTTCGCACTCTCTCTCCCTTCCTCTCCACATTCATATTGTTACCCCGATTGTTGGCGCGCCAAGAAACGTTTTCCCTACTAACATCTTATTTCCAACTTGGTTATTAAACTTTCCATCATGGTTATTTTTCAGTACAGAAAGAGACATTTTTAGCTAAAATCTTGTGTTTACTACCTTCTTAATTTCTTCAAATAATCGCTTCAATTCGTTTCTTCAGCTGAAGGCTATATTTTCCCTAGAAAATGTACTACTTTTCCAACACTGATAATGACTCGGTCCATTGACTTCGCGAGTGATTAAATACTTCACAACTTTATGCAGTGATTATGCATTCAAATTGAATAATCTGCAGAGAGAATACGTAAGTACCGCGTCCTTCGTGTTCTAGGAACCTATACAGCTCCGATTATGGTACTTTTCTGCCACCGCATGGCACCTTTTTCAATCACCGCTGTATAAAGTTACAACACTTAGTCAGTCAACCAAACGCACCTATCCAAAATCGACTGGGGGATGCACTTTATGTTCCATCAATTCTCAAATAGTTTACTACTACTGTTTAAAAATTAAGGTTGTGTTAGCTTAGTCTTTTGGGTAGTTTTTCGTTTTAGTCACCGTTGTATAATTCAGTTAAAGATCCTATCAACGTTTATATAATTTGAATACATTTTATAGCAGAAAATATAAATATGCGGTAGTAATGGCCATAATAAGAACCGCATTGTTTGTAACAAAAAGTTCCTGAGCTTTTACTAATTTCTTATAGGATAACCGTAGAATAATTCACTGTATAATGGGGTGAAACCAGTAATTTATCGTAAGGTACATTTAAGAATTAATGAATTCCGGAATACTATTCCGCCATTCGCAAAACAGTTCATAACGCTCTTCCATTTAGATTTATTGGATGGGTATTTTGTCGGATAAACCAACATAGAAGTATTGCAATGCACAATTTCCTCTTTACATATCCGAGTAAGAAAGACGTCGTAAATCGCTGCATGGAAAGATGACTGATTCGACGTGAAGTAATTACGTAACGTGGATTCACGGAGTATATCCTTATTGGCGATGGCGTTGACACACTGGAATCAATCGGAACAACAGGCAGATGCTCTAATAATTCCTTACATTCACCACGTATGGTTGCTTAGTGATGTACACATATATCTTGTTTTCATATTAACGGTGCTCTTCTCCGTATTGACGCGAACGGTTATGATTTACGAATTAATTTGAGGGATCCCAGTTACGGATGCATGAGGAAGGAGTAAATGTGGTAATAGCACGTTGAGCTTACTTTACCATTCTGATGGTGAGATTGTTATTTATAAGGAATTTGAAAGGACAGCAACTTGTTTTTTAATGTTCGAGAATCATTCCTAAAGTTCTTGAAGTTTTATTTTACCGCTATCAAATATTTGAGATAATTTCAAAAAAATTAACAGGGTGATATTGTTGTGACACATTGTTGCGATGTACAATAATGAACGGTTTGAACAACAATGAAATCTTAAAAGTTGAGATGGTTATCAACCTGATTTTTGCGGAAGACAATGGAAGCCCTCCAGAAAATTTTGACGAATATTTCGCTAATCGTTTGTGAATTTATGGCAGATTTTCCGCTGACATTAGGGTCATATTTGCAGAGATAATTTTAGCATACCCTGATGATTTTTCCCCGAAGACGACTTGGTGTGGACCCGCTCTTGGGTGGTCGGAGAACGCGGATGGATCGCAATAGTTTCTTGGAAGAGAAAAACGCATCAGTTTTCTCGACGCCGTGTGAGAAAAGAAGCGAGCAAACGCGTGATCCATCCCTAATGAAATGTACGCAAGTCGTGTTGCAAGTTAATTCATTAATTTCCGTGACTATTTTATAAGTATGTTCAAGTTTTGACGGAACGGTCGAGTTTTAATGTTAAGGAGGATTTGAAACGATGGGTGAGGACGTGACGGAATTATTTGGATGAGGTTGCTAACTCACGCAACATGGCGACATGGAGGGGCGTCATAGTTGACGCTAGTTGTATGAAGTGAGCATCTGCCAACCGAAAGCGCTCCCCTGCCGCACAGCCCATGGGAAGGGCGTCACTAAGCCTTTTGCATTTTTCCCATCAGAACTTTGAACTTCGAATGGGTGCGACGTTTTTCAACCAGACTTATAACGATGTCTATATTATCCTTAAGGAGCTCGGAAGGTTCCCGAGATGATCTCAATTATCGCTTACTTAAAGTTATTGTTACTTCTAATTGTTGCGCGCTTGATATTGTTGAGACTTTTCATTATTGAACGCTTGCAACAATGCTGCACGACAATATTGCTCGATTTTATGCTAGTCTGATACCATCCCAAAAGCGGTGAAGCTTGATTTACGTAGTTCATCGACGTTTCTCATATTGTCTCATCCTTTATTTTACTTACAGAGCTATTCTGAGTTGCTATCGGTGTTTCCGTGGTAACTGGTAGGTTTTTCCGACTAGAATATCGGCATAGAACGTTTTTATTCCTAACGGAAATGCTTTCCCTTGAAAAAATAATAAGAATGGTATGACATTCTAGTATCGCGTTGAAAATCAGTGACGCAGTATTTCAGCGGTGCCCAAACATTTTACCCTGCGAAACATACAGCACGTTGTTGACTTTCAGCAGGCCGGAGTTAATTGTATTTCAATATTGTAGTATATTTTTCGGTATTTTATTATATTTTACATTATTACCCATAATGCATCTCTGACTTTTGTGTTGAAATGAGAGGGGTGTAACTAAGTATTTCTGTAATTTTATTTATAAAATATTAAAACGTTTTATTTATAAAATTTCTAACAGTTTCTACGTAAATTTAATTTCAATCTTTTGCTACAAAAAGCTTTTTAGAGGAAATGAGGCATACCAGGGAAGATGAGGAGTGAGGTATTTAGGCCGTTCTTTCCCAAATAACCAATTCTAATTTGTGCTCCAAATAATCTCTCCAACCGGATAGAATCGAGCGACGGCCCGTATACGATGCGGTTTTGGGCATGTTGATTATTATGCGTTGTGTCGCTGTGCATAAATGATTTATTTTTATTTATTCCATGGTTAGCCTTTTCTGTCTCTAAACGTTTACTTCATTTTTCTTGATGTTCACTCTGCCATAGGGACCTGAATCTATTTGTCTTTCTCTCTTTATCTGGATTTGAACATTTTTCCAACTTATCCTCTAATTCCTCCACTGTCATACATTTCCCCGATTTTTCCTCTTCCCTCATAATATTTTCCCTTTACACCAATCAATTTCCTCATTCCGAATTTAATGTTGAACGAATCAGAGTACTCTTTCTTTCAGTGCCGAGGATGTTCTGCCCTGAATGAAACCGATCCGTAGGAGGTATACTAAAACATGCGCTATTGTTATTTCAAATCAGATAATAAAAAATATAGAGAAATTACTCTTATTTGTACATTTTAACGATGCCATTCATAATCTCCCATTTTTTCCACTCATGTAATGTCTATATTATCCTAAGGGCATTCTAAAGGTTCCTGGGAGAAGCCCAATTATTGCTTACAGTTATTGTTACTTCTAATTATTGCGTGCTCGATATTGTTGAGACTTTTCCATTATTGAACGCTTGCAACAATGCTGCACAAGAGCCTTACTCAGAATTTACCTTGTAATTGTGTTCTTACCTCCATAACTTTTTTGATTATGGGATTGTATTAAACAAATTGAGAGAAAGCGCTTTTGCTGAGAAATAAACTGGTATCATGAGGCTCAACAGTTACCACTCGTCCGAGTTTAACTATTAAGAAGTTTGTCCGGAGTTTCGGCGAAAACGAATCGGGTACCATATTTTTATATTATGGTATATATACTATGGTATTTCACATATCTTAAGACAATTCTAACTATATCTGTGTAACAGTTTTCTCTCTATTTCCCCATCCTCTGTAGACAATTTTTATTGGTGGAAACTTGTCCGGGAGACGGTTCAGACGTTCTTAAATACATCTTTGAATTGTCGAGAAATCAGTAAAGCAAAGCGCGTTAATCTTTTGCAACTTCTCCGATTCGTAATTATGTGTGATATAAGAGATCAAATTGATAGAGATTTTACTTTTCGCGAATAAAATCCGTTGGTAATAAGCGAAACAAATAGGTTGTTCGATTGTTTTTTTTTACACCCCCTGCCACACGTCGATGTGCAGCTTGGATGTATTACCAGTGAGGAAAGACGCTGTCCTGCTTATCCTCCCTCAGAATCTTATTCTCCATTCCTCAAATTCCTCACCGGATTTTCTCGCTTTTTCGGAATCCTTTCTCAGCCTTCTTTTTCGCGGCTTTAATTTTTCGCGAAAGTGGAAATAGTCGCGACTTCGGCGGGAAACCCGACCATCTGCGGCAATATTTTTCCTCGTCTTATTCGAAGGTATCTCCCCGCGGATTTTCTCTCCCCTCATTACTAAGTAATCAATTTCGAGTGTGAAAAGACGAACACGGCGTTCCTCCCCCTCCTCCCCCCTCCCTGGACCACCTCTCCCTTTTCGCCTTAACACCTCACAACACTGTGTCTCTCTCTGCACCCCAATCCGCCGCACCCTTCCGTTGGTCGTCCACCCAAAATTTAGCCGCCTGGAAAACTCTGTGACGTCGCATTGGCGTCGAGACGTGGAAGTAATTTCCAACTCCAAAGAGACTCCTCACGTGCAATTATTCATGAAACCTCCCATATCGATTCGTTTCTCTTTTTTTATTTTTTGTTTTTCGATTTTTCGGAAATTTCGTTTTTCTCCCGCAGCGGGGGGCGATCGCGTTTGTTTTATGCCCTTTGTTCGAGTGAAATTCCGTAAATGACGAGGATCTGTTTCGTTTGCGAGGAGACGAATATACGTACTATACATAAATACGTGCGTGTGCATGCATAAACGTACAAATACATATATATACACATACATACACAGGTATTTATTTCAGTATGACGTGATTTATAAGCACTTTGCCCTCCGATGCTGGGATTTCGGTTTGTGACTTTGAGGCAACTCCTCTTCTCAGTCCACTTGGAGCGTATCAATGGATTTTCACGCATTTTTCATTTAACATGTATTTTTTTTAATATTCGGGTGCTCGTGTTACAATTGACGCATCTCTTTTGTCATAAACAGCTAACTAAAATAAATATGTTTGATTGTGTCAAGTTTAATCTGACGGAACGCTATACTTAAAAATTTACCAAGAAATATACGTATTTACTCTCTTCATTTATGTATACATATTTGTTGGTGAATTTTGTAAATAAGGGGAGGATAAAAATGCATGAAATAGTTCCGAGTATCACATTTCGCTTTATTTGATTTCCTATTTAATAATCTCCCTTTTATCAATGGGTTAAATCTAAGGCGAGACTAATTAGTTTCAATTTCGCCCGAAAATAAAGTCCTATGTATGCATATATGCATTTCATTAATGAAGTAAACTGAGAAGTGTTTTGTCGACCCGTACACATAGTTTCCCTATCAAAAATGGAAAGATATTTTCTGCGTAGCGCGGATTTTACTCTCATGGTACCGGAATTAATTTGAAAAAGCTTTCCGCGAGGGAATTGGGGAATTTTCACCCTAATATTAAGCTTTTATTAAGTAATTTACTTTCATTCTCTGAGGATTCCTCAAATTCACCGTTACAGCTGTTTCCGATGACAGTTCGACTTCAGTTGGACCTGTTAATAACGTCTACACCATTACGAGAAAAGTTTGACTGCGATGAAATTCCGGCATTTTCGTCAGTATCGATGTTAGAACCTTAGAAGGGCCTCCAGCATCTTCTGAGGCCCACTGTTAGCGAGTGGGCCTCTTTCCGCCTCCGAAATTACCGTTTCCTCTTTCCCTTCTTCTCGAGCGATTTCCCCATACGTTTGGTCTGCTCGTTCTGCGGCGATTCCCAGCGCTGCCTTGCGGCCAAGAGTCGAGGGGTTGCCGGTGCCCGATTCACATTATCTCCCCGTCCCCTCGCCCAGCTGTTACTGCTCCGGTTCCCAGCATTCGAACCGCTCCTCTGCCCACGATTCGCTGCGCGCTCTCCCGCACTTAGACGGTACACACTCTCTCTCCACATTCTTCTATATATATCTCGTCAAGCTCACTTCGGTGTTTAACAGGTGGCTATTACATCGATCATACTAGTCTATGTGGGGTATTTTGACCTGAAAAATAAATTACAGTATTTAACCCTTAAATATATCGGCTGATTTTCCATGCAGTCCTCCAATAAAACAGGACGCGCCATTTCTGCAACGCCCAGTGCGAGCTTTCGAGCCACCCTTTCATTCACAATGCTTGAATTAGCTCTTAATTGTTGTCGTTTCCGAATCACATTTCGTACTTCCTCGATTGTTCCGCAATGTTATATTTGTCGTAAACTCTCTGTTTCGATTGTTGACTCTCTATCCTAAGGCTCAAATACAATGAAACTCGTCGTCCATTGTTGCTGAGTAAAGACGCAAATTACAGCAATAGTTTCTTATTGCTTATTCAATTGATCCCAAATGCCATATCATTCGTCGATGCCTCATGAACTTCATTAATTACAACTTCGCATGGCACCCAGTAGGTGTTTCGTTCAATGAACTGTGCATATTTAATAGTTCGCTACTTTTAAACGTTATTGCAATCTCCGATATTCCATTAATGACGCCCCTTTGATTGGTGCGCCCTGGAGCGGTTGGATCACTTGTTCATTGTCTGAATTTGGTCACAACTACATCTCCGTAAAACATACTTTTCTACCTCAATGAAAAAAGGAAGCTTATTCTTTCTGACGAATCCCATTCTATGAATATAACATCTTGTTAACGCATATCGATTTATCAAAGTAATTCTTAACGAAAATCTTGGCCTATCGTCCTGTAGTATTTTTTGTCCACCACCGACAGTATAGCTTTGGGAAATAAACAAGCTTACATCCCGTATTCGATGGCTCATTTTCTACAAGGAGAATATCTCAGGCGATTTTACTTCAATTGCCCATATTTCCTTCGGCGGACTTGCCTTTCCAAGTAGTTTGGCTTCCAGAACATTTTGTGATAGATGCCTTCAAAGATGTTAGATCGAGTGACCAGGGCCGGAACAGCGTTACACAAAGTGAGGCGATGTAGAAGAGACCCCAGGGCTGAACAATCACTGGGGCGTCACGCAGTTATGGATCTATCAACGATAAACGTCTGATGATTGCCGATTGGTTTTATCGTTTTGATGAGGTGGTTTTCGCTAGGAAAACAGTCGTGCCTTTGCATTGAAAAATTAAACCCGATTTATGGTACATCTTGCCTCTTTTCTTATTTTAGCCAGTCGAATCCTGTCAGATATTTCGCGAAATGTTTCAGTTTCATAAACCTTAGCATCAGTTTGCGTGTGAGTATAATTTCCTTAAATACGGCAGATAATCAGAGGTTATAGCAGTGATGTCGATTATAGGTAATTGCTGGAGGTCTGCGTGCGCAGATTGACAATCCGCTGTCACATAAATTCTTTCAAAGTCTCTGTAAAATAAAATGAGTTACCTACATCAAGATTTAATGTAGCTATAGACAGATATTTTTCCTTTGCATGGAAATTAAAAAAACCGTAGATGCTTAATTTTCTGTTCGCTGTTATGTATTTATTGTGGGTATCTTTATCTCCCGTTTACATGTTTGCTTGTTTGATGTTCTTTACAAACAGCTGTATTCTTTTATCATCTTGTAGTTTGTGTGTTTGTATATATAGAGTGATAACGTTGCTTTGGCCTTCTGGCGACTTCCTTTTGAGTGAGTAAAATATTCTTCGACTTTTGCTGCTATTCTAATGAGTTTAGTGTAATCTCTGCACTTTGTGTTTATCATATGCCATAGTTTTCTTAAATGCGCATCAATTTCCAGGAGCCTCTTCTCTTATTTGCTTGCTCGACGATGTATAATCGATTCCGTTTATCGTAAGCGTCGTGTTTTCGCCGAACATAATGTCTCCGAGGATAATAAACGCGTGCGTACGCGAAATGGTGGGTCGCTATATCACCTCTCAATGCGATAAACTAAACGTCGATAGCGATTTCCATCGATACGATTAATTTCGACCAAAGAGGGACTGCGATGCTCTTGTGTTGGATGCAGATAAGGACGCAGGTGTACCCCACAGCCCATGTCTCCGCCTCTTTTTGTTTTATTGCAATCTTTCGCGAGTGAGTGTGTCGCCAATAAAATTCTGGTCGCGAGGACTTGCCGGTGGCCATCCGCCGCGAGAAATAGTGCCCCACGGACGATACATCCTCTTCCATCGGCGGCTCTGGCAAATTAGCAGCTGCGAATCGTGTTGAACTCGTCATCAGCATCGGTTTAATCTTTCCTCCGAGGCTCCCTCGAGTCTAAACAAAGTATGAATCGCCTATGCGCCTAATCGCTCGAAAATATACCATCGCCTCCCCTAATTCGCATTCCGTAAATCATCTTTCCATTCATTTTCGAGGCGATAAAGAAGGAAATAATATACTCAATGCGGAAAAAGGCGAAATGGGAAGAGCTACCGTTGTGAGCCTCACCGTTTGCCCGTTGATTTACACCCATCGTCCTGTTTCGTTTACTTAGCTTTCATCGTTTGGATTTGTTTGGTGTTTGTCGATTGTTCGGTATTATATATTAGTCAAATCACTCCGATTTAATCTGCATCTACCTGTTTCCCCAGCGTTCAGTATTTTGTATATATCATCGGCTCTCCGTCGATCGATGAAATAGCAACTTCCTTTTTTTCTTATTAGTCCAGGGCCGGTTTTAGACGGCAAGTGACACAACCGCCGGCGGAACATTCTATGAGGCATTAAGTCTTGATTGAATAACTTGATGTATGAATTCCTGAAATAAAAATGAATTTAAAATGCTTAACTTGAACATTATACGGTGACGAGGAGATCCTGAATAAAGTTGCTAGTGAAGAGTTTTAGGTATCTTTCAATTATATAGCCATCGAGACTTATGAAATAAGTAACTCAGGTTGCCAATATAAATTGGCTATTATAAATATGAGATGCAACCCACAGCTAATATAAGGCTGATGTTAATCGTCTTAAGAACAATCAACTCCGAATTCGATCATATGAGTTAGGAAAGGGCAAGAGTAAACAATTAGTCCTATTGAGAATCGACAACGTAGCGATTTGCAACAATCAAAGTGTTACGAAACAATAATAGACTTCTAAAATATTCAATTGTTACTCAAGAGAAAAGATGCAACAATTACGATTAAGGAAAAAACTTAACGATTAAGGGAGAAATTGAAGCCTTTGAGTGGTTACGAATCTGACGCCGGCGCTGTACTTTGCATTATTCAGTTTTCGATATTCCTGCGACAAAAGTGGTCATGTAGTGTTTAAGAATGCGTTGGAAGAGTTACTTGTGCCCGCACTGAAATCAACTTTGGCCCCTCATTTAATGCCCGCGCCTTCGGAACGCAGTCCTCCGACTTTAGAAAATCATCTCTCGTCCGCCGATCGTTAAGGGAATTTACTACTTAGCGACCGCAGGAATAACACGCCCGAGGAAGGAAAAGAAGGTTCATTTTTTTATACGAGGATAAATGTCCCATTGTTTTTCGTGGTCGCGTTTAATGGCTCGATGATCGGAAAACGCCTTAGCAGCATTTATATCGGTCCATTTGCGAGCATTAAAAACACCCCCTGTCGCCTGCGTGTCTAAGTTTCCGAAATAAAACAAACGAAGAAAAAAGTGAAATATTTCACCTGGCGAGGGTAGGGGGAGTGCTAATGAAGCGACCATTAGCATTCGGCAAAGGGCAATGGATGGCTTCTGGAGGACTTCGCAGTGCGGAATGGGAAGAGAATGGATTTGCAATTTATCCTGTGATTACCGCTTCTTCAGTTACATTGTAGCTCTTCGAACGTACTTCCAATGAAAAAACTTATGATCTTGGGGGATGATTCCACTAGGACCGGTTGCTTGTTCCTTTAAAAGTTGTATCTTTTGCTTTCTGTCTCTTAATTTCATTGCTCCAAAACTAGCTTCAAAAACGTTACGTTTCTTTGTTGCAGAATTTGTTTTTTAATTGCACATTCCTCTTTCTGCTCTTTGATTGATTTGCGAATCATTTACTGAATTTACGAATTATCGCTTTGTGTTTAGTACCGAAGGACTCGAAATCCTTCGACTTTGACGTATGCTCAAGGAGTGGAAATCTCCTTATGCCCAAGAATTTGGAAGTGGCAGGCGAGAACGGTTCTAGTATACCATTCTGGCCAAAATCCGCTAAATACGTATTGCCGAAGTCCCTATTTTTTCGTGTCACATTTAAAAATCCTTGGTGTGTGAAAGAATTACTGGAAAGTGTAACAGATTTGTTTCAGTAAGGTAAAAGTTTTTAATTTGCCTGACGGCAAGGTAGGACGGTAAGGTTATTTCGAATTTTTCTTTTCAAGTATTACAAAACAATGAGAATGAGCATTTTTCAACGAATTTCTTACGAAGGGTGAAAAATTGGTAATTTTATATTTGCAAAATGTATACACTTTTCCGGTCGTGTAAATTACATCGTCTACGGAATGAGTTGATTTTGACGGATCAGAAGAAGATCGGATTGTTTGCGGTTTGATGTCGGATTGAAACCGTCAATTTCAGGCGCAGTTCACCGATCGCGAATTTATTAGCGAGATCGCCTCTTATCTAGATAGTAGGTTCGCTAAAATCAGCGGAAAATCTAGGGATTAGAATCCCGTTAATTGGTTAAATTTTTCCATTTTAAATAATGAAATGTTTGGTGTCGCAGACTGGAAAGAAATGCGGATGTACAAAGAAAAGTTCAGTGAGTGAATTATTTTGGAGGATAGCCGTTGGTTGCAAGACGACCCGCATAATGCCGGGACATTCCTGTTATTTCATCGTCCATTTGGGCCGGTAATGCCATCGGGACATGCACCGTATCCACAACAGCGTAGCTGATGAATATAGAATAGAAAATAGAAATGAATTAGATGGAATAATAAATAGCTCCTCTCGAAATATTAAGCTTTGGCTCGATAATTTCAAATTTATTCAATTAGTTGACACTTCTGTCTTATTTGGCGCAGTAATCTATACGCTAATATTTGCATAATATATGATAGTTAAAAACAATAAAATGAAAATTTTTGTACTAATCGTTGGAAAAGGAAAACGGAACTTTTGGTCTAAATTTTCGCCACATTCAACTAAAATTATTCTCAATTAAATATTCATTGTAAACCGCGGTGGAAGTCTCACGTTAAGCTTGTTTGATTTTTTACTCTTGTTGTAAGAACGGAAGTTGTTTATGTGTAAATTTTATTTCCAATCCCTTATAATCAAAATCAGATTCTGGTCAATTTAAGTGTGGTATAGTACTTTAATCGGAAAAATTCCTCCATGTCTCTTAATCAACGCACTCTAGAGAGTCTGTGGATGATGCTAACACGGAGTAGCGTGAAAATGGTAGTGAAAACAAAGGTCCGTTAGTTACACTTAGTTAGTCCCGCTTTGAAGTCAAATGCGGAGTCCAAAGGGGATTTTATGTGCGGATGATGGCTGTCAGTGATTCGGTTTGCTTGATTCACGTCATTCGTAATAAGTTTTAACATTGAAAACTGCGTGCGCTTAATTTGTTAAATCAATTATTCGCCGGAAACGCGATTTAACACGTTGTCCTCGTGGAAATCCGCTGCGTATTAATTTGATCGGCGCCTCGTTTCGTGTGTGGGTGAAGAAAAATCGTGCGCTTCCATTCCATCTGGTCCTTTCATCAACCGGCCTTCTGCGGTTATTTTCGACAATCCGATCAAAGTATCTCATGAAAGTACTACAGAAATAACTACGGAGAAAGTATGTTTTACATCAGAAGCGAATGTAAGTAATGCCCACGAAAATTCCTAAGTCATCGTCCTAATTCAGCTCTCTAAAACTCTGTGCTAGGAATACGTATGGTGTTCTAAAATTTCTTGGATAAGGCCCGTTGTTGTCCGTTTTACACTTCATTATTGCGCGCTCGAAGTAATTTAGTTGTTGGATGCTCGCGACAATGCTGCGCAACAATACTGCTTGTTTCCTTAGTTTGAAAGTACCCCAAAAAGCTTGATTATCGGTTCCCTCTTTTGAAAGTGGCACCATGATAATTATCTTTAACGTGGTTTAAAGTAAACCAGGAAAAACCTTTCTCTGATTTAGCGTCCATGATTCGTCGCAACATAAGCTTCTTTTGAGATTCTCCAGTTACTTTCGAACAGTTTCAGTGAAGGGAATTAACGCTGAGGTAAATAAATACAACCTTTACCGGCGACGCTTTCGTCCATTGAAATTTCAGTTAGGAGATTGCCCCTTTTTGGAACCCTCCTAGAATTTCTTTCCGGTGCAGATATACCTGTAAGAGCCTTATTCTTCCAGATGTCTCACATGCTCTATAATGTTTCATTTCTTCCTCTCTATGCATACAACTTAATTTGCTGCCTCCCCAAATTGCCCTTTCCTTTTCACCCTACCTTAATTTATCTAAATTTACTCAATTCTCTTTACTAACCATAAGCTAAATACTCTTTAATAACTGTGTGTGTGGGGAACCTTCACATTTTTTTAAGTGAAAAATGAGGACTCTGTAATCGGTTCGATCGCTATCGGAGATGTACCCCGAAATAGTAAATGTAGAGAATAAGCCTTGTGCCAAGTCATGAGTGATACACGTGATCCACACTCAAGGTGAAGCATCCCTTGGTCTTATCGTACTTTTGATTTTATCACTCGCAACCAAAATTTTGCCAAAGAAATTAAATTTCAGAGTTTATTTCTGGCTTTCTTCCAATTTTACTGTCTTAGTGCTGGTTTCCAAGGAGTATTTCTCGTTGAATGAAAAGTGGATGTACCTATACTTCTCGGTTATCTTACAAATTTCAATATAATTTTGTTGCTCTGGTTTGTCTTTGCGCGAAGTCTTTATCACAGATTGTGTTTCATTTATCCCCCGTGAAGGTCAAATTACCTCACTCCTCATCATGCCAAGGGAGCCTCATTCCCTCTCCCAAGAATTTTCGTGGAAGGGTTGAGGATCTTCTGGGATACGTTCTTACGGGATAATGAATATACTTAAGGGCTTCAGTCCTTTCTGGATTTCGTCCCAAAGCCCTTTTTGGAATCGTCCCAGGTAATGCAGTTACTAAAAATTGTCCCTGCATTGAAAACGGCTTAATGTTGCGGAAGCCCAGTTTGATCTTCCGCAATCTCCCAGAATGGAAAACCCGCGGGATCAACTGAGTGAGAGTGGGCAACCGTATTGGCGACACCAGCGGTGGAGAATCCGGAAATGCCGGCGAGTGTAGCAGACATATTTGGAGCCCCCCTTCGGAGTGAGGGATACAAAGAATTAATTCCGGCTGGCCGGTGGGAGGGCTCATTGAAGGAAGGGACGCCATTCGGTGTCCTCTGCCAGCGGCTCTTTCCACACGCGTGTGCCCTCCTTTCAAAGCCCACCAACACGACACCCAATGGCAGAGCGCACCTATCTCTGCCTTTGAATCGCCCCTTGTCTGCACGGTCCATCTCCAGAAGCAGCCGATTCACTCCCTCGCTCCGCATTTGATGTGAATTGCGACCACATTAAGAACACATTTGCTCGCTATGAACGCTCTCTGACCCTTGGAGGGTATTTTAAACCAGTTTACTTTGAGAGAAAAACGAATTACAGCAAGGATAATGCAGAAAATATAAATGAATACTCGACTTACGAGCTCAATCCGTTCCAGTTCGACGCTCGTAACTCGAAAAGTTTATCTCGAGACCGAGTGTTCCATTATATCTCAGTTTCTTCGGACCGTATCTTGAAATTAAGTTCATATCTAGAGGTGGAGATGGAGCAAAGAATAAGTTCGTAAGTCGAAAAGGTCGTATTTAGAGCGGTGTATAAATGGAGATACCACTATAAATTTGTGAGAGGGCTTAATTTCAACTGATACCTTCATTCAGAAGACTACATCCAGTAGCGGCCTAAGATGCGTCCCTGAAAGCGTTAAAGCGACAATCTCCGCTGTTTTAATCGTTGACGTTTCTTTCTTCATCATTTCATAATTTGTTGCTAAGTTGCTTCCCATTGTTGAGTTTTTAGCCGCTCACCTGTGAACAATCCCTACATCCCGACGTTGCTACACAACAATACAGTGCATGCAACAGTCGTTCGTTGTTCGTTTTTCAAAAATATCAATGACAATATCATTTCCACATTTTCCACAGTTCCACATTTGTAATGATACATTTTGAGGTCTGTGTCCAGCGCAATGCGATGTTCAATTATTTATCCTTTGATCACTGCGCTCTAAAGCGGTTGCCTCTTTCGCTTACTCTCTCAAACCGACCCTGACTTCTTCAGAAGTCCTCTGACTGTAGAGATACCAACAGTGCCAAACTACAATAGTGCTCTCAAAGTGAAACAAATAATGGACTATCTAGAGACTTATGTTTTATACATCATTTCGTGAAGTGCCTTGTTAAAGTTTTAATCAGCGTCTCGCCTCCTATTCCACGGAGCGATGGTGCTAATTGAGAAATTTATGAAAGTTGATAAAAGGCTCTCGCGATTTAAACGCCAACTTTGGAGCTCATCATATTGCGTGAGGATTGTGCTATCGCTGAACTCGCATATTTCCTCGCTTAATTTGTAAGTAATTAATTATCACCTACTCTACTAAGCAACCAAGGTGTTCCCTTCAAAATTTATTCAGAAGTAAGTGATCAAGAAATAATTTGGGAACGCTTGTCACAATCTTGATTCATTACTTTTATTATGTAAAAGTACAAATTATCTTGAGGATTTCGACGAGAGATGGGCGTCAATTATTATCAAGAAATGTATCAGTTTAGATACAGGATCAGTCTGGCTGATGAATTATACCTGTAATGCGTATCGTTGAATATTTCTCTGGAAGAAAGGGAACAGAAGAAAAATAGCATTCAGGCAGGTGTCAATTGAAACAACTGCCTCAGGACGTACCAATAAAAGGGGTGTCAAAATTTGAATATCACAGAGTTTAAGATACAACCGATTGTAATAAAATTGACAATGTGGAACCTTTGATTGTATGCAACAACGAGCAGATACTTAGAATTCGAATGACTGAAGTGAATAATAAATACATAGTTAATATTGATCCAGAGATGAATACAATGACGTATAGCAAATTATTTCTTTATCTAATGCGGAGTCAAGATTATTGAACTTTAGATGGCTTAAGTCAACAATTTATACAGAGAGTCCACAACAAACAAGTTCTTCAAGGGAGTTGAATTAAATAATGGCGAAAGCGAAGGAGACGTAATCAACAATAAGGATAGAACCAATTGGACTGGCGGTGAGGCTACACTGGGTTTTGATTAAGTGTATCTTTTACCCTTACCGTATGGAATATTACCATACTCCACGTTGCACCAACAAGCAGCATTCCATACGGTAGGAGTAAAAGATACACTTAATGATAGAACCAATTGTTGCCTCAGTGCGGCCTCATATCCGAAACGGGTGCTCCCAGTAATTGGTATTAATTAATCCACTTCGTAATTACAGTAGTCTGATTAGTGATTTCTTGTCATTCTGTTACATTCATATCTATGTTTCGGAATCACGAAACAAGTCGTAGGCACTGATGTAGCTAACATGCTTTTCCCTCTCTGCGATGGAAAACTAAGGAACGGTTTTCTGATTGCTGGAATACGACCTCATAAATCAAGCATTAAAATATGACTTCCGCTGTAATTAATACGAAGGAATGAATCTATTAAAGCGACGGGATAATGAGGTAATAACCCTGCGCATTTGCTGTTTGTAATGCACCGGCTAATATCAGCGGAGTATTGCCTTCCATTCTCACAACGGCATTAAAATCGCCGACCAAAACAACCGCAATACTTGGAGTAATTCTTCAGGTGTAAAGGCAGACCCGTTTCATTTCTCATAGAGTCGGCTTGAAACATTTCACACGCCTTTTTACCACGGCGCTCGCTCGCCTCATATGCATTGTGAATTATGCTGTCGGAAATTAAACTCTTGTTTACGCCTCATTCCCGCCATAGTCAAAGATCTTCAAATGTGTGACAACACCTTTGAAAGCTCGGAATTAAGGCGGCGGCAGAGGAGAAAGAGACGGAGTCTAAATGAACCTCTTGGAGTTAAGCGAATGTTTAAAAATGAACTTATTTAAGTGTCGCCCCTAAAGCTTAGTTCAAACTGCCCTTTGTATCCCATTAATTCAAAAAATACCGCGTTGCATTGTGGTCTATTGTCGCCTTTGGTAGCGTTCTTCAAACAAGGCGTTGAAATCCCAGCGCCCTTCGCTGAGGCGCTAGTACTTAGGAGGAGGTGGTTTTATGAGGAAAGATTTACTGAACTAGAATAAATCCTCTTAACATTAGTTTCTGCCTTTATGAATCGCTTAGCATCCTATGTCATGAGAGTGAGTAATCGCAGGTGTTGCAGTTTTTCCGCAATTAATTCAATCGCTTCGTTGTTAAACGGTTGACCAAAAAACACGACAAAAAGTCTGATTTCAAAACAGCGGTGTTCATCTCGTTTTACGCTCTCTCTTGCAGCTTATTAGTCAAATTATTTCCCGGAGAGTTGAATAACAGGTAACCGTTATTGATAATGGTCGTAACTAGTTCTTCCCAGTTTCGAAAAGGCAAAAAGTTAGTTCCCTTAGTTAGTCATGCTCTCTGTTATTCCATTTATAGTAGGTGAAGGTACTCAACAATGTTAAAAATTATAATTTCCATATAAATAGTCTCTGCCATCATGATAGATATTATGAAAATCATACTATCAACTAGGCACTCCAGCTAAAACTTCCACTGCAGACCTCATTCCACATTTTATTTCCCTCGCGAACGATTACGCAGCGGCTTCACGGAGTATCAGCGCTTAATAACCACGAATGGACAAAGTGGAAGGAAATACTTTCATAGTCGTGAGTTTATCTTCGCTATTAAAGTTCACGCCTCGCAAAAACCGTATTCATTTAGAGCGGAGCGAATGAATATGTCATAATATCGCAGTATTATCTTTCATGCTTTCGAGATGGATACTCAGTGGTCATTTCCTAAGCTCCTTTATCTCTATCCTCCGCTTTGCTGCTTCGGCACGAAACGTGTGAACGCGAGAGAAAGAGTGAAATCTGTTTGAAAGTCGTCCTTTCCCGCGTTTAATCTCTTCGACACGCAGTCTTCGCTTCGCAAGACGGGAATCGCTAAACATAGCGCGCGTTTCCATGGCAGCGACAAAACACGCTCATCTAGCGTCCATCTCCGCGCTATAAATAAAAAACAAGTTGCATGAAGTGCACGCGAGTCTTCATTGGACGCCATCTTATGCCTCTCCGCCTTCTCTTAAGTTTCGCACCTCTTTCCTTCCTCTTCATCCACCCTTCCCTCTGGACGCCGTCGACGTAAACCGGTTAACCGGATAGATCTAGTTCCCAAAGACTTGCGTGTCTTCAATGGCTCACTCGTTCTGCCTTTCGGGAGCCGTGGATGTAAACCGGTTAACCGAATAAAATCGATTTCTCCTAATATTTACGCGTCCGAAATTTTCCTTATCCCTCGCTCTGGACACTATGAGTGGTAACCGCTTAATAACATTAAATGTTAAAAGCTATTTAAGTCCACATAGGTGAAGCGAAATTGTGATAAATGCATGTCAAAGCATTTGATAAGGAGTGACTGCGATGAATGCCATTATCCGGCATATTCCATACCTCAGTAGTTTTCATATAATCACGTCGACTGTAGCAGTAAACAAAAGATATATCTTTCTCTATACTAAGCCAAGATAAACAGATAATATATTGCACTCATTACATGATAGTAGGAACTCATGTTCATCAGAGTCTTGGAATCCAAAATAATTGGAGTAAAAGAGGCATATTTTCGTGTAAGGATTTCTCCTCACCATCGATATAAATTGAGGACTCCTCGATTCTCATTCGAACTTTCCTTTGCCAAATTAAAGATGCTCGAGGATCACCTATTCCAGCAAAAGACCCTCCTTTAAACGAAGCAGCTCTTACAGCAGACGGTCCCTCATCCGCCATTGCGCCCAATTCTCACTCACTTTTTTCCTCAGCAAACATACCTCCTCTTTCGATTTTCCTCGAGTCATCTCTTCCTTTATAATTCTAATCCCCTCTTCGCTGAGTGGGTGCTAAAGTGCGTCGAAAGGGGGCGTAGGAATGCCTCATCGCATGCGTGTTTGTCGCCTTTCCGTAGGAAATCGCAGTGGAGACGTAGATGTGAATCTGTTTTGGAATTGATTAGAGAGAGGGCGACAGGTAAAACAACCCATTCTTCCGTCCTTTGATTGCATACACTTTCTATAGACGTGAACAGAAATAAGAATTTCATCAATCGGCGATTCTGTTGATCGGGAATGTTATGGAAATCTTTGCTATCGGAAGCACACCTGCATTTCGGCAATATTATTATTATGTATTGAATGACCACAGATTGGCAGTAGGCCAGGTGGTAGTCCTTGTTGAGGGGAAAACAAAAATAAAACACCTTGCCTGGTACTCACCCACGAAACCTTCCGAAGGCACCGAGTCACACAATTTCAATACAAAATATAAACTAACTTCAATTTACAATTTCAAACAATTTACATAATGAGCTAAGCCATTCACCTTAACTAACGAATTAAAAGAATCTTCTTTGTTTACCCGCCAGAGCTTCCACCTCTGGCGGGCCGCATTAGCTTCTGTATAGTCTTCGCTGGTCGCAGATAATCCACTTTGTAATTTAAAGAAGCATTATTAATTCAGCTTAGATCGTTAATTACGAATATATTTGTTCACTCTAGTTAGTGCCAAATTCCAATCAGAATAGAGAATTGCGTTTTGTAGGAAAGAATTAGCTACTTGGAAACGGGTAAGGGTCCGCATACGGTCCGTGAGCATGGGATTGAAAACCCCACAGCTGATACCGACCGGCGCTCCTTAAGAATTTCGTTGCCAGGAATATCGCAATAGTAAGGCTAGGGTACAGAAAGCAATGGGTGTTTGAAGGTTGTAGATAGCCTTAGATAAAATAAAGGCAGAATTCCCAGGATCTCAAGATATGCATAGAAAAATGTAGTTACTGGTAAGACCTGCCGAATGAGTCAGATAGATAATTATGAAGTAGATGCAAGTTCAGAAGTCTGTTTATAAATCCCCGTTTACAACTAACTAATAGTTTATCGTACGAGTTTTCTAATCAGGTAAATTGGCTGGTCAATAGGTAGGTGTAGACAGAGGTTCTACTTCTTTTCACACCTTACTATTGGCATTTCTGTCTGTCCGATAAGAAAAATCGTACGATAAACCGTTTTGCAGAAAAGGAGGTAAAATAATAACAGATCAAAGATGTTATCTTAGCTATTCCTACCAGACTATAATGACAATAATCAACCGTGTCGCAATCCTGTATCATTCGATGAAAAATCAAAATCTATTTCGATGGGCGGTATCTGCAGATGGAGTAGTCTGAAACGATGAATCATTTTCCACAATCAAATTTTCACGTCGTGTTTTATTTAAAGGGAGCTCAAACATTCATCAAGAACGAGATATTGATTCGTAAAACACCGAAAGCGCCATTCGGCGTTTCTTTCCCAGATTTTCCTCTCGAAAATCAAAACAATGTGAGGCTGATGCTTCTCATTGTACCCTAAAAGTGTAGTCCGAAAGGGAGATTTGGGGGCGGATGAGTGTCTTCATCAGGAATCCCACAAGTACGGCTCGGACTCGGGGGATGTGAAAGTGCTGACGTTGTCTAGACAACACAGCCAAGTCTACTTTCAATTGAATCATGCATGAGAAATTGCATAAATAGAAAGGAGTAGTAAACCGTTATCATGAAACGGTACTAAGAGATTAATCAATCTCAATTTATGCAATTATAAAAAAAAAAGTTTTCACTACCGGCATCGGAGTGGTTAGCATGCTACATGCACATTCACATACATGCACGCTCCAACCCAAAGGTCCCGGGTTCGAGTCCCGGCTCATCAGTTGTTTCTGGTCAGGGAATGCTTGTGCGTGCTCGTCTATTGTTACTGCTTTCGCCCCACCTTTAATTTTCAAATGAATGGATGCTTGAGAGGGTACCGGGAAATAAATAAACAAAGTTAAAATCACGTCCATTGATTGTAAAAATCATTTCTAAGGCTTTCCTCGCTACAGTTACATACGATAATCTGAATAATATTCATTAACCATTTGGTTGGTTGATAGTCAACTCATTTTAAATGTTGAACACTGATTAAAGGTTCACAAGCTTCGCTAAATATTAATTACTTCTGCAGATCCCCGTTGTTAGGCAAAATAGACAGTTACGAATTTAGATTCTATCGTGTTGAATGCGTTCGTAAACATTCCTAGTATTCAGTTGTTGACGGTCCATTGATTGTAGCGTCCTGAAGTGGATACCTCACTTGCTCATTATCGACCCTGTAACTTCCATCATCGTTGACCCAACGCCCAAAAGTGTTACTAATATTTATCGAATGAATTGCTCATTGTTGACTAAATCGCAAAGTGCATCGAATGATAATATCATAAAGTTTAATAAGGAGTCGCTAATTAAAAGGATTACAAATGAAACGTGGATTTACTCCTAACATCGAAAGAGGCATAACATTGTGTACAAATTATTTAGAATATATTAACCTCCTTCATAATTGCCATTTTCCAGCAATTTTACGCGTTAGCTCTGGACCCTTGCGGACTTAAAGCTTCTCGCTGGAGGACTGTCCCCCTCCAACATTAGCCGCCTCTTTAGAGCGGGGATGAGGCAACTGGGCTGAATGAGGAGTGAGGTAGTTTTCCCTTGATTTCGTCCCTGAGCCAAAATGCTGTAAGGGGAACAAATCCGCGTAGGTGCTGCACAATGAAGCTGTGAATAACCCTTAATATTTACATGTATATTAACACGTAATATTTACTAAAGAGTGACCCATATGAATGCCATTATTCAGCATCAATCATACCTCAGTAGGTATAACATTGTCACTGCCATAACTGCACTGAGAAAGAAGCAAATGAAAGTTACATTTCCCCTCCAAAAGATAAATAAGAAATGTTCCATTCATCAGCACATGCTAGCTGGAACGACTGGATTTCTAAAAATAAAAAAATACCTTCCCTTGTCTTCCCTTTCGTCTTTAAAGTGCGCTATAAGGGGATTATAATTTTCCCGCGAAATCGTTGTCGAGATACTCCTGCCTTTAAATTCTCAGCGAAGAGTTCTGCATCTTGTAGAAAAGTCTACTCCGTAGCGTATTATTCTAATTCAAGACTTTGTCACCCAAAGGGGAGCACTGCATCTGAGAAGACGTGCTTTATATCACACGGCTTCACTTCTCTCATAATAATTTAAAGGAGGGGGACTGCACACGCATAAGGTGTGGATAAGGGTTGGAGAAAATGAAGCAAAAGGAAGGAGACTAGAGAGTCGCGATGGTTTTGGAGCCGCGAAATGAAAGGTCGTGTGAGGTGCGAACAGAAGTAGTTTTATTCAGCGATCGATACCACTGACTGAGTGTAAAACTCCTCTTTCGTGCGCCCCCCATCACTCACGCGTCCCCCGCCCCTCCTCACAACGGCACCCCAACCGCCCTTCTAGCCGAAGCCATGCAACTCTCTCCAATCTAAGACCATCAATCCAACGTACTCAAGAGTGCATTCCTCCACCGAAGGAAAACATTCGGAAATTTCTGAGGCGTCTTTCCATTCAACTGATCGTAACTTCGCCTTCAGATCGATCCTAACCTTAACTCGGGAGACTTCCCTTTCGCCGGTCTCTTTTGCAGCCGAGAATTCTTCTCCTACGCATTTCGCACCTGCGTTGCATTGCTTCCCTTTCGGAGAGAGTTCATACTTCCATCATCTCCTACTCTTACATAATTCTCCCGCTCTTTCACTCTATCTTTTCATTCTTTTCCTTTTGTTCCTCGGGCTACGTTCTCCCCTCCTCTTCAGGACTTCACCCACCACATTAAGCCAACTTTTTCTCGGTCCTCCTCTTTCTTTTGAATCATCCACTCTCTTATCATATTTATATATCACATCCCCACCACATGCCAGAGCTACAGTAAAACATTCGTTTGATACTGACATTGACTTATTTATTCTTTAGCTGTTAAGTCATTAGTCCGAAGGCTAGGTGGATCCTCATTCCCTTCTAAATTAACCATCAAGAGTTTTGGTGAGGGAATGAGTCTAAGTGAGTAATGAGGTATAAGGTTAAGATGAGGGGTGAGGAAGTTTGCCTTGCTTTCTTCGCTGTGGCAGAATATTGTAAATCACCGTAAAAAAAGACAATTGAGCCTATAATTAGCACTCCCCATACAATTAAGTAAGGAATGTTCAAGATGAATGCCTTTAGTCAGTATTATTCATAACTCAGTAGCTTTCGTTTTATCGCATCCATGAACGGAACTGAAACTAAAGTGAACGAAAGATACGTTTTCCTCCATCCTTCTATAAAATACAAGTTATAAATAATATGTACGTAAAGGTATGTGCAGTTACCACTAATAACTCCGTCATTTCCGTTTTCATTGTTAAAATATTTTTCATCCACGTCAAGACGGACATATTATTAATAAGATCGTCGTAAGAAAAACTTCATTTCATGCAAAATTTGGGACTCTTTTAGAATGGATAGTGACTCCATGCCGTTGTCAATTCACAACGAATTTAATGTTAAGGATAGCCTCTCTTTAGAACTTTTTGCAAATCTCTTTGGATCGAAGACTTAAAACTCGCATATTCTTTAATAATCTCGGAATCTTTTAAAGTTGGTCCGAGTGGCAAACGGAAGCGACATCGGATGCCCTTTATCTCGTTAAGGATAGCCTCCGTTTGTTTCTTGGCGCCAAGGTAAGCCTCATTGCTTTTTTTAAACCACTTTCTTTCGCCAACAGTTTTGAGGAGTCGTTGGCGCATAAAATATCCTTTTTAAAACCCTCTTCAAAAATATAAAGCCAACATTTTCGGAAGCGAGAAAGCTAGAAAATTCGCGTGGCAAAGTATCGGTTTTTCGAGAGTAAAAATGTTGAGAAGACGACGCCCTGGGCGAGTGCATCTGAGCCCAATTCAATTTCCACCCCACGCCCACAATGGTACTGCACAGTCCCTCATCTAGCTTTCTCCCGCCCCACCCACCCCACTTTCCCTTCCACCGCCCCTCAAAACATCCGTGTCACCCCGAAATTCTCGCCTACCTTTTATTTTTCGCGACTCGTCGTCATTCACCTCTACTTTCATTTGTTTTTCTCCTCTCGTTCCTTTTTTTCCCGGCTCTGGCGCCACTCTCGCCGTCGACTCGCTGCTGCTTAGCTATCCTCGCATCAATCCGATTCGCTATACTTTCGCTTCATTCCACTGCGCTGAAATCATAACTTCCAAATTCGCAGATTCTCCCGCTTTTTGATGGACAATGGACCAACGCATTCCCAATCTAAGGACTTCACGCACGCAATGAGTATTCTTGATTGCGAAAGTTGATTTATTCATCTGCATGCGTACTTTGCAAGTCGCCCATCGGCGTGTGGCAGAGGGTGCATGCGCCAAAATGAAGGAAGGGGGTTCATTAGCATTTCGCGCAGAGTACAAAGTATTTCACCTTGTGTTTGCATTCTCCGTCTGATTTGTGCTGCTTTTCTGCGTCGACAATCTTTGGAGGAGATTTTCATCCCAATCCATTAACATTATTTACATTTTATATGTTGGCATTTATCATTGTAATGTAATAATTCGGTTTGGTTGGGGAAGGGTAGCCTTTGCATTTCGGTGGGCCGCATAGCATTAAACCGCGAAATTAGTCCACGCCTGAGCTTTATTTTCTTTATTCAAATATCGTGGTTCATCGTCGAAAGCGTACAGAGAGAAAAAGGAATTTAATTGCTAAATTAATCTAAGTAAAATATTTCTGATTTTATTTTCTTGTGACGCAATAAAGGAGGCAAGAAACAAATTATAAAATACGTCTGCAAATATGGCAAACTACCTCACTCCTCATCATGCCCAGTAAGCCTCATCTCTTCCCCAGAGCCCGTGTTAGAGAGCTTTCAGTAGCTTATGATAGAGGGTGTGAGGTTTAAACCGGTCTTTGGCTGAGTACTGCACAGACAGACAACGCCTCGTGTGGTCCATTAAAGTTACTTCACTTGGGGATTTTGCGCAGGCCCATGAGCGATGAAAGATTTTCGGATGTGTGCATGAAGAGAATATCTTACATAGTAGTTATGTTCTGCTGTGCTTCCCCTTGCAAATACATCGGAATATTCATCGCCATGTGGAAGAACCTTCATATTCAAATCGGATAAGACCGCAGATGCTTGCATGAGAGTTGGTGTAAGAACGTTTTAAACAATAACTTTAGCGAGCGTGCGCTTCCTTGGGCATTGTCATTTCAGTCGCAGCTTTTGCACTTCCGCTGAGATACTAATCTCGGCAGCTTCGATCTACAATTCGCCTGAGGTAAATGTATGCTGATAGTTACTGGGAATCGAGGCTGCGTGATTGTATGATTAACATTGGCTAACTCCTGAATGTCCCTTCATTCGAGTGGTAGTGCTTCTTCTGCAATAGAAATTCCTTATGTAATTCTCGCGTGAAACGCTGGGGTACCCTTTTTTGGCTAACTTCATGTTCTACCCATGTCGTCGTCAGTATTCCAGCGTATGCATTTTTATATTCCAGTACTCTATAGTCTGTATTATATTTATATAATAGTTCTCTGGTTGGTTATTTCTCGTGTTACCATATTTTGCGAATGGAACATTTTAATCGTCTTTAGTAGAAGAATAGATGCAAAATATCTTTCTTTCGCAGTCTTTCTCAATACTGTGATAACACGAAACCCACTGGGGATGGAGTGTAGCCGAATAATGGCATCATTGCCACACCTCATTAAATTATATGATGTGGGTTATTTACCCTATGTTAATTATGCTGCATCCAGGAGTAATTTCTCCACTTTCGCCATTCTGGCCACAACTACGAATTGTAAATGCTAAATTCTTATTTTTTTCAATAATGTACGTAATACGATATGCATCTCGCGACTATCTCCCAAAAGTACGGCGATCATTTGCCGTTCGTCACAGCTTCGCCCACCCCCAATATTAGTTATTATCGTATTAGTCCACGAGGTCCCGGGTTCGAATACGGGTCAGGGATTGGATTCTAGTTCATGTTTGTGTGAGTTAACGGTATGGGTGGAGGTGTGGTTCCGAAATTCGCCCAAACATAGCTTTGCTTCTGAATTTAGCTTTAACAGGGGTATTTGTCTCTGAGGGGTTTCTGACCCATTCAGTGAACGCAAAATTGCCTACGTTCATGGGGAAGGCAAACCTCTTCTCTAAATGTAGTATAGAAGGAATCAGATTTATATTTACATATATTCCCAGCGAAGTACCAGTGTCTTGTGTAACTGTAAATATTTAAACAATTAAAATTCGCCTCCCTTTAATTCGATTTTTTAAAAACCCATTTTGGTCCTGGGGGGTTAACTCCCAGACCCCCCCCCCTAGCTACTGACTTTAAGATAATGCTTCCGTTATATTCGCGTTTATGCGATACAGAGACTCGCGACCCTAAGCCATTCTTCTCTTTCCTTGATTAGAAAGGAATTCCTAATGTGTGCGCCAGTACGTAACTTTGCACGACTTCCTCAAGTCCGTCGTAAACTAGACGAGCCTCACGCGAGCGAGTCAGCCACAGCCGCTCTTCAGGTATATTGAACAGGAGAGAGAAAGAAGCATACGCGCACATAGAAAAGAGGCGCTTGAAAATTGCGCCGACGCACTCAGTTTAAGGGCCCGAGTTTACAATGAGCGTGGATCTGGACATTGCCTCGAATGGAGATGAGGAAGGCGTGGGGGAGAGAGTTTTTCGAAAAAAATAAGGAGAGAGGGCGAGCGGGGGTGGGTAAGAGGGTGTTGAAGGGGTTGAAGGTGTCGGCTGTGGGGTGGATTAGTGGTGAAAGAGGGGGTGGATTAAAAAGAAAGGCGACGGAATCGAGAGGGCATATTTTTCACGTCAGAAATCCAGAGCGCGTATCTGCCGAGATGGTTCCCCTTTGTGCGAGGGTGGCGAAATATTTTATGCGTCTTATTTTTCTCAACATACCTTCCTTCTTTTGTTACAGCTCCCTGTATATATTTTCTCTCTCATTTGTCGGTGCTTTATTCCGCGATTTTCTCACGCGATGTTTTACCACCGTCGCCTACGAATTGACGTTTCGTTTTGACGATACTTTTTCTAGCGAATTTTTATTACGTAGACGTTTTCGCTCTCCATGAATGCAAAGCCGTTTGTTCCCGTTTCAGGGACGTCTGTTGCCTCAGAAGGGAGACTATTCAGGGCCGGCGTCAGAGAAAGTCAGCGTCCCCTAAGGGTGCGTCCCTAAAGTGACGGCTGTTGTACTTCTTGCTCCTTTTCCCACAGATTCGGCCTATTATTGTGTGTATATTTAAACCACTTTCTTTCGCCANTATATAAAGTTTTTGTTACGTGTGACCGTCGACGAAGTGACATTGTTATGACTCTTCATTGTTATATAATAGTAACAATAGACAACGTCGTTCGGTTTAATTTTTATTTATTTTAGCTCAGTTTTTTTTCGGTAAAGTTTGAGTTTTATTTATAATGGCAAGAGAACTTGCTATCGTCTAACTGAATTGAAGTAATTCACCAAAATTATCAATCGCTGTATTAAATTGTTAGGGGTTAATTTTAAGAGTTAAATGGATGATAGGATTCATCTCTAATCCCAATTTCGCCCAATAAAGACGTTTGTATTGTATTGTAAATAATCATGATTTAACTCAGTAAAAATGTATTTTGTCTTTTCATGAGCGATTGACTGAAATGAAGATTTGTTTGATTCACCAATTTACTTTTAGCACCATTGATAATGCGATGATGGTTGTGATGGAAATAGTATCATATTGACAATATCTTGACAATCAAGGGCTCTCAAGTAGTCTTAGAGATAAAGGTTGTCAGAGTTAAGGACGTTTCTGTACAATTCTAGAAGAGTTTACCCATACTGTGTCTATGGGTATCGCTCAGGAATAAGATTTATCATTGATTTGCTCAAGTGGCTAGAATTGCTGCGGCCGGTGATGGATAAATGCGATAAAATACCCCTGGATATAGATTAGTGGTGGCAATAAGAAAATTAGTTGAGGCAAAGCTTAAATTTTCTCCTTAGCGAAAATGCGTTCCCGGAAGCCATAAATCATGTATTCAACCAACTGAAATGAAACAATAGATACCACGAGAGTGTACAGGGAAATAGATGACAGGGCTGGGTGATTCAAGATGTAATTTTCCACGAACGACGCTATGCAATAGCAGACTAGGAAAATCGGTTGTGTGTGCACCCCCTGCCACACGCCGAAAGGCGGTTAGCAGGGTAAATGTGGATGCACGCACAGATCGATATTGTTGTGTTATTCGGATTGTTTCTTTGGAATCTAACGGGCTAAATTGCATTCAGACGATCGTGTGGCGGCGTTTTGAGTCCGCTTTGCGCTGTTCTTTTGTCTTTTCGATCGCCGTCGGAATATCGGTCGCAACTCTTTCTTTCGCTAATAATCCGTCGAAGATGTCAACACGAGCGACGGTGGCGCCCCTCGCGGAGATCCCCGCACTCTCTCTCCGCCGCCGTTTTTTGCCCAACGGTCTTCATTTGGTCCCTCCATTTCAAAGGAGGGGATCGAGACCGTATGAGTCTGTTTTTTTTCTCCCTCCGCATATCTTGAGCGTGCCTCGCTCCACTCCACATATGATCGCAACGGCTATTTATTTGAAAGTTTCTGCGATACTTCACCACTTTAATTACTCGGTCGCCCTTTGGATGCACTTTGTTACTCGGTTGTCTTTGCGCGGTGTTTTGGGGAATTCTCATTGAGATGTGCCGAGGGTCCATTGCCCTACAATTCTCTTCCTCTTCACTCAAGTGCCGGTTTGCTCTTTCCTGGACATCACCCACCATATCATCTCTTGATTTTAGAATTCAGAGTACAATGATTTTAGACGATTATAAAAATCGATGGTTCTTCAATGACATACTTCTCATATTCCCATTGAATCTAATCCAACGGCTGTTAGAAGCAATGCATCGATTTTGTTTGATTTTTGTGAGTAACGCAGCAATCTTAAGGCATCACGTTAAGCATTAAAGCAATGATGAAGCGTCGTTGTAACCATAGTTTTACCTTGCTTCGTTTAATAGTCTCCACATCGCTGATGCGAGGGAAAATCTGTGCTCTTATACACGCATGTGTAGTACCCGGTTTATCCTATCTAATTTCCACATATTATCTTTATTTTTCCACGCCTATTTCAGTCTTTACGAATTATTACGTAATATTATCTTTAGTGCATCCTGAGGAAACATGCATAACCCTAATAATAATAATACATACCACACTCCTCATCTTGCCTTGCGCGCCTCATTCCCACTCCAAAGCTTGTGATAGTTAATGTTGGAAGAGGAGCCAGCCGGCCTTCGGGATGATGACTTTTCAGGCATAAATCATGTCAGTATTTCCTTTTGCCGAATTTTAATAATTTTAAGGTCGCATACAGACCTTTTGCCGTAATAATTTCACGGTTTTAAAACACAGATTGCTCAGCCCTGTCAACAACCTAAACAGGCGCACGGTTACGGTGGTCGCCATAGAAACGTAATGGAAGCAAAATATTCAGCACCCCATTCTACAGACATCAAAATGGTCAAAGGAGCGTCTCCTAGGGACCTCCTGTATCGAAATGATTAAAGCGCTCGATTTCATCTGTCCATGCGTTTAGTTTCGTTTTTTAAGCCGCTCATAAATCTTAAAAAGGTAAACGAGGTACTTGGACTGTAACCCGAGTCCCTTTGGATTCTATTTTGACACCGTTATATCGCTTAATATACTACCGCCGCCGACTCACAATTCATCCCTCGGACCCGATTATCTCGGCCATATCCTCTTCAAAAACTATTTCCTTTTTCTCGGAGAGCCTTTTTAATATTTTTTTCTCCCTCCGTCGCAGACCGGTTTTCTCCTCTTCGGCCCATTACTGCGCGATCGCCTCCAAAAGTTGAGCTCTGGGTGGCCAATGGCTAATGGGCTAATCATCACCAGGCAATAACCGTTTACGTTTGCTGCCGATTTAATCGAGTGTCCCATCTCCTGCACTCTTATTATCGAAGATTACAAACCAGTGCAAATGAGATGCTTCCGTCTATCTTACAAGAATCAGAGGTTTTTGTGGGCGCTCATCGGAGGGGAAGTGTGTTTGGATAACAAAATGTATCAATCAATTGTACGCTCGGAGGCGGAAGATCACTTCCGTGTGTTCAGACGCTATTCGGGTCAACCCCTTGATTGAGCCATGGAAGAAAAAGGACGTTCCAACACGAGGGGCCGTCGAAATCTTCCCGGAATCTTACTTGGCAACGTCAAGCTAAAATAAAAACCGAACGATATTGCCGTGCGGCATTGTTGCTAGTACCTGACAATGGAAAGACTCAACAATTTCAGACGCGCTATAATGAAATGTAATAATGGCCTCCGCCAACAACAATGAGTCTTTCGGTAGTTTATGGATGGCTTCAAGAATCACTCTGTATTAGAGAGGATGGATGGAAAAGTATAAAGCTCAAATCGCGATGCGATGAATGGCTTGGGCAGGGCCGCTAAGGAGCAAACTAAATGGAAAATGCACACTGGGAAACATTCCCTAACATAAGTAAACACAAATTATGTATGCCTTCACAAATTTCTCAATGCTATCGTACGCCTTCTTCAATCAGAAGACAAGTGCAATCTTACTGACAATTTACTGATATACTCAGGTAGACAGATACACTTTCCAAACAAGTTGTTTAGGTTAACTGCCTCTTTTTTACGCCTAGATCACCATTATAACGTTTTCTCAGAATAAGTGAACTTTGTATAAATATGATACCTCGCCATTGCCTCTATAATAATGGTGATAATAATAAGGGCTTCTTTATTTGATGAATGTTTACCTCATACAACCTCGCTCTCTATCAACCTGTCTGTCTTTATGGTTGTGAGAAGACGTTTTCTAAATCCTTTATTATTTGAACGGAAAATTAGTATCAATAAAGAATGAAATAAGAGTAATTATCTTTTGTCTCGCCAAGAATCTCTCTTCGGTAGACCGTCTTCGGAGAATATATTCGAATATATAATTTTAATTTTTTGAAGCTTAGAAACAGTTTTAGTATTTTCAGACACTTATTTGCCGTCGAAAACACCACTGCGATAATGCCCCGGTGATAGGTTCGCCTTGAGGAAGTTGCCTCCAATACGTCTGCCGTCTGCGGCCGGCCCTGGCAAAAGAAATAAATTATTTCAAACTTTTAATCTATATTTGAAGATGGGCATGGTGGTTAGTATATCTGCGTACACAGTTGGGATCAGTCGTCTTTCTATCGCACTTTTCCATATCAACTTTAGGCCTCGCTTTGGAGGAAGCCGTGACTCATGCTGACGCACGCATGCGCAGCAGCGGCCTCTCCCTCCCCCGCACAACCGGTATGAATGGGGGGAGCACCAGTGGCTGACACGCAATGCGAGCCCGCCAGACTTTAATCCAAGGGATACCGGGTCGCCGTCTTTTCCTTCCCTGGACCAGCTCGTGACGCCTCCTCTGGTGGGGTGGGGAGAGCGGCTATAAGGCGGCTAATGCCGTCGTTGAGGGCGAATTAAACAGTGGATTAGGAAGGGGATGGCAACGGAGGCTGCCCGTGGCTTCTGCACTTAAACCGGACATCTTCGTAATTTCGGTGCGGCGGTGAGACTATTTGGGTCGATCTTCCACTTGGGCCTGCGTTTTCAGGGATCGTTTGCTTCGAGGACGTGGTTTTGGTGCTGTAGGGTGCTTATGGAAGAGACTTGAACGATTCCTTCTTAAAGTAGGTCTTCTTAGAAGCAATGAGAGGGAGTTGTGCACGGGTACTACTGTTTGTTTCTTCGGCGTAGTGTTTAATGAAACGGTCCGCTTAGTGTTGTTATTTGGATAACATAGCGTTTACAATGGACAAGAGTTTTCTGTGATGATTTTCGTGTTTAATTAATGTCGGAGGAAGGGTTTCATAGAGGCCCGCTTGGGGAGAAACCAGCCGGATAAAGGGTGTGTCAGGAATAATGATTTGCTACGAAAAAATAGGACAATGTCTTGGAGTATTGTGAATAGTAGGGGTTACCAGCGGGCTTTCACTAACGTTCGCGAAGTTGGGTTTTGAATAGGGGAGCCATTTTACCGAATTGTTGGATGTATCGCTTGGATGGATAGTTATTTTTGTCGTTGCTTCATTACTGTAATTTTATGGCAGACTTTCATGAAGATAGTTTTAGATGTCGAAGTTGATTAACAGGGCACAGACGGTCGCAGGGTAATTAATTTAATTTAAATTTAAGAAGTAAAACTTGATGTGTAGGGCGCTCGAAGACGCTCATTGTAGAAAGCAAATAGGTATTGTTACCTCTTATTGTCGTGTGCGTGAACTTCTTAAAATTTTCCATTATTCGTTACAACAATTCTCCCCGACATTAACGCTCGGTTATATTATTATTGTTTTTTCAAATTATCTAGACAAGATGGAGCATGATTTGGGAGCTTTTTAAACACTCCAGTGCAAGGAAAACGGACGCGGTTTCGCATAAGCATACGGTGATTCAGTTCAAAAGAGAAATGAAGTTATAAAGTCGTAGACAGTTCATTGCTCAATGTCTAAGTTCAAAGGAATTACCCTGAAGCATTCGCCTCGTCAGGAGCGAGTATAGAAATAACTAAAGTTAGTGACTAGGCGACGGAGGAGACCCGTAAACCACCTGTAAATGATGCTGCGTGGACATGGGAGTCAGTAAGATGTCACCCTTGGCGCGCCTTGGAAATTGGGCAAAGGAGAACACGGTTCTTCATTAGAAAAGCGTAAACCCTGCCGCCCTTCGATCGCGTGGCTTTCATTTTTACTTCATTTATTGGGAAGAGATGATTTTTCAAGGTTGGCATCGCTAGATAATCTCCCCGGATGAGGCAAACCGCTGAAGATATGCGACTCGGATTTATCGTCCGCCCTGAGGCTGGGTTCCATGGCGGTCGCACCCTCCCCCAGCACATTCTCCACTCACCCTACGCCTTTTGTTTCCGATCCGGTTCTGTCGGCCTCCATAAGCCGAGCACGGGTGCGTCGCCATCCCGGCCAACCCCCGAGCTAATGCGTGCCTATCGCAGCCGGCGTGCTCCCCCACAAGAATTCGCTCATCGCATTATTACTGCATTTACCACCATTGTGCGCTTTTTTGCTCCTCTTCTCGTAACTTCAGCGCGGGCATCGGACGACATCTATTGGCTGGTGAGCTATCGCCATTGTTGATTCGCTCCCCCTCGAATTGCGATCCAATAATGCCGCAATCGATTGTTGTTACTCTACTCATTGTTGAGAAAACAACGGAAATTCTGCTTTAAATTTCATTGTTGTAATAATTTTATCCACGTCCGAATGCTGATCCACGATAATTTTTCCAGAATTCCTAAAAAATTCTCAGTTTCGGAGCACTGTACTTGTTTTATATCTGGGAGGGTTTTCATTTTTAAAACTAGCAATTCGTTATTTCCATCCCTTCAATGGATATATCATCTACAACATTTTACACCTTCGTTGTTCCATTCCTATCGGTCTCACATCAATAAACTTTCCCGCATTAATCATCTTATCTTTGGAATTCTCGTACTTATAAAACAATCGATAGTGAAATTAATCAATTCACGAAAATCGACCGAGGGCTTCGGGAGATAAATCAGTTATATTTCGGGAAAAATTCTAAATTTTGTTAATGCTGCAAACTGCGAAAATGTCGGTTATTTCTCTTTTTTTCGGGACCACACCTCTCTTGCAACATTCGATAACAGAGTAATTAGAGAAAGTTCATCTTCACCAACTTCTTCAACGCAATCCCATCGTAAAAGTTTCGTAAAGGTCTGACGTTGCTTGTGATCGTGTCACTCGTTTAACCCTCACGACACCGCGATTCGTTAACAGATTATTTCAGCATATCTTCGCGTATGGGCGACAGTGCGTGGAATGTTCACCGTTTCTATGTGCGGGTTGTTGATTTGGCCGCGCTTCTTAATTGCCATAGCTCCGTCAATAATTGGGTTGTTCCAGCGAAGGCGGCACTCTTTTTCCCGTCGTGCACCGCTGCAGGACGCTGTCTCTGGCCTTGAGGAGGTGTTGTGAAAAAATCGCCATTAACCTTAACGTGACAAAGAGCACTCGTGCGGCTCGCACGCATTGCGGCTGCGTGTCCATTGCGTCGTCTCCTTCGTCGAATGCTGCGAAGAGAAATACACGTAATCCTAACCTGATCACCGCGTTGCCAGGCGACCATGCGGGACTGTCTCTTATCACCATCTTGTCCCGCCTTACCGACTGTAGTCCCGACTCCGTAGTACAAAAACAGTTTTGACTAGAAAATGGGACTTTTCCGGGCGAGTCTTATCGGATGGATTTTTCTGAACGTGTTTTACATTTCGTTTAAGCCCAATTTGCTGCTATTGCGTCTAGATACGTCACTTTGCTCTTTCTGTTCCTGCAGTGATAAGTACTACATGGACGGCTTGTAGCTCTCCTTGTAGCCTGTAACTTCCTTGGGCGAAATTTTCCGGTATAAGAGTAGTGGCATGTCAGTAAGTTCTAATATTATATTTTTCAGTTTAATTTGGTTGAATATTTGCACACGTACACATATACAACTACAGGCATGTATCGTTCCTGCCCCTTATTGCTGTAGATTTATTTAGAGAAACGGTACAATTTTCGTGACGACCTAAAAGTAAAGAGTTGACCCTGTGCCCATCCTGGAGATAAAACAACTCAGTGAATTCCACTACCATATGACATTTCACTGCATACGGAAGGGTTATTTTACAACTTGAAACACTGCTATGTTTCGAACAAACGATTCGGATTGGATATTTTATTAATTAGTTCTGTGATGTATAAAAAGTTGAGGCTAATGTCGCCGGAAGAATTTCAGTAGTGTATCCAGTTTAATAAAGGACATTTAATTCTCTTGTTGCAGCAGGATATTATTATCTATACTCTTTATTATTTGCGGAATGATTGTTGTCTTTGTACCAGGATTATGAGCAATTACTTTAAAGGAAGTCAATGAAGCTGAGGATGGGACCTTAACCGCCAGTGTTTACTTTGCTTTTAAGGTGCAAATGCGAGGAATTTCTCAGTATATACGTACAGCCATTTTAACGGGTCAAACGTTCAACCAGCAATCGCCTTAATTGCTGCCTTTTTATCCTACAATTCGTTTTACAACGATATAGGCGTTGATTATTGTTATTTATGTTACTCGCAACAATCATTTCTTATCTGTTACTCAGTTCATTGTTGTTCGATATCTCAGATGAGTACTTAATGCAAATTTCTATATCAACCAGTCATTTACTCGTACAATGTCAGCGCTAGTTTTTAATTGCTCTGATTTAATTCACTCATGCAATTATCCGAAATTCAAGTTTCGAGGCGTTCCGAGGCGGTTGCCCAACTGCTTTAGACCAGTATAGCTTCGGGTTTAGAGTTCCTTTAACAGGATATTCTTTGGGAAATGCGTGAACGTGTGTTCTTGCCACGAGGATAATAAGCCCGCAAAGGAAAAGTGACATGGAGAGGTTCTCCCGGATTTATTGCCCGCCATTAACCGATCTCTGAAACTGGAGCCCGCGGATAGAAACCGGTGTTACACCGCATTAGCATCATCGCGCCAAATGTAACCTCTCGCATAAAGTAGAGGAAAGAGCGGAGTAGATAAGGAAAGCGTCCGTCGGGTCTCATTTTAGAAGGATGTTGCGCAATTTTATAAGATTTCTCTCTCACTGATCGGGAAGTGATTTCACCTAAAACAAAAGTCCTCTTATCCAGTTGATCAGCAAATTCAGGAGCGGACGGCGGCGGGCCTGCTTTCCATACTGTTTTGGAAGGATTACCTTTAATGGAAAGCGGCGAATACCAACTCTTAATGAGATGAAAATTAAAAAGGGACTGGCCATTTCTAAAAAGTCATCCAGCCTATGTCCTCCGAACCGAATCTGAGTAAATCGGGAATGATGCTTTGCTGCGAAACATCTGCCGAGCGTATTTCGCATGCAGAGGGCATACATAGTGAATGGGCAAAGCACTGAGGACTAGCGAATGACACAGCAGTTGATTAGTTCACCCGCCCATTATTTACTGCGGAAATGCGGACCATCTTTTGATCTATGCATTCCGTTGCAGGGAAACGGAAGGAGTTATATGATCACTCTGGGGCGACATAGGTTCACTCAGCAGATAATAATGATAATTGTAATAACTTCTGTAATGGAAACAGGAGGACCCCAATTGCAGCTATTTTAATAATTATTACTATTTACAAACTCCATCCAGCCATCATGCTCTAACCGGTAAATTCCGAATACCTGGACTCGAATCCGGGACCTTCGAGTTGGAGCGCTGGTGCGCTAACCATTCCGCCAATGCGGCCGGTGAATTTCTAAATTATAAATTAAATATAAATTGTTTGATTTTCAGTTTCGACTCGCATTTAAACAAATTTAGCGACGATCATTTTTCTGTAGCGCTCTATCGGTAGCCACAAACATTAGTTGCGAGAGCCTTTATTTTGATAACTATATAATTAAGTGAAACGCTGGGCTTTCAAAAAGTTAATATATTACATTAATTTTCGTTCGCAAGAAGCTATTACTACTGTCTTGCGCGTGAATTTATGAACATTTTTCATTGCTGGGTACTTTCAACACTGTTGCATGTCAACATTGCCTGAATTAATTTTAGTTTAAAATTCTCTTGATAGCGGTAAAGCTTGATTTAGAGAACTTTTTGAATCCTCCTCGCGTTATTGATACATCATCTATCATGTACTTCTCTGTCTACAACGTAATTCAACATAATCTCGTTGTTATTTCCTACAGCTTTATTTAACTCATTGTTGTTCTTATGTATAGCAACTAATTGTTGGTTGGATACGTTTTCCATGCATCATTGCTGGATAGGGACGATTCCTTTCGATGTTTACCCCCGTTGAGTGATCGCCTTAGGCAGTCGCCACCCTTGCTGACTGCGCCGGCCCTGAGGATTCCTTCCAAATGAGTCGAATAAATCAAAATATTGCGCCGGCCAATGCGTGGACAGGTGAGAACTTATTCGTGCAGGAGACCCTCTGCTTAGATGCCATTGCGTGCTGCATGGAAGCTTTGAAATGCTCATTGCTTTGCCACGGGTCTCTTAATCTGTATTCGTCAACGTAGTTTTGCTTTATTTACTCTCATACAGATTAAACATCTCCTTGAATTGTAGTGCGGCTGTGATGTACAGGCGAATTTGCCAACATCTAGGTGTCCAATTTCCCCAATTCTTATGGCTTCGCGGACCCAGAAAGATCTTGTCGACGTTCCCCCTCATCTTTGGAAAAATGCAGTGCTGCACTTACTTTCCCAAAGTTCTCCCCTCATTCGAAATGTGGACGTCTTTCGTACCCAAGTGTGGCATTTTCCATCTGATTTGGATTCTAGGAGACTCTTTAAGACTATTTTTACATGGAATTACGGATCAGTGCTTTACTGCACCTATGCAGGAACATTTTCTCGGCGTGGTGGCATCTTCAGGCGTAAAATTAAGTACCCGTAAAATGCATTAGAAAAGGAAATCGAGTTCGCAACGCAGTTTTCAGAGTTATGCTTGTTTGCGTGCTACTTTAGCAACGATAGGATCCAAGGTTTATGTACTAGTTTGGGTATAGTTGCTTGTATTTATCTGTTCTTGTTATGTAGCAATATGTAATTGAGAGTATAATGCAGGACAAAAGACAAAGGCAAAAGATGTAAGATGACATGAATTACCAGGAAACGAAAGAAATTACAAAAATAGGGAATATTAAGGCACCTAAACCTGTCGAAGGGTAGAAAACTTATGTATGTGTGTATATACTAATGGCTCCAAATCGCTCGTTGTTCTGATATATGGGTTATGTAATATTTTTTTGAACGTCACCCATTTATTTTCACATAAAATTGAGTCGATGAACTAAACTAAAGTGGCTTTTAGAAGTGGCGGAAGTTAATTTAGCCATCTGAAATTCTTATATAAATTCTTAATTAATTTCTAGCAACATCACATCCCACGTAGTTATTAACCATTCTAATTTTCAACTCGGCGGTCCGACTTCCATGTTTCGGAATTCAGTAGCTTCGATCTGAATGGCACCCCCTCTTCGTCTTTTCACTCTTTCTTTGCCATCTTGAAAATCTCTTCTTTCGACATCAATTTGGCAGTTTTTTAGTACAGTTCAGCACAGACTTCACACGCCTCCTCGGTGTTAAACCGGTCGTGTTTGTGTTCATCCCTGGCGTGTATAAGCTTCGTTTTATTCTTTTTTAATACCGCGCATTGATCAATACCGAGTGAGGCTAATGTCAGCTTTTTTTTAATTGAAGGTCGGAAGGACCTGAATTCTTGCCAAAGTCTCCCGAAACGGGGAATGAAAGGGAATTTAGCGATTCCGTGCATCGTGCGTGTTAGCCGTGGCTGCACGTTTCGAAGAAGTGGCCATTGTGAGTGGCAACACATGAAGTTGGCAACTCTGCGTCGTATCCCCTTGTTTTCGTCCGCCTCCGCCCCTCGGAATGGTCTTGGGAGAGCCAAGGCTGCTCAGTGTCGCTAATGGGGAGACATCTCTCGCCAGTCACGATCGCTCTTTTTCGGAATCGAAAGTGGAGTGAGGAATAACGAAGAGATATTGTGATGGACGTGCATAAGAAAGATGTGCATTCCTCCGTCTTGAGTGGTTTGGGGGGGCGTTTTGCACCCGTGCGTCGAGCGCCCCCCCCCCCGCCGTCGCATATTTATTTCCCTTTCGGAGTGTCCTCTCGCTGATGCACTGCCGAGACACCTTCCCCTTATCAAACCCCTTTCTCCCGCATTATTCCCTTTTTCCTTCGTCTCGTTTTTCATTTCCTTCCTTCCGACGCGTCTGAGAGATTCTTTCATGTCCTCCTCCTCTGGTAATTTGGATTTCTCAAGTCGGTGGTCGCCGCGTCCGCTTATCCGGGTCGTCCTCTTTAACTGCCTATTCCTCCACTAATCTCTATAAGAGACGGGTGCCTTTCATCTCTTCTCCAGCGAGACACCAATGCAGCGTCTCACCCAGGCCTTCTTGTTATTCACAGCTCTGCCTCCCGTTCCGTTGCGTGCAGAAAATTACACCGATCCCCCCCCCCCACCCGCCCCCCCTTCTACGCACTTCTTTCTCCCCTGGAAATCACCTCCAATCTCCTTCCTCACTCTCGCTTCCTCTTTGCTCTCTTCTTCGTGCCACACGCGTGCTGTCTGACCCCCATTTCGCAGGGCTGATCGCAGAGGGGGGCGGTCATTCTTCTAATCTGCGCATGCGTAGTAGCTCACGGATGTAAAGATACTCAAAGGATCGGTTGTGTGGCCGCCTTAAGGCTCAAATCTCTTCTTGTTTTCATTCTGTATTCGATGGTAAATTTCCCTTCCGTTGCCGATAGGTCTATTCCCCTCATTTATTTATAAATTGAACTTTTATCCCTACATTTCAGATTGACTCTCTTAACAACTCATAAATAGAGCTTGTAACTCATACCGCTAATAGATAGCGGTCAGCACAATACTAGGTGTGTGCTGTAAGGTGTGCACCAGAATTTTTAAAAGACTACAAATAGGCAAACGGCATTTGAAAATTAAATTTGGGGTTCAACCAATTCGCAGGTGGAAACGGTAATTTTATTTAGTTTACCAACAGTCGCAATAATCGCCTTCAAAGAGGGGCGTAGACAGGATTTGTCCGTATGGGACGGGGTTTAGAGCCATGAAGTACTATTTTGCCTAAAACCCAGGGGCAGGAATACTTCCTCCAAAATCAAAATGAAAATATAAACTGATTAATTGTAGTATGTAAAACGTGCGAATCTCCCGCAGTGTTTTTATGGCACAATGCGAGAGGCCAACCTCTCGCATGCTTCCGTTATTGCTGACTCTTCTTAAGGGGTGGAATAAAATAAATTACACTTATATCTGTAAATAAAATAAGGGAAAACTATTACGCCACAGTACCTCCTCCAAGAGATCGAGTGGCATGATTTGAGGGAAAATGATGGGCTTAGTTCAAAATAACTGAGAAATGAACTGTATGCTTCCTTGTTGTACTCATATCAATAAACAGAGTCAGCGATAAAACACGCCCATCACTGAAGAAAAAGGATTTGTAATCGTTTAAAAAATATTCCAATGCACATCTATTTAGACCATCCTGAAACGTTTTGATCCGATGCGGCGCCGGCCCTGGACTTCCGTTATCTATAAACTTAATTAGGAAGTTAAGGGACGGCTCAATCAATAACGCAATCAGTACGGCTTAATATTTTGAAATTATTTAATTAGGTCTCATTAGAAATAGATTTATCGGAGATACGCTGTGTTCTGAGATGCAAACGGCAGAAAGGAAGGAAAACCTTACTTAAGATGGAAATAGGTTGTAAATTACTTATTCTAAAAGAGTGCATCACGTTAAACATCATCTAGTCCCTTCAATTTAACATTCCGTAAATTTTAATGGAAATTGTACAGAATCTGAGAAATTCGTCTTCGTTGTGTAAAAGTAGGAGCTGCGAAAAATTCCGTGAACGTCTTTACTTTGCGATAGTTCTAGAATATGCATGAAGTATATGGGACGCAGAAGACAAACGTTGCATTCAGTAACTTGAAAATGTCCAAGGTCCAGTGCTTTGATAAGAATTGCTACAAAAAATCTATAAGCGTTACCAAGATGCTCCTTGACATAAGATGAGAACCCTTTGGTTAAAAGATATTAAACTTAGATTAAACTTGCTCATTGAATTCTTAAATAATACGTGCTTGAAAAAACTTTGCAAATATGCTTTCACACTTTACATAGGCCTATTTGGTACTGCGGGAAAAATAAGGGGAATTGGTGTTTTAACTATTCACTTTATGAATCATTTTTTTCCGATGCGCGGCGTTGTGTAGTTGGAGAAATAGATAATTGGCGCTGTTTCTGCTACACGCCGAAAGGCGGCTCCCGGATTGCATGTGTTATTATAATTGTTATTGGACCCTTAATGGAGAGGTTAGGCCCGAGAGGGCCTCTCTTACAACTAACCTTATACCTTATTGTACATCGGTATTTACCGCATTTAAAAAATTCAAAAAACAAATTTAAAAAATATATAAGAAAGAAAATAAAGATTTTGTTTGTGGGAAAAAATCTGTACAACTGAGTGTGGTAGAAATACATCCACACAAGAAGGAGGTGAGAAAAACCAGCGAAAACACACAGAGAAATATAAGTTAAAATAAAAAATAAAAAAGAATTACATAAAAATAACTTATTTATATCTTAAAAGTTGAAAATGAAAATCGGGTGCCGATGGGGTCTGCCAAGTATCAGTCGAAGTATCTATCCCATCGGTGTGATTAGTTGATACTGAGCGGAGATTGAAATAAAGTTGGCGAGAAGAGCAGATGTGACTAATTCACTAAAAGTGATTCACTTATGAATTAGCATGACATGAGAGTGATCAAAATCGACTAGACGATGAGTTAGACGTGTGCATAGGGAAAATAAAGTCCAGATATTAATGAGCTTGTTTCCGATAGTTCACAGCTAAGGAGTAAATCATATTCATTAATTTTGAAGGATAAAAATGGTTAAGTATTCATTTTGGACGTAGTTGTCAATTTGACCAATAGCATTTGTTTCTTAATTGCGTAAAAGGCGCGTCGATCCATTACTTTCTCATCGGATCGTGCAAATCAGACATCAAACATTACGGACTCAAAGAGTCTTCCTCAGAACTCCTTCCTCATTTCCCTATCGAATCATTTTCTCTCCGAAGCGAATCACTTTATTCCGTCGCAATATGAATCCGTTTGACCAGCGCCGCTTTTTGAAGTTTTTTTCGCCACCCTTTATCCGACTGCAGTCCACTTCGTCTTATCGCATTTTGTTAATATTTCGCGGTGCACTCGCCTGAGAATCCATTTCATCTCTCCCACTGAAAGCGCATTCTTAATGAAGCGTTTTACTGCTAATGGTTTTATGGTGTTATTAATTCCGCCGCAAAGAGGTTATTTCCCTCATAATGCCAGAAAAGTAGATTTTCGCTCGGGATTTCGTGTAGTATCCACGTTTAAACGTTGGAAATAAGTAAATAAATAAATATATATAAATGTAAAGGACGGACTACTATTTATTTAGGTTACACTAATAAATTACTGATATTGTACTGATGTTCTGTATCAGTTGAGAATTGCATTCAGTACTCATTCATACGTCACTATCTCAGAGAGAGTATTTAATGACGAAATAATAATAATAATACATATTAAATAGGGGAATTGAGGCTTAAAAGTCACTTCTAACATCTAGCTTTCGTCTCTGAAAATAGAAAACTGATAGCTGTTGGATGTTAAAGAAAAGAGAAGAAATAATTTCGAGGGCTTCCCTAAAAAGTCTGCCCCTAAGAGGGAAAAAATCCGAGGAAGAAGAAAACAATGAAAAGGAAAGCATACAAATCTGCGGTATCCACTGGCAGTTTCGTCAAAATTTAAAAACAATAACGCCTACATATGGTTCACAAAGGCATAAATTGTCGATATTTATGCGCACTTATAAAAATTATATTTTATTTTAGTAATTTTAAATGAATAAATTATCTATTTTGGTACTTTGTGCAGTTATGACAAGAAACTGCCTAAGTTTTCTTTTTTTTCCAAAATATGCATTGCAATGCATATTTCATTCATTTGGTTGTCGTTTTCCCTTGATGTAAGTGAATCATTACTTCCCTCTGATGCAAACATGGTGATCACACCGCTGAATCCTGCATTCTTAAAGCCGTTTATTCTCAGTGGAATCATGCCAGAGTTTCGTTAGTGACCAATATAAAAGTAGAAGTGGTAAAGAGACCGTTTGGCGCTATCAGACCACGTGGCGCCATTCCTCCAATAGCAACTGCCGAATCTATTTCCCGTCCATATTATCAACTCCGTTACCATGACAACGCGATGAAGATCGAAAGGGATGTTTACTCCTTTCCAGCAATCATCTTCGTATCTAAGATTGAGTGTGTTTTAATGCACAATCAAAGTTTCCTTCAAAATCAATATTTTTGAAATCACTCATTTTATTTCATGTTAGACGCACCGCGATTACGTGAAGGCGATCCCAAATCGTTCGCATCATCTGCATCGGAAAAGCGTCAGATCGCCGCAACTATTGTATGGAGATTGAACAGAAAATGAAGGCAGAGGTGGAATGGAGGGGAGGAGGACTTGATCGAGAACGCATTATTCGGTTCGTTTGTGACGCTTTCTGCGAAAATCAACATTGTTGAGTCCCTTCGCAACGGTAATTGGTGAATCTCCAAGGCCACGCTTTTTAAAGAAGCGACGGTAATTGCATTCGGCCGAAGGGAGTATTGGGAGCGATTCCTCAAAATAGTTGTTTATTGCACAAAGAGAATCGGGGAGAAAATAACGCGGAAATTTCGGTCTCTCTGGAGCATACGTTTCCGAGGCATAAATATTCAGGTGGATTTGCTTTGAATTGGAAAGGAGAGTTTGACAGTAATTACGGAGGAGATGGGAAAAGGCGATTAACCTGAGCTTTTTCTCATCTTCGACGTAATGAAGCCCTCTTTCTATCATTTCTCCACTGATTCAGCAACCGAATAGGCGTCCTCCACTTACCTCTGAGGCCATCTGCTTCCACTCTATAATCGAATAGATTTGTCTTTTTTTCTCACTCGCCTAAATCCAGGGAAAAAACACTTTTCCTACAAATGGACTCAGTGGGAGATATTCCCACTTTCTTTCTACAGAAAGCGAGGCTGAACGCACTGAGAAGTCTCTACCTCTGCCTACTTTTCAGTAATTACTTCCGTGGCAACATCAATATAAATATTTTAATCTTGGTTGCGTGCAGTTTTATTGAATAGACACAGCAGAAAGCTCGATGCATAGATGCTGGCTGCATAGAATATTCCTAAACAATTAGTGTATACGAGAAGAAGGGAGACATATTTTATGGGAGGCAATTAAAAATTCTTGGACATGCAACATAGAAAAATAGCAGAAAATATATTTCCTCTCGATTCCTTGTTTTATCGCTATATCCTGAAATCTATTTACTAAGCAAAATGGCATAAAATTTTCAAAATCGATCCGTTATTATTATTTTTAGTATTAAATTTTATTACTATCATTATTATCATATTCATCATCATCATTGAAAAGGCTGCAATATGGAACATACTCCATGGGGCAACCGTATACATAATTATGCATCATTCATCGAACCTAATTGAACTACAGTAACCTCAAAATAACATAATACATTCAATACAGGTACAATTATGAAATCATAGTCGGAATCTACTTATGTGAGGGGGTATTCTGCCTAGTATTCACCATAGTGGCGATGAAAACCCTTCAAAACCTACTGAAGACAGTTCTTCATACAATTTCACAATTACAATTACAATTGTATATGCATTTATTACAATTACTAGCCTTAAAATTTTTATCACGCCTTACTAAGTACACTAGTTAATCACAAGTAAACTTTCATGTAGAAAATATCCTAACGAGTATTACATTCTGACGCCTTTCTTTGGCTTCTTCCTGATAAGGAACAGCAGGATAAACAGTTTCATAATTTACATATATATGTCACGTTATTCTTGTTTGTGATTAGCACGTGATTTTCCGCGTTTTTTTATTCAAAATATTCCTATGAACTACGCTATTTCACTGTCGCTTAATCGGGTAGATTTCAGCTGTTACTCCTTTTCATCGCTATACTATTCTTTCCCCTTCAAAAATTGCTTCTCCTAATACATTTCAGTCTCATTACACCACCACTCCATGTTCCTACCCCTTTCACCTGCCCCTGCCTCCTGATTGGCTGATCGAACCCTGCGTGCACTCTATTTTTTTTCTATTCTTCCTCTCTCCCTTTTCCGCTTCACCTACTTTCACATTTATCTTCGTTTCTATTTGCAATCTTCGTTTTTTGTCTGTTTTGTTGGTAGTGCTGCTCAAACGAATACGCCACATGTATATGGTATATTGAGTGGCCTTCGTAAGAAGCTGCACTTTTGAGAATCGAATAAATTAGGACGTTCAGAGTTTCAAATAGATTTAATGTGTACATTTCCTTAAATAGTCATGTAATGAGAGATTGATTGTTTCCGCTTTGCGTAAAGAATTTCCAGATAAATATCACCAATGTAATTAATGTCAAATTGAATAATTTCGCGTTTTAATGGAAACTACCAAGGGACTCATTTCTGACGTTCGTAGCATAATTTTCGAGTTTAAGGATTTTAATTACAATAAGAGTAAACGACTGTGATAATAATTTTGACTGAGTATTCCCATTGATTTTTAAGCCAAAATTAAGTGAATGTTTTTCGAAATAAGTGAAATTACTTCCTGGGGAAACTGTTAATTTAATCCGTTCATTGTAGGTGATGATTTTCTCAAAGAACTATTAATTAACCTGGAACCTTGGTTTGAGCATATGCGTGGACCTCCGTGTATAATGAATCGTCACTTTCCGATTTCATTCGTAACATTTTTCGGAAACATTATGCGGTTAATAATCCGCGTTCGAAGTCCCAACACTTCTGAGGTTTACAGAATCGATGTATTCCGAATGAGGATCGTCGAATATTAATCATGGCTTTATCGCGTTCGCTGTTTCACCTTGGCCGTCACGCATCAAGTACTCGCCGGCCAAAGGTGTTTCGAAAGATTATTCGCCATTCAATTTACCCTTCGTTTCCACGCGCCCCGCCCAGGGGAACCAAATTCACGCCAAAAGAGGCGAAAAAAGACCCGAAATAAAATGACTTTGTCGATTTTCGCTGCGGACAGCAGAAGAAAATGGAGGAGAAACAAAAAAATCAGGAACGAAATACGGAAAATTCGATAATAAAGTAGTTACTACATGGAGATGTACTGTTACAACATGTTTTTACTACGACTTGGGTAAACTTGTACAGATATAACTCATGCGAAAAGCCTGTAAAGTTTAACTCTATATAGAATGGATAAAGTGATGGGTATTTATGTTTAAACTTGTACTAACATATCGACAAGGGGGAGATATATATGTTATATCGTAATAGAAACAAAAAAAGTCTTGCATTCAACATAGGGGCTTAAAATAATCTTTTTAGTAATAAAGAGGTTGCCTGGAAAGTTTAGTGGACAGTAGAATATTTTCTTCTTTTAAGTTGAAAAACAATCCAGAAAGCTTCGATAAGCGCTTATGCCTGTGAGCTCTCACCGTCTAGGGCCGGCCCTGGAACTAAGAGAAAGAATATACAGACTTTCAGGTTAGAATACTCGCTATTATTAAGCGAATTATATATAGATGTTCATATTGTAACGATATCAGCACTTCCACTATGATAGTTTTCAGAATCTACTTTTGAGTGCTTGAAGATTTTTCTTCGAGCTAATGGCTCCCAAAAGGCAGTTTTCTATCTGGCGTTTGTAATTTTTCTTTTTTAAATCAGGGATATCTGTCGATTGCAGTTCGGTTTAGAGATTTTCATTTTCATATGCGTGTATTTATATTACTTATACCATTCACCAGCGATTTTGGGCATAGCACGTAATCTTCAAGCGAAAATGGGTATTTTCTGGAATCCACATCCTATAGTCTTTGGTTGTGATTGCTGCATACGACATTTTTCTTTTTTTTGTAAATGGTGTTCCATTTACAATCGCTTCCGAAAAATTTTATATCATTGTAGAAAAAGATTCCTTCTCGTAGTAAGTGTCGACATTACATTGTCCGTAGATTTCAATCCAACCTTGATTTCGCGATGGAATGACACCACGCAAGAATTGTGTGGGTGTATGATGAATGTATGTTACATAATGATTATGTGCTATGTATAATGGACATACTTGTAGCTGTACATGAATTTCGCATCTCCTCATTCGTATTCAGGTTGTTTTTAAAGCATTGTGTGTTTTCGCTCTAAGGGTGTCGCTCGTTTTTTCTAACAGTTTCGCGAATCTTCAGCCGTGTTCAATTCGAGAGAGTGGACATTCCTTATGTGGCCATATCTCTCTCTCTCCCTCTCCATTACTTCTGCTATCTCTCATCTTCTCTTCACCCCGCCGATGTAAATCCACCTCCGTCAGGGGCCGTTGTAAATCCTAGCGAAGATTCCCCATTCCACCGCACGGCAGCGCTCGCATCGTTCGCAGAAATGATCGCTCGCAAATTCACCCCCCGCCCTTTCCTTATTTCCCGCCCAAATTATGCATTTTTCCTCTCCTTCTTCTTGGATAAGGAGACAGGTATCGGTCCTTGCGAACCGTTCGAAATCTTCCTGGTATTCCGGAAAGCGCTGAACGGCGTCGCTGAAAGGTCTGCAAGGCGGAGCCGCTTCTCTGTGGTCTCAGATGTGTAGAAGTGACGAGTTTAAGCATTAATTTTCTTATTCAATGACGAACTTTTTGGAAGCCATTTTGTATCCATTATCGGCTTTGCATGTTTGACCACCTTAAGGCGATATTTTCGGAAGTCCTAATTGTCTCCTTTGTTTGGTTCCATTTACGTTTCAACAATCTCTTCGTAGATTATCGTTATGTAACTCCATATTGGCTGCAACAATCATTGGATGCTCGCTTATTTATTCAAATAAAGTCTAAAGATGATTTTGGGGAAACAAATATTGATAATTTAAATCCACTTACTGGCGCGTAACTTTGTGGTACTCCATAACAAGAAAATGAAAAACAGGAAAAGAAACTTTTGAATTGAAAGCGAGTCATGTTTGTGTATGAACGTGTGTTTTGCATTTGGCAAAGTTATTAAATTTCCAAAAGTTTTCCGTTTTTTCTTTTGTCTAGATACTTTAGTTTTCAGTTCTTGTTATACCTTTTTGTGATGTTGAATATGATATACATTTTCTGTTTTGAGCGTTCATTACTAATTCCTATGTTCCGACATTGGTTTATCCACACTGTAGAAGTTGTCTTCCTTGTCTAAATTCTGTTTTCACTGCGATAGTACATTCATCCATGGATTCATCGCCATCTACTTCTGCCGTCTTCTGTCGCATTGCTGTTTCATCATGTTTGATGTGCAAAACCATTGCGTTGGACCTTAGAAGTTCCGTAGTGTATATATCGCAGCTTCCTAGTAGGCAATACTTAACATGTACCATTCCTCTAGCTACCTTCTGAGGTCTTGATAAGTTCCTTTCGAAATAAAACATTTTCTTATTGGAGATCGCCTCACCCTTGGCTGTTTCTGACCTGATTTTTGTTACTGGCAACCCAAACTTTCCACAAAGACATCTTCGAAAGCGGTACAACGCGAATTGTATGTTCGGAATCCTTCGTCACGAACTCAAATTTACAGATTTCAACAACCAAGGAAGGTTGTTTCTTTCAACTGAAAGTTATCTTCTTAGGACAGGGAAAGAGAGATGTGAGGGAATACATTTAATCTAGTTGCTGAATGAGTCTAATAGGTAGACATAATTTCCAGTGAGGCCTTCTGCCAAATCTCCGGACAAACATCTAGATTCCAGAACTTTACTGGTTGAAATCTGGTCTACCGGTACCGCTTAACTGAATCTGCTGAAGGTGTCCTCTTCGGGCTGTTCATCCTCCGTTTTTGAGTTGGACATTCCGCGTTGAGCATCCACTGGGGATCGAACTGTTGGCTTGCGTCCGTGGGTGTCGAGTGGGAGATGGTTTCCGGCTGCGGAGGCGTGGGTGGCTGCAGATGGCAGGTGACACCGCACCCACTTCTCTCTCTCGTTAGCGCGGAGGCATTCCGACGATTTTATCGGCATCGTCGGCCGTTTGATCGCGGACGGGCCCTCCGCCGACTGCCGCCACGCTCCCTGAAGACACCCCATCCAGAACCTGTTGCGAAACTTACCTCGATTATTGTGACATAAATATGAGAATCAAGACGGTTATTGTTCATTCAGAAGGTCTCGAATGTTGGGCAGCCCCGAAAGTTCGTGCCGATTTATAAGGAAAACGCGTGGGCCTTTCCGACAAATCCTTGTCCCAAGTCCATTCCTTACGTAGGGCGTTCAATATCGTTCCTATATTCAAACCTCTGGGATAGTTTCAAACTGCAAGAATACCGATCTACATTGTTGTGCTCTCTATTGTAGCACTTACATTGTAGCATTCTCTCCAAGCCATTCGCGCAACAATCAGACTTCTTGGGACATTCTTGGGACTGACAATAATGCTGCTTGTCGATTATCGGGAATGACAATGAGCGGTTTCTGTAAAATTCTTGAACGCCCTACATGTAAAAATGTCTATTTATTTGTTGGGGGAGAAAGAAGTTCTCAAGCATTGGGAAAAATGGAGAAGTATTCTCCATATGTGTGCTTACCCCGGAAGGGGTTCTCGCAGAAGCACGTGTGTAAAAATTAATGCATCTAAATCAAGAGCAATACATTACAACTCACTTTTGCCTCTCAAAGTGATTCGATATTTTGTAATCGCAACGATTATTAGCGCTACCGTAAAGAAATGTTCCCTTCAGAATTTATTCACGAGGTTTGGCAGATGGGTGACTGGAAAGTATTGGTGTAACGGAGGCATTTTGGGGAGAGAACAGTTGAAAAGCGATTATAGATATGAAAATTACCCTCTTCCGGTTCACATCTCTCTCTCTCTCTCTCTCTCTTTTACGCATCGTCTGAACGAATGATGGGAGAATGGGCTGAGAAAGCGAAAAGGGCGTCCAGAAAGGCCCTTTTACTTGGGATGCTCTTGTGGAGTGGTAGGCGCGATCTGAGACTGTCAAAATGGTGGAGGAAAACGCGAGGAATGAGACGAGAATTATTCAGGGAATGAGTTTTCCCTTTTCTTTAAATGATAAATTAGATTGCATTCTGAAAGGGATGCCAAGGGAGTCTCCCGTACGTATATCGCTTCTCGAGATATTCGAACTGATAATGGAAGCCATTCCCACTGCCACACTTGACCATCCACACATAATCGTCTTTGTATTCATCTCCGGAGAAAAGTTCTTAAAATTCAAGCAATCGATGGTAGGGCAGTTGCCTGCAATTTCAGTGTCGGGACTGCAATTAATCAAGACGAAATCATGATGCTTTATCGCCGACTTCATAAATTATTCATCAATTTTCACCCCGCGAGTGTGAGGCCGAAAATAATACGTGCGCTAACATTTTCCGCGAAGATAATGCATTATTATCTCCTGCGACGTGTTTTTTGCTCAGCAACGGAAACCAACTCATTTCACTAATTATACATCTCAATTGCGTCGATTTCCTCGTGGAACGGTTTTCGCAAACACAAAAACCACATCTTATTCTTTCATTTTGGTAAGATTCAATCGTAAATTATAAATACTGAAATACCGAATAAAAATATTAGTTATATTCTCGAACTGAATTTGAGTGAATGACTCCTTTTCAAGCTGAAGAATGCATATTTACCCCTGCAACTGCTTATTTTTCTTTATGAATTAATTTTGCTCTTTCTATAAATACGCTGGGTGTTCAAACTTCTTGATTCTTAAATATTGTAAATGAAGGGTTACTGATAGTAATGCTAATGCATATAACTCATGGGAACTTTCCCTCAAAAGAACGCCATTTTAAAATTAAATACTCATCTAGCCTCCTCTGATATTGAAAGTATCTAAAAGTATAGATATAGAGGCGAAGGAAAAATATTTAATTGAGATTGGACTTAAATAGCAGTACTACATGTAAATGACTGTGAAAATATTTGAATGAAAACTTCGCGGCAAGGAAGAGTTCTAAACAGAATTTCATATAAGTGTAATGGCGGAGTGAACTGTAGAGTAATATGTCATTAGGTTCAATCTCTACAAAAAATCAAACTGTGTAGGGCGGAACTGCGTTTATATGATAAGGTAATCGATATTTTCTGTGATGAATAATTTCCTCAAATTTATCATACAATAATAATAGAATACATTCATTTCCTATGATAGATATTTAATTTTTTATCTAAATCATTTTCCATCTTAAATTAGGTACTTTATTTTCTTTCTATATTTCATGTTTATTTATTACGCAATTGATTATTTTTTCACGAAGAATTTGCTATAACATTTTAACCTGTATTTAAATGCTATTGTCTTTCTTGATAACATACTTAAAATACGTAAATTACCAACTTGTTCATTTCCCTTGCTCTCATAGCTCCTTCTATATATTACTTTGTTATATTTGTATTTGTTAAATGGATGATGGAACTTTCCAGTCTCAATTTCGCAGGATAAAGCTCTTATTCTGTTGTTGACAGTTCTGTCTGTCCGTCTGTCTGTCTATATTTTCTTCTTAAATGTATTCCACTCTGTTAATTAATTTAAGACAACCAATCTTCAATTGGTTGAACGTATGTTCTCTTAAGTGTCAACACAAATAACAGAGTAAGGTTTTACGCAAGTAATTCAGTAAAATGGGAAAAAATCTCTAAGTGAAATCTAATCTCCGTAAAATTCGTGCTGAATTTGAAGGAAAACGCATCGCTTATTATGTTTTATTTATTTAATTACATAAGACCCATCTTTCTCCCCAATCTTTTCCATCCTCCAATCTACTGGAACGAAATGGTTCTTGTATAACTAAATAAAACTGCATACGGCTTTTAAAAAGATTCTCTTTCATTGTTAGCATTGTACGTATTCCTTAATCTTGAGTTTCTAACCATAGCTTTCTCACGATCTTCCACTCCCTTCTGGATCACCACTTGTCTTAATTATATTGCTTCCATACATCCTTTGTGCGTCAATTTCAGTTCTGTCGTTTGAGCATTATTTTGTAAAAGTGGCGGTTTCTCTTAAAAATCGTGAATTCCGAAAAAGTAGCAAGCACAATAAATCTTAAGGCAGTTTAATTTTTCGTTGGATGAGCACAAAAAGGCGCTATTCTTTTCCGGGAGCAGCTCGTCCGGATGCCTAATTACGGATTCACTTTTTCGGCAATGATGCGGGCGTAGCTGGGCAAGTTAAGAGTGGTGGGTTTAACGCCCTTTCGAATCCCACTTTCTTTATCATTTTCGCCGTTCACTTGTTCAGCTGCTCGTTTTGCCAACTGGTCACGTGGTCCGCGGCGACGTGTGACGTATCCTGCATGGGAGGGAGAAAACTTTTTTGAGGCGGATGTCATGAGCTCCGAAATTTTTACTCCCTCTTGGCTCGGACCGGTTTCGCTCGTATTTATCTGCAGCGCTATCGACAGGTGAGGATCCTCCGCTGCGGGTACTCCTGCCTCTCAAAAAGCCGATTATTCCCAAAACTCCGCTTTTTCACGCTTTTCTTTTCGATTCTTCCTTCTCCTCACCCCGAGGAATCCTCTTTTTCGATGAAGACGCCCGTCGCTGCGAATTTCATTACTTCGCTGTTTTTTCTGCTTCGCGTCGCCGACAGATGCCAGCGGATTACAACCGTTTCCATTTTTTCGAACAAGATCGCCTATATGTGTTTTTTTGGTGGCAAATTGAAAAATTATGTCCCTCCTCATTTCCCCGCTTATCGCTTTCCATCTAATCTCGTCGCTTTTCGTTCGTTTGCCTCATTTTTCGACGGCCGCATCTCCCGCGAGCAAATTATGTCCGCCGTCCCTCCCGCGACCGGGACGCCTCTATCGGCTTCCGAATGAAACAATTCCGCATCGCAATGGAAAACCTTTAATGGACTGTCAATCAATTATTTCGCCCTCGGAGATTATCTTTTTTTCCTCGTTGGAGGAGGCTTTGATGGAGTGGCCCAAGGCTAATTGGCCGACCACCTGGCCTCCTCCCACTCAACTCGCCGGGGAAATCGTCGGCCATTTTCTGAAGAAAGACGAGCGGATATATCCTTTTGTATCCACGTCTTGGTCGATTAATAGACGCTTAATTTTGTGTGTTTATAACCGCGTTCGGTTGTTGCCCGTGTTCTTCCGGAAAGCGACGATTTCTTCCTTTTCTAGAGATGGAGTCGACCGATAACGGCGGAGGGCAGTTCAGCCGTGTCCCGACTCCGTATTCTATACGCTAAATTACGGGTTTCCTCAATATGTTTTAATTCGCCGCCCCAATTTGGTTAATGTCCCCCAATAATCCTCCGCGGAAGATCTGTTTTATATTTACTTCTGTCGAATTTTAGTGTTTTCGCCCCGATCAAGATAGGGAAGACCCACTTCTGTCCCAGTCGAGGACATGTGCATCGCTTCGAGGTTTTTATGTTTCGGAGTCGTTCGTTTCAATCGCCACCGTTTGCTTTTATTATCACCGAAACAAATTGCTCTTCGAGATGTATGCTTTCTTTCACTTTTTTCCCTGTTTTTATGCGGTCGACCAATTACTGATTATGTTTCAATTCTGGGCCTAATTTCACGCCTGTCGCCATTTCTTCCTTATGAAAGGACCGCCTAATACGCTTTGGTAATACGAGTTTTCTCGAGGAATTTTTTTCCGAAGCACCTTAACAAAAAATTTTATCTGCCGCTGGTTGACCAATAGAGTGTATAAAATAAAGAGCCTCGATGGGACTCGAACCTGGGACCTTGGTATGTGAAGGGTGATTCATTAACATTTGTTTACTTTGTACGCATTTATATAATTGATCATTAGGTTTTGAGAAATATGACTGAAACTATTTGTTTGGTTTTATGGAGATTTCAACGCACATATTTGCAGATTCTGCACTAGTTAATTGTGTCTTTATTCGTTTGCTGTAGACAGCGACTCAGTATGAGAGGCGTCCAAAATGTTTCCAGAATCAAGTTTTATATTTTGTTCTTCTAGGCTAGTTACAGACATTAAACAGAGTTAGATTTTTGTTCAAAGTGAGTGAATTAAAGAATAAAAATGACGATAATATATTCGCAGGGGAAACAGTGTCCGTTTTTAGTTTTAAAGGTCTTTATAATGCTGAGATTGAGACTGAAAAGTCTCTTCTTCCATTTCACCTGTAGCCTATTAATAAAAAACTTGTAGTGTATGTATAAATAAAAATAGAAGCCATGGCTTAGAAGGAATTGTAGATGTTATCAAAATGAGGTAATCCTTAGGCGAAAAAATATACAGCAGTAAAACACCTACAAAGAAGGAGGGTGTGCATATCCTGCGCACACCTACTAATGGTAGAGGCTAAAATGTGTGAAGGAAAACTGTCTAAAATACGGAAATCATGTTTGTTAGGGAGAAGGTTTACAAAATCTCTAGTATTTTCGGTTATATCTTATTTATTATTTGAAACATGTCGTAGAGAGAGGATAGAAACTAAGTTTAAACAGCGATTCACTTCTTGGAAGAAATAAGCGTATCCCAGGAATCAATTCACTTACATGACGAGGTTAATGTTGATCAATGCGGTTTTCCTGCCTTCGAAACCATACGATGGGTGTTCAAAAACTTACCAGAATAAACTTTCATCGCTTACGGGATAATTTCAAATTAGAGTAAAACAGGTGATGTTGTCGTGCGGCGTTGTCGCAAGTGTCTAACAATGGCAAGTCTTGAAAATTTAAGGCATATGACGGCGATACGCAACAATAGCTTTTCGGGAACGATAATAAATGTCTTCCGGGAAGTTTTTGAACGCCCTACACAAGTCCTTAATGTCCCCATCAATTTATAATTACTATGTAATATAAAGAGCTATTAACCGAATGATTAACATGAAATATCGCTCACGTTAAGGCATCTGCAAGGCATGCCTTTCAGGATATTCTAAGTGAAAATTTGCATCCACTAATTGGATTCTAATCTATGCTCTACGAATGAGTCGTAGAAAATATGTTATCAATCAGTAATCATTTTCCTCGGTTTATTAAAAATTTGGGTCAGACCCAATGTTTCAGGATGAATGGTTTCGTCTTAATTGACGAGATTCATATTTTTGATTGCTCCCCGAGGAATTCCACAGTGTCAATTTGAAATATCCGCCTCTCTCTCAAATAGTCCTAACTTTTCTTTTTCTTCTTTTCCTCAGGTACGTCAAAATCACGTGGTGCGCTTCCGGAGTAATGTTCTCGCGTTCGGCGAGAGGAATCTCATTAGCAGCGAGACTCTCTCAGGTTTGGTTCTAATCCCAGAGGCAAACAGCGCTCCTGTGAGCGAATGTTTGCCTGGAAAGAGGGAGGGATGATTAATCCCAAGCTAAAATCTATTCCAGAAGTCGGCTCATCCCTGCCGCTACTAATGGATTAGTAAATATCTTAAATATTGATGCCGTCAGCTCTCGCTTGAATCGTTTAAATTAAGGGTTGAAGAAATATTTTAAGAATTGTGAAATTAATAGAAAGTTTAATGGGGTTTTTTATCGTTGCGAAAATATTCTGTGCATAGTCGGAATCAAAACTCGTTTAGATAAGGCGGTGAGGTAGTTGCCCTCAGAGCGGGAGACTATTAACTGATGAATTTTCCAAAAAGGCAAAATGTTTGAAGGAACTCTGCTAATGTTTACTAGAATGAAGCAGTCGTGAACGTGATTGAATATCATGATTAACTATCATCCATTCCCGGCCTCCGCGGCGCATATTTACCTTGCTATCTCCGCAACGCTGAGGTCCCTGGGTCGAATCCTGGTTAGGGCATGGTTGGTTGTGATCATTAATTTACAAGGTTTAAGTGGAAGCGTGGTATAGTTAGGCGAAATTTCTCTGGAAGAATTCGAGTATATTTATAATTACTATTGGAGTTGTAGTGTTATAACTAGAGCGGTGTGCGGGCTTGAAGTGGTAAGCAAGTGATGTAACCGCCCCAGGGCGCACTATTTAACGAGGCGTCAGTGTTTGAAGAACGGAGTAAATCATGGGCATCGTCAACAATAAAGATTGTAAATTTGGAATTTCATTTTTCTAAACAATGACGAGAGTAACAATAGTCGATGCTTCAGTTGTAGAATTGTAAAACAAAACTTCAACAATTAAGGTAGCTCTTAAGCCTGTTTGCTGCGTCCCTGGGTGGCTATACGGCCAAAGTCTGTGCTGCCAATAGATTCCTTTGCATTTTCACCTGAATCGCTGTTTTTATTTGTGATCCAGAAGGTAAAGTCGCAACTCAGGCATTCGGACTTTTCATTGGCTGCTTTACGAGCAATCTCCTCTCACAAACCAAGGCTACTCTAGCCCACCACAGTAAGACGGCCACTTAGGATGCTGAGGGTCCACCCACACTTACCCAAAACAAGGGCGTTTCCTCTCCCCTTATCTCTTATTGGAAAAGAAGAATATTTTAGCGCAGCTTTAGCTCTGCCCACCACTCTCGCCCTACCTCTTCCATTCCTCCGTCAAAATTTATTCTGATATTCCTCCTCCCTCACAATCCGAGCCTTTCCCCCTTCATTTTCTCTCCATCTTTCTACCTTCTTACAATATCAGTTTCTGTATTGTACACACATTCCTTATAATGGCGCTAATAATTTCCTTTTTCAATTATTAGGTTAAGCTTCAAAAATATTGCTGTTTAAAAGCATATATCTATTCGTGTTTTTTCTTTCATTTCAATATAATTCGTTAAAATTGATGCTTGTTTCTTGTAATTATTGCCTTACCATCCTCAAACCCTGAAATGCCACTGCTCAAATCACTGTTCTCTTCTCAATCCTCTATTTCCTCCTTAAACTATTTCTACGTGTTTGATTGCGCCCCTTTTTCCCATCGAATTCATTCATTCATTTTCAGTCATTAGGTAATGTATTTTCTCACCCTTTGAACTAAATTTTAGATGTAATTAGTTTAATTCGCATCGTACCATATCGGCGAAATTAAACAAATCGATTTATTCCTAAGAAAATTATAATATATGTTCAAATTCCGCTTAAGGGACTCGATATAGGTAAATTAATTATATATGAACGAAATGAATTTTAAAAGTTGAAAAACAAATTAATAATTATTTTTATAAATCATTATTTATAATTTATACGTTACCAGCGTCTGTAAAATGGAAATGGATTTAGCCGATACTTTTTGGGATTCCATATTAGTGAAGATGGACGTAACTTTCTCTAAATTCCACGTAAAATACATTATAAGCGACCGGTTTCACCTATTGATAGCTGACATCGGACCAGAAATACGAAAACTCTACATAAATAATAAATACATAAGAATAATTACATAAATAATAAATTCATTTACTGTGGAACTTGGACAAAGCCATATCCACCTTTACCGAATAAAGTTTTAATTTCTTTTAGTTTAACAAAAAGTTATTTACATTTTTCTGTATCGGCGAAGGCTCTGATATGATTCGATTATTTGTAGGCATCAGTAATTGCATTTAGAAAATACCAGCCCGCGTCATCACTTCAAATAAAAGCATTTCTTCTCTTGAACAACAAATGTCCATATTTTTTCCTTCGCCTATTCTGCAGTGGCCCTTTTCCTTTCTTCCATTTACTACTCCGAAGAGGCCGATTGGAATGGCTGCACTCCAAACCCACTCTCCTCTTGGACAGGTGCCATCTTTGGCGGTAGGCATTTGAAAATAGAATTGCAGAAACCCATTTTTCATACTAAACGCTCGAGAGAATTACGCGGTTGAAATTCAACGAAATTATCAATTTTGAAATTGAAAGTTAACTTGATTTGCTTAAACTGTTTATGAATGAATGCGAAGTTTTTGCAAAAAATGTTTCGCCATTTTACATTTGCTCTCATCCGCTTCTAATACCTTTTACTATTATTCAAACACCCGTTTGATGTCGTTTCGATTTTGCTGCGGTTACTTTAAAGTTCCTGAAGTCCGCATCTCTTACATTAAGAATAAAGATGGATATTTGATACCCAAAGTCTGAGTAAATCATGTTTGTGAGGGAAATTGTACTTTATCCACATCTGGACCAGATTATGACGCTTCCCTCAACGCTTCGCCTGTTTCTGTGAAATTCATATTTGTAGGTTCATGAAACGATTTAATTGATCCCCAAAGAGGAAGCTAAAAAAATGCAAACTCGTGTATGTGCTGTTTACTACAAGACAAATAATATTTTGACTTAAAAGTTAGACAGCTTAAAGAACTGTCCAAGTCATGGTATTAATTTTAAATGTACATGACTTATCTCGTCCTTAATCTCGTCATACATCACTGATGCTTCAGGATTCAGGATGGGAATATGTAGAAGATTGAATGTTTGAAATTCTTAATGTACATGGCAAGTTCATAGAAAGTTTATCTTAGAAGATATAGCTGACACAATGCGTCCTCCCTTTTACATAGGCAGTTCTGATATCGGGAGAAAAATCAGAGAAATAGTCGTTTCAGTAATTTAATTTTACGATACGCGAAATAAATATATATGAGGAGTCATGGTGCATACCTCCCGTGCAGATCACCAGAAGGCGGCTTACAGGATACACATGAAGATGTCTTCATCTGATCATGATGATCTTCATAGAAAACGCTTGAGCAGGGATTCTCAGCTGATGATACTTGGAAAAGATATTAGTGGTACATTAATGAATGATATAGTGAAAAATAAAATTTAAGAAACCTCAAAATGGCAAATTGTGGTTTAGTTCGAATTTAAGACGGTTTGAAGACCTCCTCACTTGTTGCGTCGCTGTATTCCACCACCGTCGATGGTATTTACAGCTTTACTTCGTATTTCCTTTTGGGATCCGTTCCCCCCAATATTTCTCCTGTTGAGGAAAATGGTTCGTCGGCGACTCGAGTGCTTGGAATTGCTTCGGCGCGTTCCCTCACAACTTGGCACCGATCGCCAATTTCTTTTCCAAACCAAAGGACGCAACGACCGATACTAAAAATCTTCCTCCACCCCTCCGCACGTTCTTCTTTTATGGCCACTCTCCGTCCAATTGTTAGCATTCGCAAATGAGTGCCTTGTGTCGCACTTGTGCTATCAGACTGGACTCTCGCTTACATCCTCGATGTTAAAAGATTCGCACTCGCCGCACGATTGAACTGGCGTTGTGACGTTTGCGGTGTGAACTCGTCACCATTTCATCAACCGTCTGAGCCCTTGTTTCAGACGAGAAAATGCTATTTCATTGGGGGGGTGGGATTCAACCCCACACCCGCAGAAGAGTGTTGACATAGCCACTATATTATTGAAAATACACCTTTAGAATTGGCTAAAAACGATAAAATTACGAAAATAACTACCCCTAAAAGATTAAATATTACTTTAATATTAAATCATAAAAAAATGCTTTTTTAATCGCATTTGTTCGCCACCGAAATTAAATATTTAAAGGAATGTTATCTCAAAGTATTTCAAAGAGGATGAAAAATAGGATTAGACCGGTACTCGAACCCGGATCCTCCTCTATCCGGGTGGATGCTTGGCGTATTTTTATAGATTTTGAAAGAACAAATTGTACTGTTGTAAACCTACATCTACATAAATACCCTGCAAGTCGTCTTTCGATGTATGGCAGGGGGTGTAAACACCAAGCGTGTGAGCTACCTCTTTAGCTTATTGTTGTCTCGTATCGTTCGCGGAAAGAATGAATCTCTAAATTACTTGTCTTCGCATATATTTCTCTAACTTTACGTTCTTTGTCGGATCGGTCTGATCTGTTTCGATATACACATTAGTCAATTTGGAATCGGTGAGATTGTAGATTTTGAGAGGAGCTCATTTTATCGAAATGTAAGAGTTGTTTCATATAGTTCGTGGGCGGAAGGGTACAAGGCGAGGATATTTGCATTCTCGAGAGTTACAGAATGACTCTAAAGTTAATATATTCGAAATTTCAACCCCTCGCCGACTCCCCGTTTATTTTCTCTGGGTTGTAACCATGTGTCCAGAATCGATTGGCCACGCCCCCCAGCGAATCGGTTTAACATTTAACATCCTCCGATCCTAAATTCGCTAATCCACATCTTGTTCGGGGTGAAAGTGAAACACAGAGATTGGATGAAAGTCCTTTTGACAATGCCCTCCTCCGACCTATAGCCAATTGTGTCCCGCATCCAACAATGCAATTACGCCCCCAGGCCTTGTTCGGCGTACAAAAGAGAATCTCAAATGCAGAGACTGTTTTGGTCGCGTTCGATGCCTTGTTACCTAACCGGAGGGCCCTAGTGTGATAATAAATCTTCGAGGACAGGGTGTTTTTCCGCTTGAAATACCAATCTTATCAACATGCTACACTGGAATGTTTCGCAACCTAAATGGCAGCTATTGAGTGTTCAATACGAATCAGAATAAACGTTAGAATTATTTAGAATAACAGTAAAGTCAAGAATTAATTAGCGGAAGTAAAGTTTAAGTATGAGAGATGGGTCTAGTTACTTCATTTTCTTCAACAAAATTATCATTGTATACCAATAAGAGCCTTAATAGGAATTCCAGTCGTTGTGATGCCAACAATCGTCAGGCTCATTGTTGTAGTAAACGTTGTTGTTAAAAGCGCTTCGACTGCTTTGGTTTTCGCACGTAGGCCTCCACCGGGAATCGAACCCGGGACTGGTTTCACCGAAGTCGAACGCGTTGCCCACCTGGCCATCCGGGAGCTCACTTAATGTTGTTACATGAACGTGGGAGAGATCCATTTAGTTCCATTGTTAATGGCAACAGTTGTCACACTCTTTGTTTTTAGTGAAATCCTAATTATTTACATTGTTGACGGCGATGTTGATTTACTTCGTTAAAAGAATTGCGGCCCCGTTGATTGTTGCGCCACCGTCTGGAGGCGGCCCCGCAAGTGAATCCGCAGCAGAGGTGACCCGCATGAACCCGCACGCGCCTTCATAAGGGTCGATTGTTGGTCTTCAACAAAGACATCCTCTCCAAAAGACGGCTAAAGACTTCCGAAGGCCTCTGGCGACCACCGTTCTTCGAGTAATCGTCTTTCTGGGAGGAGGGGCGGAGTCTATTGGCTCTGCTTGAGACCCACATCGTCGCCACCCCACCTTCTTCCTGCGATTAGCATCGCTCTTATCCATTCTGCACGCTCACTTTATTTCCTCCACTCTCTATCATTGCTTAAATGTCTCTGTGGACCTAATCACAGGTGACTCGTTGAAATGCCTTGTCCGTGGTTGAACCTTTCGTACATTAGTGAATTTCTTTTCTTCCTTCAATCTGACCTACCAATACGGCTCCTTATGTTTCTCTCTCATTTCCTTTCTCCTCGCCTCAATTAAGAGTTTATTCATTCAAGGTTATTCAACATTAGGAATACTCCTAAAAACTTATACCTTTGAAATTTATCTCTTAGCACTTTTACTTTTAAGAATAATTCCGCAAGCACCGTATATCCCGGCCAATAAAACGCTCTTTTTTACTCCAAAATGTGCCCTAAAATCAGCCAAGGTATAACTTCATCGTCTTAGACGCAAGCTGATTCGCCGGGAAAAATACCATTAAATATTTTTTACAGTCATAGTCAATGGTCAATACAGTCAGTCATAGAAAATGGTTGCCTTTATTGCAAATGTCGATCATAGCATACCTTTAATACTTAACACTTTCAATATAAACAGTTGCGTTTTATTTGTATAAAGTGTTATCATTAAGTTAAAATATATCATTCTATCTGATCGAAGTATTTTTCATAAATTCTAACCTGATAAATCACAGTGCGTCCTATAGCCCACGATATTGATAGTTGCTCTATAGCTAACTTAAAATTTTGCTCATGAATAGTTAATTCACATCGCTGTGAAAATGATCCCAAAATCGCTAAAACATCAAATCAAGTCTTCGGGCTTTCCACCAGGTGTCAGGCAATTCTTTTTGCATGTTTTATTTCAACATCGTCGTCTTTGACTAATTTTCGAATATGGTACATATATTCATCCTCAGGAGAGCGAAATGCCTGACTTCATACAGAAAGAACAACAAGAAAACTGAATCTTTATTGATGTCCTCCTAGTTTTCCGTGTACATGCAAAAAGGCGTCTAATTTTTGGAACTTGTTTGTAAAATTGCAAGATCACTATTTAAGGAGTCAAATGATGGCGGGATTTCCGACATTTTGGATCGAAATCCTTAAAATCTCGTAAAAGGCATATTGTGCGAAAAAAATCGCTTTCTAATGCATTTTAAAACAATCACACTGACTTTCACTGGTGGAATGATTACTGAGATGCCAATGAGGGAAAATCTCTTTTTATTTTCACCTGCAGACAGACAAATGTCGTTGAGAGAATGTGAGACAGGGAATCTCATCTTGCATTTAATGCATTGTCGAGTTATTCATTCAATTAACATCGAAGAATATGCAAGGCAAGACGTTTTACTTTAAGGTGGAAAATTTATAAGAACTAGGGAAAGGAAGATTATTAATAAGGAAAATATGTACTAAGAGGATAGGGTATGGAAAACCGACAATAAGAAAAACAATCCACCGCATACAAAACTGATATTAAAGAACTAGAACTTTCACAATTTAATTTTAATGCCTTATGGTGAGTAGTTCATCGTCTGTCTGTAAATTATTCATCTTAAATGTCAGTTGTAACCTCAATCCCTCTAAAGTAAGCGACAGAATGATTTGAAAGGGAATTAGGCTTACTTGCCGCGACAAAAGTAAACTAAAGGTACATTTTTCTCTTTTCTATGCCAAAAAGCAAATGACAAAGAAGTATAAGTAAACTATTCTTCTAGATGAATTTAAGATGCTTTGTCCGGACTCTTAAATCTTCAATCTTTCCCTTGTTTTTTTTTGTAATTGCCGAGCGCAGGAAATTTTCGCGAGGACAAAGTTGACTTAACACCCTTCTCCGGAGTAAAATCCCCAAAATTCTCAGCACCTGGTCGTGGATTATCTCCACTCGTCATTCGCCCCCTCCCACCGCCTCACCCCACACCACTCAAACACCACGAATTTTCGTCAGCCCGCCGCTCATTTTCCTCCAATGGCGGAGCGTCCGACTCGTTTTGTTTTTTCGGAGCATTTGACGGAACACTTCCTTCCCAATGCACACAATCCGACGCCTCCAGAAAATGAATGCTTTTTTCCTTCTGCTGAGTAATCAGGGCCGGCTGGAGACGGTGTGAAGAAACTGGCGCAGTTGTTAAAGGGGTGGAAAGCCATTGTTATGGTAATTAAACTTTGTGGATTGTCATTAACGTAGTTTGAAATACGTCACCAATGGTCCATTGTCGTTGACAAAAATCTACTTTTACATTTCATTGTTGCGCGCGTAACTTGTTGAGATTTTTCATCGTTAGGTACTTGCAACGCAACAATATTGCTCGTTGTTATTGTATTTCGAACGCGTCCAAGATGCGGCAAAGTTTGATTCCAGAAATTATCTGAACGCTTCTCTCACCTGCCTATATATCTTAAACATATTATTCATATATAAAATGTTAAAATGTGCGAGTAGAATTTTGGGATGATACATTTCAAATCTTACCTTCTCATTCATGTTGAGAAGTTCCTACATTCTATAAAGTATTTATTGGACTGAATAATAAGATAGACACGATAGGCATACCATACCCTATATATTAAATACCATAGATAGGGTCATGATAACATTTATAGATCCTAAGATTAAATTGTTAACTTAACCGCTTCTCACGAAATTGAATTAAAGTTCCCCAATGAAAAGTTACAGATTCCGCTCATTGTTCCAGTGCTTCCCACTACTTCCGAACAAATCATAATAGGAGAGAGGGAAATATACCCCATAAATTAACATGAAATACAATATTGCTCACAACTGCCAGAATGCCATCGAGTTACAGTAAATTCTCAGCTTTAAATTGGATGTCGTAATGGAGAAAGGTTAAGGGCTGAATAGTTTCATTTAAAATAATGAGTTGTTTGCAATTTGGTTGCAGTTTTAATCAATTTAATGACTTCTTAGAAGTATTAAGAATCTTTCCAAACGTCATCCAGTCAGTTTTAGTGACATTCCTCCATTTCAACTTTCAGTTGCAATGAGACTTTTACAATCGTATAAACATGTCTGCCAACCATGTCTACAAGAAAACTAGATCTAAAACTTCGGAAACGAAGCTCAGCACCGCTTTTCTTATTGAAATTGATGACTTAGGTGCGTATATTTTATAATTTATTTTTCACCTACCGCATTTCCTCTATGTAAATTATCAGTAGAATTTTGTAAATCATCTTCTCTGAACTGATTAGATGGGGAGCAGGCATTGGCTTCCGTATCGATTCTTCCCTCGAAGGCAGACAATGGAAGTCTATTTTTAATTCCGGTACTTCTTAACCTAAAATATGATCATCGACTGGGACTAATGTCATCAAACTAAATCGCCGAGTGGGTGGGAAATACCACTTTCCCTTTCATTATACTTGCCCTAAGTTAAGGGTATATTCTATTTCATAAGAGATAAATATTCGTGAAAAAATAATAGATATTGGAAATTAGTGCATAAGGATGCATCCGTGCATACATTTGTAACATACTCTTTTAAGGCTAACGACTAAAACTTTTTATCCCTCAAAATCTTTACTGCAAATTTCCAGTTTTATGTAATTAATTTTCCATCTTCCATAGATTATAGCGGATATCGACTGTTCATTATTGATATTTATTTTCATTATTTTTATAAACCCGCCATTTAAATCTATCGTAGAGATTTTTGTAGAAGTTTTTCGCCCAAAATTACATTTTATTTACTAATCATAAATATTTCTTTCATGTCAAATTTCATATTTTTTCACCAAATATTTTTATTAAAGGAATACTTATAAAAGAGTATATGCATTAGGTATAGGTATATAAGTATATGTATTAGGATATGTTTTAAATGTTCTACCTTGCCAATAGTCCAACCTTCTACATATTAAATTAAAAATTGGGAGAAAAAACAAGGATATCTGAATTAGGACTAGTTATATAATCTATAATTTCTGGAAAGAAGTAATCAACAGAGAGAAAAGAATTTTTTTAATTTCCACATAAGATCCTAGGTTCTATTTTCTGTGGAAATCACAGTTTTTCTTTCTCTTAGTACTTAGGGCTAATTGGTTCAGAAATTCATTTAAAGGAAATTCATTTATTTCATTCATGAAACTTTTGTTCACACTATACCACCTAGAAAAAAAGGTTTCAAATGCTCACTCCGTCTGTCATATGCCCTATTACTGCCAGATACTTGTGTATTTATAGATAGGAATACCATATCGTAATCGCAAGAAACCGGGGCAAAATCGGGACTTTTCTCAAAAGTTTTTCAAAGCAATTTTAACACTTTGATACTTACTTTGATTATGAGCAGAGTCGCTAATTCATATAGTAGTATTGTTAAAAGTGCTTCGACTGCTTTGGTCATTTCCAACGTAGGCTCCCACCGGGAATCGAACGCGGGACCGCGAAGTCGAACACGTTGCCCACTTGACTACCCGAGAGCCCGCTAATTCATTTCATAATGGTATTTCGATCATTTTTATTATATATATATATATGTAAATCCCCGTTTTTCATCCGTGTTTTTCATTCGAATCAGGATAGTATAAAAAATAAATCTGTCTGAAAACAAATATATCTCAAAACCGGGACCGTCCCAAGCGAAACGGGATTCCCTTCATAAAAATGCAGCCAAAGAAAGGTGCCTCTGTAGGCGTAGAATTCCTCGCCAATGGAAATAGTTTGGATGGGTCTTGTGTGATGACCCTTTGATTAGAGTGACATCGTGCTCGGGCTAATGAATATGAAGTTGGCCTTTGATAATTATTCCAAAGCGGAGGATTTATGGACGGGCGCCGTGGGAGTACATTTGCACGTGCAGCGGCGATTGCATTGCGACCATAATGGTATGTGACGTCTTCTACGTCCACGATTTGCATTTCATATGCAGTCCACGGAGGTGCGGAGGGAGGGGTCGACTTGCACAGCCACAAAATCGTTAAAAGCCCCTGCGCGCTGCAGTTTCCGTGATTCTCCCAAGATGGCACTCTAAAGTCTGCAGTCTTGGGCCCGAAGAAGGGAGGGAAAGTACGAATGCGATGATTTTCTTGACGCGACGCGTCTTGGATTTAAATCTTGGATTTCAGATTTCACACCTGCACTCACTCGGGCCGCCATCGCGCGTCGCTGAGGTCATTCAGTGGTCACACTCGGCGCTCGCTGCGCTTTTTAAACCGCTGCTATTACTGACTGAATTACACGCCCGCAGTTTTTAAATGAAAGCAGAGAATCTCGTATTGCCAGCGCACCGGGGGTGTCTTATTAAAAAGTTTATCTGACCAAAGAAATCTTCTTACCATCGCCTGTATCCTCGAAGGCACTTGCAATTTGTATGCATTTATTAATGGTGTTGGAATTCATTATTCCTCATTCATCGGGGCGTAATTTTATTTTACAGAAAAAGTGGAAATTCGATGCATGTCTCGCATGTCAAAATCTCGGTGAATACGATCACATGATTTATATAAGGGTTGTTTATTTTTTTTTAATCGGGGCGGTTTCATCTATGGGCCTTTTTTATGGGAAAAGGAAGTTCTAAAATTCGGTATTAGAAGCTAAAACATGTCTTTTTGTTTTGAAATGAGTACATCTCTTTAATACTCTTTATACTAAATAGTTTTCTCCGCGCAAAAGTGTTGAACGCTGCATAAGTGAGATATTAGAACGTATTGGTAGTTTCGGAGAAAATTTTATTTAAAACTTGGAAACGCTGTTTTTGTAGAATGTGAAAGATAGAGAGGGCAGAGATATTGAACACTTATTCTTATTTTGTCACAAATAGAAGAGTGGTGTAAATTAGTAACAAAGCCTATTGTAGATGAAAGAATTTGCTGTCCGCGGTTTGAATGAAATAAAGAGTACTGAATGAGGAAGATTTAGAATAGGAAACTTGGGAGGAGTTCTTCCTTAAAAATATGGTAGTTTACAACTGTTAATGTTTACATCAATCCGTGTGCTTCACACGCATGACTTCTGCATCTCATTAACGCCCAGTTTTGCTGATAAAAATTTATAATTTTTTCGTATGTTATTGAGAAGGTAAGGTTGAAAGTTTTGGAATGTCACTCTTTCCTACCAAAGACAGTGATTCAAAAAGCGAAAAGATACTTCTCTCGTAATTCATAAATTTCCGAAAATCAGTTCACTAAATTATAAAACTATTAGTATGAAATTATAAGAAATTATTATCATCATGAAAGCTGTGGAAGTTTTTGAGGGAGGGAATTACCAGAATCCATCTCTGTCGCTTCTGGGATAGTTTCAAACAATGCAACAGAGCGATGTTGCTGAGCAGCATTGTTGCTTATAATGAAAAGTACCAACAAGCTCACGCGCGCAATAATGAGATGTAAAAATAGCTTTTCATGGGCAACAATTGATCGTCTGGAGAGAACTTTTCGAACCCTATCCGCACATCGCATTTCCTTTCCGCTGATTGTGACCTACCCCAGTCTTTATAGCGCGAAAATAATGAGTGATCCCGGCGATCTACTCGTAACCTAAAGGAGCAATCGATCGAATCGTGGATGTTGTAGAAATATCGATTCCGATGCTAAAGCCAGAGTTATTTCCCCGAATCATCTTCTCTCCGGAATCAAATCTGGTTGAATTGTCGCTATCGCCGTTGCGAGCTTATGTCTTCGGCACGTAATTGTTTCACGCGTTTCATTTTCATCGAAGGGATAATTCCAGGCGCCTGAAATTTCACTGCGGAGGGAGGCAATGGAAAAGGAAGCGAAAAGGACTGTCTGGTGCAGGAAAGCGCGGATCTCACAGAGACACGGTCCATTCAGTAGGCGGAGGACCCTTTCGGTGTCTCCGACGAAAAAATATCCGCAGGAAATGAGATTAAGGTCCCTCCACTCCTCAATTTATTCTGCACCGCATGTGGAGATTGGATGCGTCATTGTTTCCCGAGTGGGACCGACAAACGCTGCGAGAATCCTCCGATGGTGTTTTGTCTTCTCCCAGCGGCCATTGAGGGTGCCCAGCGCCCTTCATACCTCTCCGATTTGTCCACTCCCTGTTATCGGTTCCGTGGAGATTTTCCGAGTCGTCGAGGTTTATTAATTTACGCTTTGCTATTCCAGAACACTTTGCCCATATTTCATTACTTCCTTCTCCCTCTGTGAGGGATTCCGAATCCGCTGCTTTGACAAATCGTTTTTCTACTTATCAGTGGTCTATCTCTTACTTAAAAACGATCAGAAATACCTGGCTTTACCAGGGATTTTTTTTAAATTTTGCTCTTATACCGAAATATCCCAGAAATCAAAACATTGGTGAAATCAGTTTAAATACATAAGTTAATACATAAAAAATACAAAACTAAATAAATTCTTCAGTAGTCTAATGTTATAGCATTTAATTCACGGTACAAAGTCCTTATTAGCTCTTTCTCTGTGAATTGAGTGTGTTTCCCAATTGGTTTTCTAGGTAAACTATTTCGGCGATGCGCTAGTTTTTTAACCCAGCTGGTCTAACTGTTACTATTACGTCCTTGGCCATAATATGCCTTGATGTAGTTTGAGGTTCATTGTAATCCGTCAAAAATAATTAGTTTATTGATCTATTACAATGGAGTGGTTAGAGTGATACATTCATTTTAGGATATATTCTAAAAAGCATTTGCTTATTTCCGCAGAAATTATAAAAAAAACAATCAACGGGGCCGTTCGAATTTGGTTTCAAAGCCGCGGATTAAAGATTTCAAACGTATATCATGACATGAAACAAAAAGTACGTTTAACTTCTCGAAGTAGGCAGTTATCCTTGTCTTCCCATAATGGCGCGCAGTTCCTCTCTTTCCATATATGTCATTTCATACTTCACTTGGGATACTTTCCTTTCTCTACCACTTTTTAAGATCCCATTTATAAAAACTTTACAATATTTTGGAGGATTTTTTTAACGGGGATTTGAACTATCTCAATTTTTTCTACAGTGTGAAACAGCATCGAAGCCAGCCGAGCATCTATAGGTTTTATTGCACATTTCTTTCATCAAAGTCTTCTTCTCCCTTTTGATTAATTGATGACTGGATTCAGGCCATTTCTCATTACTGTCCACCCTCGCCGAAACTGCATGCCCCTGGTCCATTAGACATAAATACTATAGGTCTAGGTTTAACCTACTTGTACAGGGAATTCAAAGGTTGACCGAATTCCAGCCTAAGGGCAACTTTGACACTATACCAGTGATGTCGCCATTTGTAATTGGATGAGCAACTCTTCCCCACCAAGAGCCAAAATGGGTTTTTAAAATCGATTTTACATGAGGTAAATCGTAATTGTTTAAATATTTACAGTTACCTACACCACTGGCGATTCGCAGGGAATATAAGTAAATATAAATCTGAATCCATATTTATTTCATTTAGGGCAGAAGTTTGCCTGCACGGAAATTTAGGCAATTTTGCTTTTACTGTATGGCTCAGAACCCCCCCTTAAGAAAAGTCTTAGCAACGCCCCAGTCTATTCGTCTATGTGATTCGCCTTTAAGTGATTTGACCAATGCAAAGATACCTGTAACAATCTGAGTATTTCCTCCCTGGGAAACTGTTGAGTGATTTCCAGACACGTGTGTGATTAGGACAGGAATGGACTCTGCAGAAGGTGACAACCCTATCTACATAGTGCTCTGCATAGCGCTTTGCATACATATTCTACATATTCACTGCACTCCTTAACTGCACTCAGAGAACTTAAACTGCATACGGCGCGCAAATAGAGATAAATGATTAGAGTAAGGCTGCACGAATAATGCACTACAATTAATAGTGTGGGATGGGAAAGTGATGAGAGTCTTGCAAACACGTTGCATCGGAGAGAATGCATATAGATGCATGTGTGGGAGGAGTGAGACATGCGCTGTGAGAAGTCACCCTCGCGTTGCATCCATCGCTGAAACAAATGACGGGAGGGAGGTTGCAATCAAGAGAATTTGCACGCCGTACGTAATGACGGCGGGCAATTTTTGCACCGACCTCACGGATCGTTAAATTTGCAGAATGTACTGCTTGCAGAAAGAACGTGGGGCACACAGCACCTAAGACGAGTATAACAAGATATTTGATATCGGATTCGGATTTCGTTCCAGGGGTGCTCTCATAAAAGTAGACTTGCTATTCGGCGTCAATCAATTGATTCGCGAACTGATTAGAGTCCTCCTTTAGCGATTTTATTTCAAGTTCCCGCTACGGCTGATCTGCCATTCAAAAGCATTCATTCTTCTTCTTGATGCTCACGTTTCCACATTTTCTATGTTCCACAAAAGGTCATTTTCTTTGATTGCTTTTTCGCTTTTCTAAGTTTATGCATTGAGAGTGGTTACACTTTCAGCCAGGTTGAATTTTCTCTATCCAAAATTGAAAGAAGATTCTCTATTTAAAAGTTTCCTTANGTCTCTAATGCTGGCTCAGTTCATTGCCTCCAGACTTAGGCTGGGCGCCTAATATCTTTTTAAGCACCGTCCGGTTATTCCTTGGAGATTTTTTTGTCTTTTCACAGAAATTAGAAAGGCTTCTAAAGAATTTCAATTGAGGCCTTTAGGTATAATATTTCTAATCGTACTGGATTCTACATCACATATATTCCAAAATTGAAAGAAGATTCTCTATTTAAAAGTTTCCTTAAAATATTGAATAAAATTCTAACCTTATAAATTCCCTAAATTAGGTTAAATTTAGGTATATTCTTCGATTAACTTTGATAAATTGGTAAATTTACCAATGCGAATCGGCTCCTAATTTCCTTCTCATTCAACCGTTAAATTATATCGAATTCATTATTATGGCCATTTTGAAACAATCAAGATAACTGTTTTACTTACTTGGTTCCGCTCTAAAAGCCTTGCTTTTTTTCTTTCTTCTTTGCGACTTTTCATCTTTAATATTCAGAGTATTGCTTCATTTGTTTTTATCCTGGTGACTGACTTTTATAGCATACGTAACCACGCATTTGTGCTAATTCTAGGCTCCTTACCTATGATGTTTCATTCTCATCTTTATATTTTAAGTAAATTCTTAATTATTTTCGTTAGTATTAGCCAACTCCCTCTGCAAAGATGGAGAAAAATATTGGTGTCCGAAATATTCGTTCATTATCAGCCTAATAATTGTTTTCTCTTTGAAACTATTTTCCGATGTTAATTGTTAGTGGAAATTTTTGTACACAGTACAATAAGAGCACATTGGAAGTACAGTACAGGAAATAAAAATAAACGAGTAAAATATATTTCCTTACGGCTGTTACTGAATCTTGACTTTGCCCCCATTAGCTATTTTGTCCATACTGGTACATTAACAGGCAATGCATCTTCATAAATACTTCGATGTACTTCGGAAACCTCCAAACACTGCATTTATTGACCGAGATGAAATATTATTGCTTGTTCATTGAATCGAGCCTATTTCGCCTTATTTATGTAGTCCTGCTTAAATGTGTAGGACATTTTCAAATTAATCTATGAAAGAAGTTTCTCCTTTTTGGGGAATGGAATGGTTTTTCCAAGTCCAGTCGATAAGTGCCCGAGAAACATTCGTAAACGCCCACGGAGATGGGCATTCGAAGGCAGCGACCATCAACATACTGTTTGCAGGCAATTGGGATTCTTTGGGCCGCGTTGAAAGGGGATGTTAGGAGGGAAAAGATGGCGGCGTGTGTGGGCATGGCGGTTGGGCGGGAGGAAGTGGCGGCAAAGGATTTTGGCGGGAGGACCTTGAAATCTTTCGCAGAGACATAACTCCCTCCCTCCCCACTCTACCTGTCCCTCTTACCTCATACATCCATTACAAATATCTCGCCTCATATCTCCACATTGCCCCTTTCTCTTTGCTTTAACTGCCCGATTAAATGGTAAGTGCACTCAGGGCCATTGCTTGGAAAACAAAAATTCCAGTGTGCCAAACTGATAAATACAAAGCTATGGAAAAAGTTTATAGCTTTATCTTCATTAATTGTTTTGTTCCATTGCGATTATTTCATGTCTATAAACTGCAGCCTGTGAAAGGTTTTCGGGTAGCCCATACACGCAGTGTATTATGTACTTAAATCTTATTGTATGAAGATATTTAATATTCTTGTTTTATTATCGTCTCTATTGTTAGTTACGTGTTCATTTTCGTTAACTTAAATTTATGAGGTTAAAAATCAGGGTAGGATTCAAAATGACAACGAGTGAGCTAACACCCTCTGGGCTCAGTGACCAATGAGGCGTCAAAATTTGAGCATCGGAAATTGTACGTTGATCTAAAAATAATAAAATTAAAAATGCACGAATATGCAACAGTGAGGACGTACTAAAAGTTATAATTTAGTGACGTGACTGAGACATTCATAAATAATATTTCACCAGAGATTGATAGAATAACGAATAGCAAATTATTGCTGCAGCATCAAGATTACAGATAATATTTAGTTCGGGTAAGTAAACAATTAATCTAGCGAGCTTGCAACAAACGAGCATTAAAACAAACAGAAAAAATAATCAGCAAAAGTCACTAATTAAAACTATACTTAAATGAAAGTTGTAAGTATTGTATTGCAGAAATTTTTGCCTCAGAACGGCCATGAATTTATAGCCGGTGTATTCAAAAGCCTTTCTCAATCCTTTTATTAATTTATGGGAAAACGACGAACATTTTTAATAAAACTAAATATTAGCTCTTCTTTACCCCGCCCGCTGATTGCTTGCGATGATCTGAAGAATTAGGAGACTTCAGAATATTATTAATCTTCACAGTACTGCTGGCCAGAGCCGTAACGATAGCACCCGAGACTCAGTTATATCCAAGAGTTTGGCTTAATTGCTCCAAAATTTTATCTATACTTTGTTTTAAACAGGTTTCATTTCATTCTTTTACCCAGATATAATACTTATACGATGTGCTCTAAAATAGAAACTCATGTATATTTCAAATGGGGGCTCTATTTACAAGAGAACTTCATCTGATTAATAAGAGTTTGTGAATGATATAGCAAGTGAACAGATATATTTCTGCAACTCTTTTCTTCAAATAAAGATGCGTTTATCTTCCAACGAGAAAATCGCAATCGATGTAAACAAACCGACCTATGGTGGAATTCGTCCGTGACGTAAATTTCCGCATTATCTCTGGCATTTGATATAGAAACCGACTAAGCAGAATTTCATAGATAATTCTCGTATGCGAGTTAGTGTTAAACACTTTGATCGGTTCTTATTCCTGATTCCTACGGAGGAGCAATCGAAAGAGACCGCTTCTTCGCTAGAGAACACATCAATGGCGCTCCGATGCATGGGTTCGTCCGACCGTCCGAAAATGTTTCTTTTTTACCCCAAAAAGAGAGAAAAAGATCCACAGAAAGGGATGAAGAGGAGACTCAGAGAGGCGCTCCAAATCGATTCCAAACTGTTTTCGATTATCAGTTTCATCCTCTTTCGATAGCTCCTCGCAACGGCGATCAAGTTGTCACTGTACCGCATTGTATTTGAAAGTCCCAAATTTTTGTGGTACTGTTTGAATGCATACTCTTGAATTTGCTAGAACTTTCATCGTTCGATCTTGTTTTGCAAAATTTAAGCTGGAAACCCTTCTAAAATACCTTTCGCAATCTGAATTAAATTGAGCCCTAATGAAATCCCCTTGGTTTAGCGTGCCGCGGAAGAAAATACTTTGATAATTGAGTCTCGAGTTAAAATAGAAATGCATGGTGAAAAAGGAAGCGTCTGTAGTCATTTTGCAGGTAGACCTTGACCGATAATCGAACCCAGCACCGCTTTCACCGAAGACGAACGCATTGCCCGCTTGGCTATCTAGGACCCCCTAGACATTAATTATCTTATAGTCAAGAACCTACGATTTGCTATTCTTCTCCATCCTGGGAGTCATATGTTTATATTCTCTCATTCTCTCTGTTTACTTTGCATTCTTCGATATTATTTCTATGATGTAGACTCAAAGAGTCCTAGCAAATAGACTTCTTTCTTATTTTTCGTTATCAATTAATCTTTGCATCATAGAAAGGATAAAAAATTCCTCTTTATTTCTGCTCAATCCATCCTCTGAAAGTTGTTTTTCTACACTTCTTTCAATCTCCATTCAGACAGACTTGGTGATCCCAAAACACCAATTGAAAGGTATTATAATTGAATTTTGCAGCATTGCATGGATGCTATGGTAATATTCTTATGGGAAATCCCTTCTCCAGACGTTGTAAGAAAAGGCGTTTTGAAAAATAAAATGCAATATTTAAGAGTAAACAGTGTAGTAAGCCACGGATCTTATTCGGCCTTTATCTTTTAACAGTTTTAATTTATAAATTCAGCTATTTTATTAAAAATTATCTTATCATTATTATGTAAGGGAATATTTAAACGCCACGGTGGCGGAGTGGTTAGCGTGCTAATATTTCAACCCTTAAGTCCCGGGTTCGAGTCCCAACAAATGGAAATACTCTGGATAGGTCATAGCTGTGTGTGCTTGTCAATGATATTTATTATTAAAATGGTTGTCATTGGATTTATCTTACTGTTTCGATTAAATAATTGTGATTATTGTTATTATTATCATCCAATAATGTCATTTATTTAATATTCAATGAAAAAAGTTATAACAGTGGTAATAACAATCATTATTATAATTATTTCCAGTGTAACATCACAATATTTTCTATCTGGCAATCTTATAATACGGACATTCCAAGTCTCCCCAACGACTCTTCCGTTCCATTTGGACGAATCCCCGTTCGATATCATTCGATGAGTTTCGATACTCTCCCATTCGATGTATCCCCACTCAATATTTCTCCATTTTAGATTCTCTAATCAGAGTCTGCTCGGCTCCCCATTCACGGCTCCCCCTTTGTCTTCCATTCCAATCGAAATTCTCCTTCCTCCCTTGGCGCCGCCGACCTAAAGGACTCCGCCTTGGGCCAACCCCTTCCAAGGGTATGAAAAGCGCAGGGTTCCCCCCAGGGATCGAACTCCTTTTTCCGCCATGGTCCGCTGATGTCCGTGAAAGAAACCTCACGCTTCACGCTCATCTCAATGCCTCCGTCATCATCTCGATTTTTCCTCTTTGCGAGGGGAAGATTTGGTTGCTAATGCATGTTTCGCTCCTTTGAATGGGTGTCTTTTGGTTTGGTGCCAACGCGTTTAGGGGACGGACTCTCATTAACTGGTCGTCGTCTCGAGGTCACTTTCCATTCGATAATGAAACGCCCGACCCACGCGAATGACGTCTCCGCGGGAAATGTTTATATCTCTGCACAAAGCGAAAGTCGTTCGCTCTAAAACATGCGAATTTTTGAAGCGATGAGATTCTCATTTCTGCGATTAGGATTTCGGTTTATTTCATCGCGGCCTATCGTTGAATTGACGGCGTTCGATTTTAATGACCTTTTTATTGTCCCGAGTTTCACCGATGAGTCTTCTCGGCTCATTTTTTGTGTCACTATTAATGTACTAGGATAGGGGTGACGAACCTATGGCACGCGTGCCTAAGGTGGCAGGCACGCTAGGGATATTTTGGCACGCGGAACTCTTAAGGGTCGCATAGATGCTTAACCTAAGAAATGTAAGCTTCTAAGTAAACAAATTCGAATCTCGATGATCAAAAATGTTAGCTGATAGTTTCATCAATAACAGCAACTTCTGTCGATTACCAATGTAATATTATTAACATCTTAGGCTAAGGTTTGGCACCATATGTGAATATAACTCCTTAATTTTATCAAATATGGCACGCTTTTGGCATAGGGTTCGACATTAGACAGACAGGGCTTTATTTTATGAAAGTTGAGACTATAAAGTCACATGTTCTGTTTAACCTATACGAAAAGAATATATGGAAGATTAAAAATATGAAAAGATATACACAAAATTAATAATTAATGATTCTATACATATTAAAACTAAAATAATACCAATACAAACATTAAAAATAATAATATTAAAGCACAAATGAGGAGAATAGAGCTTGAATTGAATGGAAAAGCAACCTGCTCAGTGTGTGGAAATACTTGTGAGATTTATATTACACGTTGGAAGATTTTGCATAAAATTAATTGCAGCAATGTAGTACATGATAACTATAGTATTGCAAATAATTTTGCAATTCCTTCGCCGATTCTGCTATTTGCAAAATCATATTTGTCAATAATCATGAAAAGAAAATTCTGTATGAATTGATTATTTCGAGTTGGAAAAGGACATCTTTTTAGCTCGTTTAATAAACATTTCAAAATGTATACTCGTGAGCTGCATTTCGTCGTGTGGCAAGAAGCATCACATATTTTTATATCTTATTCTTAGAGTAGGTATATTAGGAAATTGTAGTGGAGGTGGGCCAATAGTTAAATTATTATATTTTAAATCTATATAATTATTATATTAGTATAAAAAACCATTTCGATGTATTTTAAAGAGAATTCTTTGGAAAACCGGGCAAGAAAATGATAATAATTGAGTCTTGTACGTCACGCGACGCCCAATCCATACGCTCGGTATTCCACGTTTCTCTTAAGAGTCAGCTATTCGAATTAATGTATTTAATGAACAGTGCCGTATCATTAACCACAATAACCGGTAATCGTAGGAACTACAAATTGTTCATGTTTAATTAATGTTTTCGTCACCGCGACGCAAGCGGCGCTATGGTTTTAAATTCGCAAAACTTTCACTTCTGCCAACTTTACTCCGCCTGAATGCGGAGCAGTTTTAGATGCGAATATTTCAGGATATTGCGAATGGCTGAATCACCTTGCTCATTCGCAACCAAACAGCTCGGGCAATAATATCGCACACGGCGGAATTGCTTTCCACAGAAATCACCCCCAGCTCTGTTTCGTAATGTCATTATTCGAGCCGTAGTAACTCTTCTTTCGCTAGGCAAATATTTCCAGAGCCAACGCTCCCGCGGCGTTCTGCGAGAGGTGAGAGGATAGATAATTCACGCCACTTCTACGCTTGCGTTCTCCGAGCAAATCCCCATGACCACATCCTGCTGCGCTCCTCTGGCAGGGCATGTCAAGACAAAGAGACGTAAACAGCTGAGCGTCAACAAAAGCCTCCTCTCGTTCTCTACTTAGATCGAGTACTCGTGTATTAGCTATGAATTTCAGCGACTAATGCACGGCGCAAAATACCATCCTCTGATCGCGGAGGGAGGCGAATACACAGCTCCTCCACTGGCTAATTGCGAAACTGGTATTTCCAAGCTGTGAGAGATTTATTTATAAATAAACTATGGTATGAACCAATGAATCGAGATATTTTCGTTGAAAAAGCTGGGAAAAGCACATATAATCATTTTTGGTATTTAACATCGATATTGATGTTTATTATTTCATCTACTTGTCAATGCTACCGACGATGAATAAAATATTTTTCCTTTGCCTTTTGATACAGGATAGAGAAATATTCATGTTTCATTTACTCTTGTCTCAGCCTTGTTCTGGCTGTGTTGATATGAAAGCCACTGAGGTATGAGTGGTTCTCAATAATGGTATTAATTAAGATTTCTCCGTATGGAATGCCCAGTAAAGTGTTACTCGTAGAGTGGTTGTGCTTCACTTGTTCCGCTCATAGCCTTCCTGCTCAGTGAGGAAAGCAAGGGCATACTACCTCACTCCTCATCTTGGCCAGTAAGCCTCATTTCTCTCTCTTAGCTCTTCGTTGCCAGTGGTGATGGCCAACCGTCCTTCGGGCTGAATACTTAACAGGCAGACCGATCAACCGTATACTGTCTTGTCTTCACTTCCTTAAACAAATGATCGCATTTAAATTAATGAAATTTCTTCTCGCTCATTACTTAGTGAAAATATTTTACTTAAATTTATTTAGTAATTAAATCAGTTTTCCTCCGAGCAATTTCGATACTAAATTATTTGAATATAGGCAACACGCCTTTCTAGAGCGATCTGTTGACTTCAGATGCGGCCATCAGTTGAAAAGTGGTTCCTCACCCCTTGTTCCAATCGGCAGCTTGTTCAACTCTCCGTCGGAGGAGCACCGGGTTCGATGCCGGTAATAGATCAAGTTTCCGAAGTCCGGTTGGCCCGGGAGTAATGGCTCCCGGGCTTAAAAATTAGTCAAAATGAAAAATTCCTTAATTTATCATTAAGCTATCTTCGCCGTACTCATTAGGCGACCCATAAGTACTAGATACGTGGTGTAATGGATACGGACAAAATATTATATAAGAACCATCCAGTTCGCGAAATTTACATAAACTCACTCTAAAAGTTATTTTGCGTAGAAATTTCGTTCTTCTCCCAAAAAGCTTTCCTTTTCATCTTGATCGCGGTATATTGTCCTTTGGAATATGAAATAGAAATGATCCTTTGGAAAATCGGGTTGATTTAAGAAACACTCCCACATGACCGAATGTTAGTTCCTGTGATTTATACATCGTACTTGACAAATCACAGAAAATTGCCCCCTCTACATAAAGTCTGTCTTCAGTTCCTACCATTAATTCTATACGAACTTCTAATCCCCGTGTATATTTATATCAAATTCCCAAGTTGATTTCTCCTAGATAACCCCCCTTCCCCGTTATTTTATCTTTATGCATCCTTTTCCTCAGCGCTACTTCATACACGTCTCTTCTGATATCCCTCATTTTGCACCGAAAGCGTACTTCGCCCTTTCATTGCCGAAATGTTCTTCCTCAACTCGATATTCTCTCTTTCTGCATTATCTCAGTTTCGCTCATTAAATCCTTTTTGCACTTGCAGTGTTGTAAACCTCCGATAATCTGCCAAATTACACACTCGGGTTATTGGGCCACGTTTTCCCGCCCGTCTGATATAATACTGGGCTCACATATTCGTTAAGGACGTCATTTGGAGAGATTTCTACCCGTATGTGTACGTTGCCGAATTATTCTCCGTAAAAACTGAAATTTTATGTCTCTAATGCTGGCTCAGTTCATTGCCTCCAGACTTAGGCTGGGCGCCTAATATCTTTTTAAGCACCGTCCGGTTATTCCTTGGAGATTTTTTTGTCTTTTCACAGAAATTAGAAAGGCTTCTAAAGAATTTCAATTGAGGCCTTTAGGTATAATATTTCTAATCGTACTGGATTCTACATCACATATATTTTGAGTGAAAAATTAAAGCCTTCGGATAGCCATGCGGGAAAAGCGTTCGACATCGGTGAAAGCGGTTCTGGGTTCGATTCCCGTTAGCGGATCACGTGCGAAATGAACTTAGCTGTCCAAGCATTTAAAAATATACTACTGACTTACTAGAACTCGAGTTAAAAATTATTTTAATGGTCTCGCCATGGTATTTATTTCCTTGATTTTTTTTGATATTGAATTATGGTGTTATATCTACCAAGTCTTCCAATGTTGTATTTTACCTTTGTCTGTTGAACAACCTTAACTAGACACAGTCCACTTTCCCGTAATACTTATTAATCAATGGCAAGAAGAGTATCGGTAGAATTAACCGAATCAATCTTATCAAACGCTGTCTATTTTTACTTAGATCACTCGCATAAACGGTCTCATGTGCTACTAACATGCTCTACACATAGCCATCCTTCTTACTAATGCAATTTCCTTCTCTCAAGGATTTGTCGTCCCAGTGAAATATTTTAATTTTCCTGCTAAAACTCCTACTTTGAAGTCATCCGTTCCTTATTTTTAATATTACCCTTTATAAAAATTTTTGGGAACTTTGACCACTTTCTTTGAGCTATTTTGCTTCAGATGATGACTCTTCAACTGGCGGGCAACGAAGCCATTCTTAATCCGTCTCCTAACTCCGATAAATTTGGATCCCTTTTAGAGAAAGTATTCGTACCAGCGAGTCGATGGAATGAGCATCCGGGGGCATTTTTGTGTAATCTCCAATATGTAATTTATGCTTTTGAATGATACAGAAGGAATAGAAATTTAAAAAACGTTCTCTTTTACCTTCCTCTCTCCCAGCCAGAATTTCAATAAATTTGGGCCTCCCCAAGAAGAACTTCTGCCATCTGTACGGTCCGATATTAACTTTTTTCTGTTATGTGGTTATGTGTTAAACTTGGACCCAACATCGTAGATAACTTAAATAGGGGCATTATTTGGAATTGCAAAAGGGAAAGCTTTTCCTCTTCCAAAGAGTCCGGAAAATTAAGGTTGATATCGGAGCACCCGATTGGCAGTTGGAAAGAGGACGATTTCTGCTCCTTGAGAAACACTCTAATAAAAAAGGCCAATTATCTGGCGACATTTTCGTCGCCCACTCTGTTATTTACAATGGAAATCCCGCGACGTTCGATAATCGAATGCGAGGTTTCCTTCGAGAGATTTAGACTCTTTCCGAGTCGATAAGAATCCTAAACTGTTTTTATCACGTCCGCGAGTGTAGGCACCGCGGATGAGAAATGCACACCTTCTTCCGGAGCAGCCGCGTTTCATGAATTCATCTCGAACAGTGTGTCGCCCATCAGATATTGTTTTTGATCGGCTGTAGGAATCGATCCCTCGGGACTCCATTCTATCGGAGGGTGGATACGCGGGGCGAAATTGGGTGAGTGTCGGGTGGAAATAATGAAGACCCAAGCGATTTTCCGAAAAATGTCGTTCCCGCTTCATTTCTTAGAGAAATCTTTGAGTTGATACCTCGGTGATTTAACGAGATTATGCAACTTCGAGGAGTGGAGAATTCAGTGGGGAGTGAAAGTGCTTCCTTTTTAAATAAGGAAGAAAATGTTCAAAGTTTCCTTTGCCAGTCAAAATCACTATATTTTCTTCTTAATTATTTTACTATAAACAAGTGAGTATTGTCATTCGTAAAATTTTCTCACTTTCAATTAATCAACAAATTCAGAAAATGTTATGAATGAATATATTTTCTCAGCTTAATACACATGATAAATATTAAATTGATTAAAAACTTTACGGATACAAAATCAAAGCGGTGCAATAGAATACCAGTTTGTTTTTGATGCAATGAATCAGATTGTTTTTACATTTTATGTTTTGAACTTGGCGGAAAATGGTAGTTAGTCTTCTAGACTGACGCTTCTCACTAAAATTGTAAATAAATTACCCCTGTACATTAAGGCTGGTAGTAAATCTTTGCTGCGAGCAAGGCGCTCAACTGCTGAAGGCTGAGGTTGGAACCCAAGCTATTCTGCCGGCATTTAAGAGCTATAAATGGGAGGTTTTATATTATGATTGATAAATTTGTCGGTCTATTTTCTATCGAATAGTAGGAGCTTAGGCTATGAAAAGCTTCAGTTAAGGGGGAAATTTACTTTTACGATATTAAACTGCTAGAAAACAATGCCTAACCTAAATCATTTCTAAACTTCACTTTGTCTGTTTCACCATAAAGCAAAAAAACGAAAGAACTGGAGAAAAAACCATCTACAATATATGGAAATGCAGCGTGGGCATTAAACGATTCGCCGTCCTCATTAATTTTATTTCCCAACATCATTTGGTCGAGGATTCCCAGATAATTCCCTTTAAGATTCGGCGCAGCATCCGCTTAGGTCCGGCGGAGCAATCAAATAATATTTTCCTTTTTGAAACATTCGATCGGGAACCCTGAGATGGGCGACAAAATCCTGGATGTGGTTTCCATGCGACAGACAAGAGGGTTTTAGAAATCGATGCTGTTTATCGGAGAAACAAACCATCTGTGAAATCAATAGCCACCCCCCTCCTCCTTCCCCCCGTCTCCTCCGCCACCCCCGCACTCTCACCCTCACAAATACTCGCTCACTTCAATCTGCTCGCATTCCTTTCTCTGGGAGCTCACTTTGAACCCCCCCCCCCTCCTCGACAGTTGGCAGCCCTGCAGCCACGCGCTCCCATCCCACCTAACTTTCCACTTTTTTCCCACGTTTTCCCTGATAGGAGATGAAGTGGATGCGTTGGTTTGGTGGTTGGCACCCCTGATGATTCGCAATCCGGAGTTACACAATCGCACCCCCCCAAACCGCGGCCTTTGGGTGGGGGCGCACCAAAAGAGTTGTGTATCCCCGCAGGAGGCTGTTTTTTCGATTGCTCTTCGTCCCTTCGCTTTGATGGCCCACTCTCATTCCGATCATGCAGAGGGATCGATGCCGCTGGTGTGCCCCAAAGAAAGGCGCTGCGCTTCATAATTGTTTCGGAATCCAATAGTGTTTTTTTTTTCCCCGCGCCCTCCCCATCGCCTAGTGCGGTCGAATGCTGCAGCGGACGATGAATGAACGGCCAAAAACGCACGCGTTAGGAAAAGTGTCGCATTTCCCGTGCTTTTGTGAGACTCCTCTTTTCCGCGATGCACGAAAAAGAGCAGCGATAAATTAAAAGTTTTCGTCCGCCTTTTTTTTCCCTTTCTATCTCTCTCTTTCTCTCTGTGAAGAGTTTATTTTCGCCGTCCCCTTCCCACGCTCCTTCATTCCTCCCCCGCGCTACCCACAATGCACTTCGCCGCCCCGTCACCTCTTCCACTATTTCCGCGGTCTCTTCTATTTTTCGAAGCATTCCTTTATGCCCTTCGTTATCGGAAATGCGGAAGGGTTCCTTTTGATGTCTTTCTGGGGTCCTTTGAGACTTTGCGAAACAGTAAGAACGAGAGTAAGTTTGTATTAATTCGCCGCATCGGTTCTTTCTCGTCTCTTATTGTTTCCAGAAGGGAAGGTAGAGTTCGCAGACCTCCACAACCTTGGGGTTTGGTAATTCCTCGAATTCCGCTGATTTTGAGGAATGAATTTTGGCTGTTTTGTTTTCCAACTGCATAAGAATTTTATGGAGGAGCAATAAGACACATTCTCCCGGTTTTGACTGATTCTATCGTGTTTATGATGAGGACCAACTTTTCCTTCTTCGGAAAATGATCTTCACTAACACCCCTTTTTAATTCTGCGTTTGCCCACTAGGGCTCATAACCAACCCAACGTTTGATTACATATATGACGCTTCATGGGTATTAGTGATAATGTTCATATTTTCAATTTTGGCAGTCGGTGTATTTAGATATATTTCATTAACTTTATGTAGTAGAAGTGTATACTCCTGAGCTCTCAAGTACTGTAGTCCTCAATTTGAGTTATAAAGCAATTCCATGAGACCGCATGTATAAGGACAATTATATTTTTGCCCCTCTTTATGACATTTGCATATGTCCTCTTCGGGAAATGGTGTGGAATTTAAAATGGACTGTATTTGCCTTTAGATGGTATTTTGTACTATATGAGAAGCGAAACGAATCGAGGTTCTGTTGGACACATTTTGATGTATATCTCTCCCAATATTCCACATTAAATAGACCTCGAGATTCAACCTTGCTATCAAGAATTACCAAATGGAAAAATTTAACTAATGCCTCGTTTATACCTAACGATTTGACAAACGATTTAAGAAAAATCTTACGATATATTGACCCTAATAGTACGTACCATACACTAAACGATTTATCGTACGATTTAAGAAAAATAGTCCAGTAAATCGTTTGGTGTTAACTTGGCTTGGAGATAAGGAAAAGAGGGAGGTTACGCGGGTCTCCTCTCCGCAATTCTGCGTCATTTTTCTGTATCTTATTTAACAGATTTCTGTTTCGTCAATCTGCACTTTTTCTTATCCATTCCCCGTTTTCCTCACTTTTCCTGCGGTATACTATATTTTCGACTTTGATCGTGTACATTTTGTCAAATGTATACGGTTCCCACTTGGCTAGGACCCTAACTAGTACCTCTTGAGAGAAGTGATTATAATATTATACTGCTGATTTTATTTGTTGCACCTAGTTATGAGGCTTGTTCTCGAGGCAATTTTAAGCTTGTTTACGGTGGATTATAAACAAGTGTTTTTCGAAACCAAGATTTTATTTTTAACGCGGAATTTCTTCTATTTTTTCAGGAATCAAATTTTAGATAAAAATATTTCATGGAATATTTTCGCCTCCGCTTCTTTATTCCTTTAAATATGTCAACAACAGCCGTAATCCGGGAAACATCGAGGAAGATTGTTTCGTCGGAATCGTTGGCTTTTGAATAAAAGCCGGAGCGCTTTAAAGATCCCCTTTTTTCCCCTTAAATCCCAATTTCAAAAACTTCCCCCAACCAATTCATTCTAAGGAAAGGATCTTTTTTTCCGGAGGAAGGATAGCGGCGGGTTTAACCCCTCCTTCCAAAGGAAATCGCATTGCTGACCCCTCTCTTAAGAATCCCATCCCTCGGGCGATTGACATTTCCCCGCTTTGTTCTTCCGCTGCGAAAAAATGTCCATTCCTCGACCCCTTCGGCTCCCCATTCTGCAGCTGATCCGTGAGTGCTGGGAAGGCGTGCGTGTGTCACGGGATGTGTGTAGAGCGCTGCCGTGTTTCCCCGAGGCCCTCGCAGTCTATGAGGTTTATTTACACTGCTCTATCCGTTGCGATCCTTTATTGCCGGCGAGAAGTGTGTAGTGTTAATCGCAGAGGCGCTTGCATATGACGATGCTGCTAGGCGGGAAAATGAAGAGTGCTGGGGGATATAGGTCTACAGAGCGGATCAGTGGGTGTCGAAGGGGAGTGCGTGTCACAGCGATAACACGAAAAAGAGAGGATCCCGCAGCAAAATGTATCGGAAAAGTCACGCCGGAGGACCGATGCGGACGCTTTTAAAACCCATCCGCAGCTCGCCTAATTTCGATGAATAGCTAAAGGGATAAAGTTACCGGGTTGTGTGTCCGATACCCAGGTCCGGCCGCGAAGGGCCGCCTCAGGGCGAAGCAATCGATGGGGCGACAATGATCGGGTATCGGAAAGAGTTGCGTAGTCGTCCAACAATGACGGCGGAATACTTACAGCTGTTTGTTGCCTTTAACAATGAGGGCATTCTGTGTTGAGTCGCGCTGGGGAAGTTTGTGAGATGTCCGTCGGTAACGAGTGTTGATATATTGAATTACGTAGCAACAATTGTTTTTTCGTCAAGTATTTATACAATACAATAATCGATGCCTTTACCGTTAGTATATGCCTGTGGGGCATCTAGAATTTTCGCTTGGGGATGGGGGCTGAACTCAGAGCTCGTAACCAATAGTATGTACATACGATACATCGTATAACCATACGCCATACGGTGGCTTGCGAGGTACTAATGTAAATTTATAATGAAGTAGTAATGTAAAATTATTGATTCACATCATATAAAAGTATTGAAAACAAATAAATGTTGTGAGCTTTATTATTATTGATATAACTCTTTAGACTCAGGTTCTGAAGAACGTACTTTTAGAATCTTAGGGAGAATAGTGCCCGTTAGCCACATCCCTGGGCGCGCGCCTGGAATATGCCTGGATTTAAAGACAATAGCAGACAGCACGTCTGCCTCGGTAGCGTATTGAGTCCCGGTAACTTCGTGGCCTCAGGTTCGAATTCCGATCAAGTAATAAACGTTTTTGTTTCTTTACTCGAATTGCATTCAACAGCATTATTATTAACTGATTTAATTGGGAAAATCTGTATTCATTCAAGAATCAATAACCAGCGAGTATTTCTTCGTAGATTTTTATCAGTAGCACATAATGCACATATATTCTGTTCGGCTACAAAAGGCTGAGATTTAGGCGATACGTAATTGTTAGGTAATTAAATAAAAGGCAGAGAAGGAGGGAAGACTCTCTTCGATAATACCTCACACCTTTGTAGGACTTCCCGAAGAGGGATTTAGTCGCACTCGTGGGGATTGAGTGCCTCAGATGAGCACAGAAACTGTTAGGTTCTAATCTATTCATCGCATCTCGGCGAAGGCGGTTGAAACGAAAGGCCGGTTGATGCAAATTGCATTAAATAAACGGCATCTTGGAAATTATAGAAAACCAATCCGCCCAAAGCTCCACAAGGCGATGTGATAGATAAGTGCATGCGTTTATTTTCCGAGTCAAAAGAGTCAAAATCGTTCGACAACGGAAGAGCAGTATGGTTTAGCCGAATAAATTGACGTGAATTAACGGTTGCATGGACGAATTTATAATATCCAGTCGTGTATAAGTACTCTTTTATAAAAACTTGATAGCATCCCTACCCGCTCAATACAACTGAAATCGATATATTATGGCAGTATAACCAATTTAATTTCGAAAATGTCGCTAAAACGACCTGAAAAGTAGCAAAAATGTCAGAAAACTAAGGTAGAATATCGCTAAAAAATAGTAAAAAAGTTTTTTTAATACTCTATGCGAGATTAAATATCCTATCTATGAATATATTTCATGTGTTTTGGATGTAATTTATACTTGCAGTTCAGGATATTGTGCGAATATCGATTTTTACGGACATATTGAAAAGGAATTTTAGTTGATAAATTTACTATAATTTCTTTCCAGCATGGGTTTTTGGTAGGTCTTCATAACGTAAAGGATGTAACTTTAACCCGGGCCACGAAATATTTTATCAAGTGACCATTAGCTTAGACCCTTCCTGATGATGACACGAAGCGTCAAAACCATGCTCGCTTATTAAGTATTTTGTGGTACATACGAGTAAAAGTTGCATCTTTTCATCCTTCACGTCGATAATTGTAGACGATTTCATTATAAATGTTTCAAGTATATGTATTTAAAGAAAAAGTCTGCAATTCTATGGAGAAGTTGGTACGGGGAATAGGTAATTCGAAGGGGGGAGTACGCCCTGTTGCCCCCGCACGAATAGCCCATTGGTTATACTTATTTCTATCCCTAGGCTCGCCGTACCTTTCTCTTCTCGGTTTTCCTACCGTAAGAGAGCGGAATCAACCTCCCGAATCTCCGTATTCTGCCTCCACGTTATCCCGCTCAGACGCGTGCATCCCCTGCTTTTAAACAAAAGAGAAGCGAATGCAAAAACATAATTCCGAGCGACTCAATTGGACGTTTGATTCGTTTGCGTCACTAGCGGCCTCTATCGCACTAGGATAAGCATCGGCGCGAATGAAAAAAAGGAATCCTCTTTTATAAGCCTCCCCCTCATCGGCCTCTCGCTCTGATGACTCGGGGAGAATTTTATTCCCCATGAGTAACCCTTCCCTTCCGAAGGCACCCTCCGCGTCTTTGCGATTCTTTTTGGGAAAGTGCGAATCTCGCGTATTCTTGCCGAGATTGTTCGCATCGGTCCACACGACGAGGGCGGCGAAATTATTCGGGCGGCAGTCGAGGATTTTTATTTTTTTGCGATAACTCTCCTCTGATGCGGTTTATCAAGTTTCCTTTGAATTGTATCAATGTGACGAGGAAGCTTTCATGCAGGCGAATGAATCGAGGGTGCTTAACGCGCGGTTCATTTAACGACGCTTCGCATTCCTCTTACGCGCCGCGTTTATTAAACTCCCGAAACGAGCCCACAACACATAATCATGGACGCCAATTTGTTTTGAAAATATCGCTAAATGCATCCGGGAAAGTAGGTGAAAAGGCGCCAGAATTGGTAAAATCACGCTTGAAAAGCTGATGTAAGAGGGTTGGATTCTCCTCAATGAGAATGCCGAAGTTTAGAGAGGGAATGTGGTTCAATATGTAAAATGAGGAGTGAGGCATTTTGTAAGTGAGGTATTTGTCCACCAAGCATTAGTTTCTTAAGTCTCCACCCGGACTGAGGCTCGAGCTCAAATGAGGAGTGAGGTATTAGTTGACCAAAATAAATTTATTATCGTCAAAGGTCGTCAACGTGTCTGTATAGTTATGAGGCTGAAGGATGCCACCGAAATTAGTCATTAACCTCCATTGGGTGGGATGAGGAGTGAGGTATTTTACCCTTACTTATTCTCCCGAACCAGTACCACAAGCCTACCGTAAGTGTAAGTTAAGTAATAACACAATGAGCGCAAAATAAGAGTAATGGATGCGAGGATAAGTCGTTTCAGGGACTCATTCTTTCCACAAACGATACCCAACAGCAGTAAGCTAAAGAGGTAACTCAAACGCTTGATGTTTGCACCCCCTGCCACACACCGAAAGACGGTTTGCAGGATATTCATGTGGACATAGATGTAAGAGAATCACAATGGCAGTATAAATAACCATTTTCATTTTTTAGCTTCGAGGGAAGCTCAATACATTGCAACGTAATTCTAAATGTAATGTAACCAGTGGCTTGCTGTAGAAATTAGACAGTTTTCGGCGGAACGGAGGATAAGCTTGTGTGTATGACCCTTTTATTCACATACATGGTTCTCGATTACAGCCTACCCTTTGTGCGAAGTTTCTCGATCCTGGAAACTGGTGTTTATGATGTTATTTGAGAAAAGCTGAAATTGTGCTGAATGGAGCAATGAGGTGGAAACTTGTAGCAGGAGGTTGGCGATTGAGGAGAGAGTTGGCTGAAAAGCATCTTCTGATGCTGAAATCCGTTCTCCCTGAAGTTGCCGGAAACCGATGGGAAATAGCTGGACGGGAGGTTTTCCCGACTTACCACTATCCTTTGGGATGACTAGAATGTCATACGACTTGGGAAGGAAACTTTTTCATTGGAAGGAATCATTTATCATTAGGTCGTATGTGAAACAATCAGATGAAAATATACCATCGGACCATTTAGTGATGTGTATATATATTATTTATTCAAACAGTACTAGATCGGAATTGAACGAGGAAAAGCGAATTTAATAGCTAAATTATATGAGAATAATGTTTTTGATCTAATTTTTTTGCGTAGTTAATGAGACCGGAATCAATGATATTAAATTCGTTTCTGAAGACGGAAACGGCGAACTGGACGACCGAAAAGCCCGAATTCGGTAGCAATTTTCTTATCTTTGTTACAAAATTTGTAATTTCCTGCAACTGAAAGAATTTAATCAAAACACAATGTCGAATAACTACTAAGAGAGGGTGTTAAATATTGGGGTATTTTGTGGTATTTCGTGTGTTTGGTGGGTCATTCCTCTTTTATATTCGACAATGGTCTATGCTATTGAATATGCTTCGAATTAGGATTAAAACAGTGTTGAAATTAAAACAATTTCCTATACTCCTAAGAGAGGGTGTAAAGTATTGTGGAATTTTGCAGTATTTATGTCATCATTGGATTGTTCCTTTTTATATTCGACGATGGACTATAATATTGAATTTGCTTCGAATCAGGATTAAGACAGTTGAAATTAAAACAAATTTCGAAAAACTCCTACAAGAGGGTGTTAAATATTGGGGTAATCTGTAGTATTGCGTGTCTTCAGTGGATTATTTTTCTTTTAAAGCTGAAGATGGTCTTTTCTATTGAAACTGCTTCGAATCAGGATTCAAACAATTCCTTTTGTATCAGTAATGATTCACGTAGTCCCCGTCTTCGTACAAAAACCCATCTGTAATTTTACGATTTTTTTCAAAAGCAGTGCTACTGCAAAATGCATCACGTTTCCACTTGCGACCGAATTCAAGAACGGAACGTGCTCGTGCGTCGAGCGGCGATCGAAGACACTGACATCGCGCAGGAACAAGGTGATTTGGCGAGCAGGGAATCGAAGCCGGGCCCACGGAGGAAGCGCGATCCACTCGGCTATCCGATGGAAGTGAGTCCCTTTTGAGGAGGGGTTATGAGGGCAAATGGGGAGATGAGGATAATGGGGTAGATGAGGGTCCAACGTGAGTTTGAATAGAGAGAAAGAAAGGACGGTCGGCACTTTGAGAAACACCGGAAGAGCTAGGGGAGTCGGAGGCTGGTAAGAGAGAGCAGGTGGGGAGAAGCGCTCTCGTAAACAACGGTCTGAGGTGAGGGGGGGCTGGTTTTAAGCAGGAGCAAATAGAGCGAGTTTTGGAAATGGTCCTTCGCCCCCCCCCCCCCCACACACACACACACTCCATTCCCTTTCTTTCAGACAGCAACGCGCGCGACCGCAGTTTCTCTCCTTTCTCTCGCCGCTTTCTTCCCTCTCTATCGAACGACGATGCACTTCTTGAGGTTTATTCTGAGGATTCAGTCGGTTCTGAGCTTTACTTTGAGGAATAAATTATGGATTGGGATGATGTGCAAACTACCTCACTCCTCATCTTGCCTGGTAAGCCTCATTTCCCTCTCATAAATCTTGGTATCTACTGGTTGACGAGATGAGGGCCCAACCGGCCTTACGGCTGAATTCTTTTGAGACAGATGCGATCAGAATACGAAAATACTGTAATACTACTGATACTAGAACACTAGAGGTCCTAAGTAGTGCTTCGAGTGAATTTTAGGATATTATTTTCCAATCTTGGACGCGTTTGAATTTAATCTACTCTTAAAATTCATTGGGTTCCTCGTTCATGGCCGGCTTCGAATAATAAACTAGCCAGAGAACATCCCAGGGCAGTGTCGCCTTAAAGCACGGACCCTCTGGACACTTAACCGTGGCCCCAAGAGCCTAGGGGCCCAGCTAATCTGTGTATGTAAAGTGAATCGATATAAGTAAAAATATATTTGATGTTTAAATACATTTTCAGTTATAAAACGGAAATTGAAATTAAAGACAAAGATATTTTGTGAGAACACAAGAATTTGTTGTTTTAATAAGAGGTTCATGATAAATTTAGCCATTTAATCCGGAAGAAATGACAGAAATGAAATTAAACTTTATATACTTTACACACTCTACATACCTAATATATTACAATTTTTTACCTTTACCTGTTATGAATGTCCATATTTCCGCAATTAAGTAAATCTAATCTGTGATTATATATTAACACCAGTTGTGCTGAGTTGTCAATATTATAAATGTATATTTTATATTATGGACCATTTACATTTCAATACTATGTATAGTTGTCGCAGGGGCCCCAACATATTGGTTGTCCCCATTTGGGCCGGTAAAGGAATAACAGGACCGTCTTTCGTCGATCGAAACCTTTTCCTCTACACCAACCAAGTTAAATGTTTATCACGGGACCCCAATTCAGCTCGGGCCCCAGATATTTGGACCGACTGCCCCTCGACTCCCTTGCTGAGGAACAATGGGTTGACAAGGATTTTAATTTCGATAGTAGTAAACGGTGTTTTCAGCTATAAATTTGGACTTTGTTAGAGTTTAGCTAGAAATAGTAATCTCTAAAAATAAAGCTCTAGATTTCCGGATGGTTAATTTAGAATAAATTCGCAAAGACGTTAAGTCATATTCAATTGAGTATATCAGATCAACAATGCGTGAGGAACGATTACGGAGCGTTTGGCGATTGTTGCAAAGGAAGAGAGTTGCGTATCGACAACCGACGTCTCCATTGTTGAAGTGTAAACAGCAATGATTGAGAGATCTTTCCATTGGATGTATCACACCGATGGGCGGACGTTCTTGTTGAATTGATACAAACCTCTCGAACAAACTTTTGCGAACGCGATTCCGTTTGATTACTCGGTTTAGGATGAAAAATGAAAGCTTTTTCAAAATTAATATCTCTTTTGAAGGACACACTTAGCCGCGATTAAAGATGGACAAACAATGAGGGGAAAGGGCCCTTTTCCCGAGGATACGCTCAAGTGCGGATTCCTCCTCTCAGATGGCGCTTCTTTCTCGCGAACGAAGGGAAAGGCTATGTTTTCATTCAATCCATTAACCCTCGTCGGGATCTTTTCTCGGATGGATCAAAAGAGACGGCCAAATGGAAGGCCCTTTGTGAAATGAAGAGTCGCTATTAGTGTCGGTGTCATCTCGAAACAAAACGCGTTATTTTAAAAGAGCATCTGCGAAGCGTGCTTATCACTTGCTAGGAGGCGGTTAACGAATTCAGCGTGGAAAAGCGTAGCTCTGGACCATAAGTTCTCCGCGTTAACCCTTCTGTTTCATCACCGCCGCGGTAATTACGAATTTCGGAGATTTATGGACGGAGTTCCATTGGTGAAGGGAAGAGAAAGATGCATCTTTCATTTGCTTACTACAGAGGAGCGATGTTTGGCAATTGGGATTTCAGAGTCAGTTTATCTATATACCCTAAGTTACACAACTATTTGGCTGGGGTCATTTTATAGGTGGTATCCAAGGGAAGGAGTTTGGGAGTGGTTGAGTTTATAAGGAACTTTTCCAGTTTTCTTTGGGGGAAACCGCACCGACCTCCACCCTCAGGAATTATGTCGAATCAGGAATGAGTGAGTTTACAAGGAATTGGAGAGCGGGAGTGAAGCAAGGAGGAAAGCACAGTTTATAGGCCAACATCTTAGAGGTGATCATAGAAGAAAATTGAGGGTAAACAAGGCCTCAGCTCCATTCAAAGAAATGAAATCAAGTACTAGTCGATATTGACACGGAGTACTATGACTATTTGTTGGGGAATGGCTATTCTTAAATTGAGATGGGTTTCTAAAATTCTCTGGGCGTTACGAGAGTTGAATCCATTACGCAACAAGCCTTAAATATAGTGACAGGCAGCACATTTAGTGGCTCGTAGTCAACGCATTGACTCTCATTGACCGTTCTTTTGCCCTTTCTATATAGTCATAGTTACAATTCATAACAAGTTATGTAAAGGTTAGGCAAAATTTCATGACAGTGCGATGCGCAGAATTGAAGGTAAATTGTTTTCGAGGAATGCATGGTGCACATCGTAATATATAGCTGACCCCTATCGGCAACCCTTTTTATGAAGTGGACTCTTCCTGGGCATGCGCAAGTACCATAAGCTTTTGCTAGTCTTCAAGGATTTTGCTATTATGGGCTGATACAGTTGTGCCATTATTACATCATTGTAAATTATTGAGAAATATTTAACGAAATACAGTTTTAATTAGATCTCGACAATGTTACGGTTAGTATTAGTTAACATCGTAAGATTTTGAATTTTTTAGGCGTGATTGCCACTTTTCGACCTTTTATTGCTGCATCCTGAGGCGGTTGCCTCAATGATTAAACCGGCCCTGGTATCCGAATACCTCTTTCACTAGTTAGTCTATGACCCACCGCACAGAAATGGCCATACCTGTAGGGTCACCAAACGAAAGTTCATATCCGAAATTTAGTCTTGTGAATTAATTTTTCAAATCCTAACGATTTTAGGCAGGCCGCGTCCTCCGTGGGAGCCGAGTTTTTTCCACGGCACGCTCTTCATAGATAAACAGAAAGGAGAGGAGTCTATGTTTACACGAGTCGTGGAATGGTAGAAATGGAAGCAGCGCACAATGCTTTTCGGCGGGAAAGAAAGGCGCGCAATAAGAAGGGCAAAGAAAAAGGAGCGGCGGTGACCACAGATGTAGGTTTCCTGGAAGGGGAATCGGTCGAAGGGGAGGAATTGTTAACGAGTTTGCTAAGAGATTGGAAGGGATGTTGGGCACGGCTATTATTTTAACCTGAATGCGAACGACTCATTTGAAAAGCCCTCCGAACGCCGTGTCGTGCTTGGCCGCTCGTTCACGATCGATTCGCGATCGCTGGAAATAATTCGAAATTATCGAATGCTGTTTGCGATTTCTCTATCGCCGTTTTGTTGTTAACCTTTTCCCGTTTTGCATTTTGACGCAGCATTTTCCTTTCGCTGCCTCTCGTTACCTTTTTTGAAAATATTCATCTACATCCGTACCCTGACAGCCTCCCCTCGGCGTGTGGCAGGGGGTGTGTGCTCCGTTCCACTTATTTTCCCACTTGGTTACTGTCGCATTTGCGTTAGTGGAAAACATTTTTAATCGAGGAATACCATAGCAACCGTTTCCATGCTTTGTCTCATGCACGCGCATGTAGCACGGTGGAAGCATAATATCAGTACCATCAATAGTATTGGGTTCTACGTGCATTACATGCGCATTTCTCGTGGCTAAATGATCGAAACTTTTAAATTTATATTTGAGGAGGTGATGATCAGAGATGTTTAGTATAAAACATGTTAAATAAGCCGTCGAAGTTAGAAACTCTATTGCAAAGATAAGGAGTTAACACCTTGTAAAACTCTCGTTTATGGGAGTGGTTATTTTAAAAGAGCTTCGACGGCTAAGGTCGTTTCACACTTGAGCCCCCACCGGGAGTCGAACCTGGAACCTTTTTTACCGAAGTCGAACGCGTTGACCACACGGCTATCCGTAGGCCCTTCCATCTATATATACCAGGGAATTTACATAGAGATTATTCATCAATCTCCAGATAGTTTTATTATATGACGTTGCAAGTTACATCATAGAATAATTTATTAATTCGACTTGTAAATTTGATGTAATCTGTCGCAATTTCTAGATGGTTAATGAAGTGTGTACAGGGTGAGAACGTTCCTTAATAGGGTGTTGGGTTGGGTTGAAAATGTCCCTGGAAAACTGTCGTTAATGAAAAGGTATTTTTGGACCTCCGATAACCATGTGGATGACGCGTTCGACTCCAATGGAAGTGGTCCCGGGCTCGATTCCCGATGGGGGCTCACGAGCGAAATTACCTAAGCTGTCGAAACACTTTTAAAATTACTACTATTGCTACGGAAAGTAATTGTTATGTTTCATTGTTGCGCGCGAATTAGCAATAGTTTTCATTGATCTGCACTTGCGACAATGCCCCGCGACAATGTCTCCCGGTTCCGCGTTACTCGTCTATTATCCCAGACGTGGTAAAGTTCATTCCGAAAGCTTTTTGAAGTCCTCTCGCGTTCTAAGAAGTTACTCTCAGTTATGGAAATAGTGTTTCACGTTAGCAACGAAATCGTGAAGATTTTAACCCTGATCGTACGCCAAGCTAGGATAGCCTGTTTTTAATTTCTTTACCGAGCGATAATGATAAAAAAAGCTTATCCTCGAGTCGAAATCGAAGACGAACGCGCAGCCATTCTTCCTCTTCGCGTTTTTTCTGGGCGTTTGCGTCTCTTCATTAAAATGCGGCCTTTCAAAGGTATTTCAAGATAAATAAAGGCGTCGCCGGACGCACCCCTCTGTCACTAAATCGCGATCGTCATTTATTTGCTGGCTGCTCAGTGTTTCGCACCCGCCGCTGGGACTGCAAACGAGCGCTATTCCCAATCCTTTGGCTCCCAAGCAAACACGCCGCTCCGCTCCCGTGTTTTCCTTTTTTTGTTTGCGCTGCCTCAATATGGGCCGATCATATTTTTATTTCTTCCGCCACCGCACTAAAATCAGCTCTTGCCTCAGATTAAGGGGATTTTTGTGTGAGGAAAGTTGTGCGTTGGACATGTCGCCGATTCGCCTTTCTCCCTTTTATTTGAAAAACTAATGAATGGATGCAAGGGATTGCGGATCTTTGCTGCGGGATAAATATCCGTTTTCATAGTCCACTCTTTGCCTTCCCTTTTCATTTCGCTCTTTCTCTTACGGCCTAACCAACAGGTCGATCGCGTTCGACCTATCGATCGCGCAAGTTTCGATCGGTCGATCTCGAGTAGTTGTTGAGATGCTGCTAATAAAAATACCGAATGTTTTAAATTGCCCCAACGGTATGACTTTGTTAGACTTGTGGAACATAATTGAGCCGAAAGTGCCGAGGATTGACGATTATGCAAATACGACGCCACAAAAATCTATTCAATTCTATGCGAGTCCTACGTTACGAAGTAATTTTCTTCTCACTATACACTTATTATTGCTGATCTGAGTCGATGATGAATTTTGACCACTCTTTTTTCATAGTTACACCCCCTCTTTTAATGCATAGAGTCTGTATCAGAGATATGGAATTATTACCCTCCTTAAAAACGACCGTTTAAAAAGGGCGAATGAAGCACTTTATCCAGTGTAATCACAGTTAAAATTCGTATGAATGCTAGAAAGTGCTCTGCGATTCTTACTGTAAAGTAATGCCTGAAGAGAGTGACATTTCATTACAAATTTAAAAAATTATATTGTAATAACTGCAAATTAAATTGTATTCTTTTTTTGCTTCTAAATTTCTCCTGATATTTTTTTATTACTTTTATTTAAAAGTAATTTTGTCCCTATAATTATTCTCTTGATTCATAGGCACTCACTCAAACCCACGGTTAGAGTGCAAGGCAAGAATTATTTCCCTTGTATTACGGTTACATTTATTGAAATTTGGCGTAAAAATATTGCCATATTTTGTAGCTCATAATGCCCGAAAATACTATTATATTTACTACCATTCATTATACTACCAAACCCTTTTTTCGTCGGAGGTGCTTCTCCGTGTGAAAGAATATTCGCTTGAAAAACAGTGGCATTCTCCCAACTGATTGCCATACAGGTTTATTCCAACTTCATCCCGCGAACGGTCGATTCCACTACGACTCTAAATACACCTGTCACCTAGGTTTTAAGTCATGAAGACATAACGTGGTGGATGGGCAATGACATCTGCTTCTTCAGTCTCAATTTCCCTTGAAGATATAATGAACCTATAGGCCCGCTTATATGAGTTTAAGGTGTCCCGTTCAGAGTAAAAATGGCCCGCCTGAGAAAAGATGCTCATGGAATGAATTTTTAAGCGCAGCAATCCAATCTCATCCTCTCGTAAAAACGAGTTCCTTAAGTAACGTCGCGTATTAACATATCGAAAAATATTCTCCGGAGAATTAGAACGGGGTTTTGGAGGCCGTAAAAGGTGTTATTTGGGGAGGGCCTTATCAAGTGCTAAAACAGACGGCGGCTCTTCGGCTGCTCGAGAATTGGATGGAATAAGGTGCTTATCTCCTTGAGGATGAGTGGCAAGCGGAAGGCTTTGTTTCCGTCTCTCCTTTCCTCTCTTTTCCGCTTTTTAACGTCTCCAAGTTTTTCCTTTGGAATGCAACCATCTCCATTCATACCTGCTATCGCTTGTTTCGTCTGATACGTCTTCATAAAAGATAAAATTTCGGGTATTTTGGACGAATGGGTAGAAATGTTTGAGTGTGAAATGCATGAGTTTATCGACAATTTTAGGGTGTCTTGCCCAGAGTTACCATCTGCATTGTCTAGAGCAAAAATGAGATAGTTTTTCTTAGAACATGGACTGTACTGACTTCAGATCTATAACGATGTTAAAGAGAGACTGATTCCCTGAAATAATTTCTTAATTTTTGTATTCTTTGTTTATATTGCGTATATGCAAACTGTGACATCGTCATACGTTACGTTGTTTCAGTGCAACAATCTTCTGTTACTCATTGTTTACTCTCTCTCTCAGTTGCAACATAATTAATTATTCCCTTTATGAGGTCACTTAGCGCAGTCAAATTTTGCAGCTTCGCCTCGTTAGCCATTTCATATCATTTTGATATTTTAGATATTTTTATCGTTGGCCTCGTAAATTTCTGTCTACCTCAATAAAACTCGAAACTTTTTGTTCTGATACTCCCACAAACATTTACATTGAATTATGTGCAAGTTTTCAATCTGCATTGCTATTCATAATGCTCCCTTCTGTGCTAAACGTTTACGCCCCGTTCATCTCCTCGCCCCGAGGCGGGCCCCCGCTCGCTCAATCCGGCCCTGACATGAACTAAAATTGGACGTGCAACCCTTGCCAACTAGGGTCACGTGGTCATCTTTATCAAACGCGATTAATTGTGATGAGGATCGCATCGCGGCGCTGCTATCGCCGTCGTCTTTCCTGCTCGGCGGGTGGTCCCTCTTCCGCCCATTCTCCATCCATCAATTCCTTATCTTCGCGCCTCGCCTTTTCCGCTGCCTCCCTCGCCACCCCAAGTGTTGCACTCTAATCACTCATTTCACCGCACTTTCCCCCTTTCTATTGGTTTCTCACGTCACGTGCGCATCCACATCCGTACAAAGGCGCATTCTTGGTCGTCTGCAGTCCATCGTCAAGTGATAAGGAGTCGTGACCCAAATGTCGCTCCCTTTAGAGATTCTCAGCGCTCGATTCGGTCTTCTCTCGCAATCGCCGCTTTCCCATTTCAAAATGACCGTAGCCGAGGAAATTGACGTGCCTCCGAAATGCAGCTCGTCCTTTTCAGGTGCACAAATTGTTGCTTCTTCCACAGAGAGTTCCTGGAATTTGAGTTATGGATGTACACTGACGTTTGCTGCCTTAATTGACTGCGATGGTACCTCTCCGACTACATTCATTGACCCATCGCAACCACAAAGCGATCGACCGATTGTGTGTACTATCGCTTATTGTTCTCTGAGGAAAATCGAGTCATCAGAACGAATTACCGCAGCGTTTTTCTTTTATTTTTGTTTCTCTTCTGATTAGCTGACGTAATCAATAGTGTTTCTACAATGATGTTATAAACATGTGTTCCGCCACCAGCCACACCACAAGTGGTTAGCGTGCTAGCGCTCCAACCCTGAGGTCCCGGGTTCGAGTCCCGGATAATCGGATATTTCTGGTTAGGGAGTGGTCGTGTGTGCTCGACTATTATTACTGTTTAAACCTCCCCTGTAATTGTTCAATGAATGGATGTTTGTGAGAGCCGGAAAATAAATATATAACTACAATATCGTTAGTCTTGCAGATCGTCAATCCCGTTCACTAAAAGCTTCTTAAATTTCATTGTTACCAACATGCTCCTGCTGAGATTCTCCATTGTTAGATTTTTGCAACAATGCTGCACAACAATGTAGCTCAGTATTATTGTAGAACGAAACGTTCTCATATGCGGTAAAGGTTCACTTTAGGAACTTTAGGAAGTCGCCCTCCTGCCTCTTGCAAGTGCGTGGTAGAAACAGTTGATTTAATTCTACTCATCGGAGGAGAACTTCGACATCTCCACAACAGGTCCGTCGGCGCTTAGCTAACTGTGATATTTGATTTGTATTTCGTCGCCCGCGCTTCCTTCCGGGAATCCTTATTGTTCGATCAATTACCGATGGAAGGCTTTTGGCCGTCTTCCAGTGCGCCGATGGCATCTGGAGCACGCGTGTGGAGATGAGGAGGATAGAGGGAAGACCACCGGTCTAGCATCCGCCACGCCGGTGCCAATCCCTCTTCCCCACCTGTTACTCATCCCACTCTTGTGGCACCTTATAATTTTCTTCACGTGAAACCTTCTCTTATCACATCCACCCGTTGCAACCCTTCTCCGATGGCAGCAGCACCATCGCAATTAAATTATCACCTCCAACAAATTGGAAACGCGATACGGTCGTCCGTCTCGGTTTATCTATAATGTGTTTGTTTCTCGATCCTCCAGATAAAGTCTTTGGGTGCCTATCGTTAGGTAATATCTAATTTTTATAATGACCTGACTTCCATAACCTCGCCGTCAAAGTTTAAAGGCGTTGCTGGAGGAAGCAATATGGGAAGCGCATACGATCGGAGAATATTACGATGGGTTTCGCTTTTCAATGAACGGCGTAATTAGGGCTTTGAGATTACTGCCGCTATTTTTGTCTAAAATTGACTTCCATCGTAATGTTTGATGCCAAAGGGAAAATTACAAAGTTGTTACCAGGATGCTTTTAATGGCAAGTGTGTAACTTATGAAAAACCTCACTGAATCGTTCTAATTTGGTTCCCTTTCGAGTTAATGCGGAATAAAGTGGGTATTGTTAAGGCATTTATGAATGAAGAAATTAATTCTTGTGACTTATGGAAGTGATTGCTATTGAAAGTAAGTTGTGCGAATTCAGTATTTTCATTTTATTACGACAATTTCATGATTTTAATTAACAGTGGAAGAGTAAAACAGTCATCTTAAGGATATTTAAACAGATTAAATGAACCTAAAACTCCGGAAACAAAAAATAGTTAATTATTTACATTTTTCATATACCTTTTCATATGGCAACACGTATGGGAATAGTAACAATAGTTTTCCATTTACCAGGAGCTTTTAGCGTCTTCTTAGAACAGCCGAATCTGGTATGCTTAGGAGGTACAATAATGCTAAATGGTATGGTTTTGCGTTATTGTTGGAAGAGTATAACAATGAATGGTCTTAACGTGTTAAGGCTCGTGACAATGGGATTTAAAAATAGCTCTTTGTGGATAACGATGAGCGTATTCCGGAAACTCTTAGGACGCCTTGCGTAAAATCTCATTCATTTTCATTTACCTCTAATCCTAAATATGTACCCTGCAAACCACTTTTCGGCGTGTGGCAGGGGGTGCATGCACATTTGCTTTTCTAATCAATTACAATCCTATATCGTTTTGCGAAAAAAATGAATTCTTGAAAGATTAATTCCAGCATCTATTTCTTTGATTTTTCTCTCAATAACAGAACGGCGTATGTAACAGGAAGGACGCCTAGTATCGACTACATATTTTAAGAATATACTTTCTCTGAAATTATTCAGTAAATTGATCCTTTGTTTAAATCCTTTACCTTCTAGAGATTCAAATCCTGCATTTTATATAAATTACTCTTTTCTATCGAAATCGCGACTCTGAAAACGTCGCGCATCGAAGAATTTCAGAGAGACGATCGTGAATGAAGTGTTCTCCTCCCTTTTCCGCCGATAGTTCAACTTCTGCTTACATATCGCATTTGCATGTCAATTTGCCGAGCATTTATCGACGATAAATCTCCACGTGAAATGTCCAAACCCCAAAAAAATACATCGCGGGGAAAAGACGGATTTTTCGCAAATGTGGAAGGATGAATGCATTCGGATGGATGATTTTTTGCATCTCGTCCCCTTCGGCCGTTTGTCCCTCATTTGTTTTTCTGCATTTATTCATTCCGATTTATTCTCATTGACGTGCACAACACGCCCTTTCCGCTCCATCCAGGGAATCAAATCCGTCCTCCCGATCGCTTTTAGGTTTTTCGCCCTCCCTTTTCGCTCATTACTTCTATCTCTGTTTCTACGTTCGCATGTTTCCTCTACGCCGCTCTTCCCTTCTCATAGCAATGCATTTGCTGTCCAAATATCCAGTGTCGAAAATGTACGTCCCCCTGCGAAGGGTTCGCCTTTTCCTGTCCAACCCCTTCTCCCACCAAAATCTCCGGTCCAACCCATCGCCGTCTTCTCCAGGGTATTTGCCCTTTAACCATCATTCGTAATCGCTTCTCTCATTATCGTCCCGAGTTGCGCATGAGCGCATAGTGTTGTTCTTTTGTTTCACCTTATTTTTTTCCTACCGCGTAAAAACTTTCTCCATTAATTTTGATTGTGTTTTTTTATCCGTTCCGCTTGTGACCCCTTGCCCCCCGCGGGGCGTCGGGTAAAAATCGCCCAATTCCTCCGCCGGGGGCTGTTCGTCTGGGGAAGGGGCTCCAGGTACATCGCGGTGGTCCTACCGCCCCCTTCGATGAGTCTATTATACATCTTCGGATCAGCCCCCTGAAGGCCCTCCGCACGGTCCACACTCGCCCTTTTTTATATATTTTTTTTAAGTTCCGCATATATTGTCGATCTTGTTGGTGCATAACTCCGCTGGAAGCTATGCGAGCGATATCTTATCCCCTTGTCCTTTTTATGTTCCTTCGCTTTTACATTCTGGGATTGACATTTTTTTACTACGGCAGTGCGCGATTCGACCTCTCGATATATTATTCCCCCTTTCCGATGGAAGCGATGCATCGTGTCGATTTTTTTCGTTAAAAATGCTCGAAATTGGTAAGCATTCGCTTTGTTCGTAGATAAATAAACTGCAATCGGTCCTCTGCCACGCATATTTATTATAGCGATAGATTTGTTGATTGGAATTATTTACCTAAACAGATGGAAGTATTGAATTTGGTAGATAAATGACTAAAGCTTAGAAGGATAGGTAAGAATAGAACATTATCACATTTACGTTTTTCCACACACGTATTTAAAATAGAGACAAATTTTTTTTGTCTTAGAGACAAAAGCTTATACTCAACGCAGTACGACGTGCCATTACAGGTAAACAATATTCATTAATTTATTTACAATAATGCTTATTTTAAACGTAAAATTTTCTTACCTTTTCACTGTCGTTACTACTAGGCTTTACATACAATAACAAACAATTTTACATTAATTATTGTAATTTACAATTAATTATGAATTGATGTAAAATTTGTATATATTCAAGCGTCATGACTTAATGTAATTGTACGATCGTGAGGCCGATGCTTATCTAAGTGGGCAGTGCATACAATTCAAGTCAAAGTGTCTCGGATTCGATTCCCCGTGGGAGCCTATGTGCGAAATGACCTGTTGTCGAAGCAATTTCAACAATACTACTATACAAAATCGTAAATTATAATTAAAGTATAAAATAAATGATTTTGAGTCATGCATTAAAATTTTAAATAAAATTTTATGTGATCACATTCACTCAGCCATCAATCGACGCAAATTTGAAAACCCAAATTCCGCGAATTTGAAACCTTCGCAAAAATGGCTTTCCTTCGCAACTCCGTGGAAATTATTCGCATCCGAAGCAACGGAAGATTTCGCCGAGTTGAGGAATAATTCAAGATCGGGACGTAATTGGGTGTTCGGGCGAAACGGATTTCGATACACCCGAACGTCCGGAATATGGCAGGAGACAGCAAAATTATAGAATATCGATTGGCACCCTCGCAATATATTTTTCATATCTACCTTTCCATCCACCATTTCCATTGGCTCACTTTTGATCACCTCTTGATTATGCACGCCTACCAATAATTCTCGTCTGGGAAGAAATCTTAGCCTCGCGTATTAATAACTCGTCTCCCCGAGACATTCTGTCGCTCTCTTTCCATTATCTCCTCCAATTCTTCATCATTTACGATCTTCATCTTTTTGGCACGCCTCCCCTCACCACCCGATACCTCACTTAACCCACCAACTGCCCAAAGGCCCTCTGGTAGACCCATCTCATGCATATAGTGGTTATAGCAACAGATAGCCTGTCATTTTTACCTCCCCTTCGTAAATTGTACATTTTTTGTCTCGTTGGCCTTTCGAAAGATGGTTTGTTTATTCTTTAGCTCCTCCTGCCCCGCGGCCACTCTATATTTTTCATTCCTTCTCTAACCCTCTATTCGGACCACAAACACTATGTTTAATCTGACGTTGAGTGCCGGGCGTAAGTTTTAAAACCTCGTGCTCTTTCCTCCGCTCCTTCCCTACTAGGCTCTGCCCTCTTTTTTTATTACGCGCGGGTGGGCCCCCTTTCCCCCACTCCTCCAAGTTCGCGAACATTGCCGGTGAAGGAATCCTGAATTTGATTTTGGAAATGAAACGAAAGCGTCAGGTTATTCTATTTTAGGAGATCGTTGTCCACGAATTTGGGCATACTTATTTTTAAATATATCAATCGAGGGTTGCTGCACTTTATCTACAGCAGTTTTTAACAAAAAATCTATTTTAATTAAAATTATTTGAAAAATTAAGTTGACAAATAATCCTACAGGTAATGGGAATATCACAGGATTGCGAGGTATAGGGTAATGTATGTATCGAAGAGACCTAGTGTGTCCCCTTACCGTTACGATAGTCGTGGAGGGCTCCCGGATAGCCAAGTGGGTAACGCGTTCGACTTCGGAGAAAGCGGTCCCAGGTTCGATTCCCATTGGAATTTTCCATTTGTAAAAGTCCATTTGTACGAAACTACCTCAGCTGTCGAAGCACGTTACAATATTACAACTATGGTATCCGTGGAGTCCAAAAAAGTGATCGCGGACTACAATTCTTGTATATCTTGTAAGTAATATTGGCACTTAAACAGTTCTTAATTTAATTTACTATCAGATGTTTAAATTTTGGAGCAAATAGGGGTGAAATTACGCATAATTATCTTTTGATACTTTATCTATTACAGTAATTTTGCTCGCTGATTTCTCTCTCTTCCGGTTGGCCCATCCTCAATTGTTTATCGCACTCTCAAATGTAGATTTATTCAATATCTTCGTTAGGATTCTTTTCTGCGAGATCATGGATTTCATGCTCATGCGTTTAACTCCTCAGAGATTTCGCGTTTAAATATCTTATTCCTGTTTGGGCCTCTTAGACTTTCCACTTTCTCTAAAACTTGAGGAACTGACTGCTGGCCCCTTCTGTCTATCTGTGGGATTGGCTTTTTCCTTTGGTTTATGGAACTCAGATGTGTAATTACCACTATTCCCAGTCCGGCAGGTGCATTGTGGCCAGTGCATACATCATAGAAGTCTATGATTCTTTCATTTTTAGACTCCTAATTTCAACAGTTTTCCATACCTAATCATCCAACAATTCTGTTACACACACCTTGAGAAAATAAGTTCCTAAGTACGCTAATTGTCGTTCAAAATTAATTAATTTTACGTCTCATTGTTGCGAGTGTTAGCTTGTTAAGGCTTTCCATTGTCAAGTGATTACAACAATGCTGCGCGACAATTTAATTCGGTTTTAATTTAGTTGAAACCAATCCAAAAGCGGGAAAATTTGTTTCCAGGAACTAGTCGGAAGTCCACCGCGTGTAACTTAGCGACGCTTCAGCATCTCCATCCAAAAATAACAATCTGGCGATGGTATAATCCGCAGAGAACAATCAAGTTCTGCTCGATCGAACTTCGCTCTCAAGTAATTGAAATTGCATTTATATTTATAAAGGAAAATGCGCCAAAGTGGTATCGGGTGAATTGTCGCCTTGTTCGTTTGCCGATTACTAATTCCAAGGCACTTTCTCGAAATAGACTGTCTGGAGGTCTTGTTTGAGATGAGGCGTGTGTACGTTTCGGGTTGTCCGTGCAAGTCGTGGTCGACCTTGGAATGCCATTCAGGGGAGAGATCTCTCTCTCTCTCTCTCTCTCTCCTATCGATTCTCTATCCATCGCCAACGCGATTCATAGAGAAAGATGATTCGCTACGTGGTGGAGGCGCTAGAGTCGTCAGTACAGGACAGCAGTTTCGCGATGCATGCGTGAGCTGCGCCTCCGAAGCGAGGAAAAGGTCGCACCTCCTAGCGATGAGTGAATTAATGAGATTAGCGTTGTGAGTGATTTCGGTGCCAATCAGTGGCTTCTTAGGGAGAAAGGGGCCTTCCTCTTACGACTGTGATCAATTGATTTTAATTATAAATCGGCAGCTGAATCTGAGGTATAGATGATTGCCGCCATAGTAATGTCTGAAATTGGTTAGAAATATGATAATAGTAGTAATATTAAGGCAGTAGTCTTGTTAAAAGTGCTTCGTTAGCTAAGGTCAATTCGCACTTGAGCCCCCACCGAGAATTGAACCTGAATCACCGAACTCGAATGCGTTGCCCACTTGGCTATCTGAGAGATCAGTATTGTTAAGTTAAGGTCTTTTCGCACGTATTTCCACACTGGGAATCGAACCCGGGGCCGTTTTCATCGACCCTACCCACAAGGCTATCCGGGAGTCCAATTAGAAATATAATGAATTTCAAAACAAGGTCCAATTAGCGAATCTAAAACGTAGAAACATTGCTCGAGTACGATAAGTTAATGTTTTTTCCGCTATTTAATCCAAAAGCGAGAAATCCGTTCACATTTACGCATTTTAAAGAATGACAATGAAAGCCTTACGATCCGGAAATGGAAATTCGCGTTATTCTACAAAAATACGCCATTTGCGTGTGATAAAACCGTGGACCTTCCAAAGATGAGAAGAGTCTTTATGGTGCACTCAACAACATAGAATTATGACATACTTCACCGCATACTTAAAGGGCTCTTTCTCAACTCTTTCCAAAATAGAAAAGTTGACAGCCGGAATCTACGCAAATTATTCATAAAGTTGCTAGGATTTTTTTATTGTTAGTATTACTCCATATCCGTTGTTTCATTCAATGTATCAATTTTCAATTATTTTGTAATTCATTTTCAAAATATACCACATGAAAATTCAATGCAGTTCACCACTTGCCTGGAAAACAAATACCAAGAGAAAAAACTCTCGCAGTTACATTGAACCAATTTTCGCAAAATTCCTTTCGTTTTCGTCTTATTGTCGAGAAGAGAGGCGCATCGGAGCACTTCTCGTGATTTCGCACGGCCTCATTTTCTCCAAATTTCGATCGGTGAGAATCCGATGACTCCCGGGATACAAGTTGCATATCCCGCCTTTCCCTGCCTCTCTAAATCCATGTCATTCCGTCGAATTAAAGCTCTCTTCCTCGGCGTGTCATCGAGAGGGCAATTAAGAGAGCAAACTATCCACTTCCTCCCGCAATATGCCCTCGGGACACGTTCGTTTCGGAGGAATTCCTCCCCGCCCCGAGATGAGAAATTGCTTGGGAGTGGGGGAAGGGTTCTATGGGATGGATAAGCAGGTTTTGATTAGGGGGTTGGTTTTCTACCTACAACTTAATGACTGGGGAGGGATGGCCCGGAGGAGAAGGGGATGGGGATACGTTGAAAGGTACCAATTTGGAGAATCCTCTTCCTTTTCGTCCCCCTCTTCGATAGCTATCGAGAGCGTGACAACTGCGGATGTTTTACGACCTCTGTCCAACGATTATTAGGCTAAAGCAGGTAGATACAAGTGTAGAGGAGTATGTCGAGTCTTGGGACCCAAAAGCGAGGCTCTTAGAAGATACTGCTTTTTCTGCAGAGGGATTTTACTCTCCCGAATTTCTGGGTTTCTAATCACTCTCGACGCCATATTGCAAGAGCAAATCCATATGAAGTCTTAAATGAGGTAATCGTCGGTTCATACTAACATTTTCATTGTAAATTTAACACCGATGAACCATAATCTAATGCCCTGGTATCCACAAATAGAACGGTATATATGTAAAAAGTTTCCGTTTAATTCTTATTGTCGTTCTCCAAAAGCTATTTTTAAATGCAATTGTTGCGCGTGTCAGCTTGTTTAGACTATTTATTATTGAATAATGGCAACAATGCTGCGCAACAATGTTGTTTGGATTTAATTTAGTTCGTAACAATTCCAAGCGAACTGAACCAGGAATTTTTCTAAGCTCCCTCGTAGTTCTAAATGCTTCTTTCTTCCAATTCTTTAATAATGTCCCGACACCAATTATAACGGGAAAATAGGAAAGTTAAATACATTAAATAACCACTTTTCTCTAGGAAGCTATTTTAATATAAAAAGACTAAAATACCAAAACAGAACGAATATTTTTTACTCAGTTTTTATTTTTTTTTATTTTTCTATTTTCCTACCGTCATGGAATACCCCAAAGTAACTCGTCAGTATTTTGAATGTACTCGTATGCCAATTAGAATGTTGCAATAAGTCCTTCGGAGAGTGATCGCCTCCTTTATCCCTTTATGCCCTCTATTGCCCTATTATTTCCCTTGATTTTGCGCGTGATTTTCAGGGGTTTAGTATCCTCGGTGTTGTTTCCTTTGCCGTGTTATTCCCGTTTCGCCGTGTATTCCGGGTTCGAAACCCGGTCAAGACGTGAAACTTTGTTTTTTTTTGTTTTGTCAATGACGAGTTTTGTAAGCCTCAAGTTCGCTCTTCATGTGCTCCCTATTTCGCCTCGTGGCGTCCCAATCCGTCCGATTTCGGTCTATTTCATCGCTTTATTCGGCTAAATGTACTCCGTGTTCCGGTCGTTGTTCCAAATTTCCGCAATGAAAAATGCATAGGTAAAGAATCGATGAATATGCTCGCCCAGTGATGGCTTAATGCTTTATCACGTTAATACGCCCCGTCCGAGTTATTATCGTGTCGCCAGCAGTTTCATTTGATCAATCTGTTTTCTTTCTCTCCTCAAATTATGCCCCACCCCCACCCCTCGCTTGGCCCGTTTTACGTTCTGTGAGGTCCTTAACTACCTCCTCACTTTTTCATCTCGTCTCCCATCGCTCCTACACGCCCATACCAAACGAAATAGCTGGCAAGTTTGTTTTACCCTCCCCAGTGCCCTTCCCACTTCCTCCTGCAGACCACCACAGCGATAAACGCCCTCCCACACTCCTCTTATTGCATCCCTCTCCATCGCTGCGTAAATTACACCTTTCCGCTGTAGCCAATCGAAAAAAAGTCCAAAATCAGCTAATGTGATCTTTAAATGGAGCCAAGGCTTCCTCCGAAAAATGTATTGTTTCGCCCTTATCTTTCTTAAGTTTACTTTTAGGGCTAAATAGTCCGTAAGGAATAGAAAATTGTTGAGGAAATCTAACTTATACCTTATGGAAACAGTGTGGTGTTGTGAGTTATTTTTTTCCTCTCCCTCCGCGAAGTCCCACCACGACGTAACTTCCGAAGCAGTTGGGTCTAGCATGAGAAATACAACGATTATATGGGGCGTTTTGGAGGCTAGCGGTCCCCCGTTTTAAACTACACAAGCTCGTAAAATGAACATTTTTATCCCGAAACCAAGTTTTCCATTGTGTTTTCCATTATTTGGGTTCGTATCCGGAAATTAGTTGTCTATCTATAGGTCAAAATGGAGTAAGAAAAAAGTTCGACTGTAGAAAATTTTGTATTTTGAAAGGTTCGTGAGTCGACGTACCATTGTATCAATAAAGATAACGCCTTAGAATAAAATAAGTCAATGACAAGACCTTTTGTTATCCAAACAAAACTATAACGTGTATAACTTAATAAAATTGTAAAATATCCTTACCAAGCTTCAATGAAAAAACAAACAATACAAAATAGACATGCTATACTGTAATTGTATACCCTCTTAGACCTTCGATAAACCGCTGATACTGGTTAAATATTATGCTCATCGGTAATCTCATTAATAGTAATTTCACAATTCTTCCGACTTTACATTACGTGCAAAATTAACTTTTTTGTTATTTTTAAGTTATTTTTAATGGGATTTCTTCGTGAAAATAGCATATTTCATTCGTTTCCGTACTGAATGATATTATTTTAATTTGAGATCTAACTGAATCTTACTAACTTACGTTTTAGTGTGCCGCGAGGTTGAAAACATACATACGTGTGCCGTTAACGGCTAAAGGTTGAGCAGCATCGCTATAAGGAACGAAAGGTTTTATGAAATTGACCGAATACGGGTTCGATAAAATATTCACCACATTTACTAGTCTATCAAAAATCTGTGCCATAGCGACGTAATCGCTTGGTATTACCTAGATCATAAGGGTAACATTCGCAGCAACAGTTTCTTCCTCCATTCGTAGATTTTCTGCGCCTCAACCCTATGAATGTTTCCGATAGTTTGCAACAATTTCGCTCCATCTATCGGAGAAAGTCCAAATTAGCATTTCGCAACTTTTTCGCGCTAATGAGCCCCGATTGAGTTAGTGGTCTCTTACGCAATTTCCAAACGCAATGAAAATTAGATCCGAACGAGTTGATTGAATTTTATGCGAGTTTGGCCGTAATTACGAGGTGTCTCTCCATTCCCACGGAATTTTCGCGAATGGACGATTTTATCGGCGGAAACGATCTCGTTATTTTCCCGATCAAATATTGTAATTAAATGCCGTCGAGGGACTAATCGGTTGGCCTGAATCATCATCGATTACTTAGAGACTTTTTTCCCTCTTCCGCTCTCCCCGGATAAAGACGTTACGTCTCGCTCGTTTACGTTTCGAATAAATTACGTGATGATGGGTGGTCGACCCGCCCAGGAATGGGCTTCTTTTATAACACGCGTAGTTTTTCTATAATTTATGCATCAAAAGAATTAACTGCGATCTGGAAACCTGCGGCCCATGTCGGTTGGCTGGATGCGTGAGCACTTAAAAAATTATGCGTTAAAGTTATCCCTCCCTTTATCAACGCAAATTAAGCTCGCTGTATTCTGGAAGTGTATTGTATTCAATGGTGGATTTTGGGGGGGGGGGGGGAGGATTTATTCCTCCCCCCACCTTTATAACTCAGTAGTACTAGCGATTTACCTACCATGAGAGGAGAAGCTTGAACTAGAATCTTATTGAGAAGTTTTTCTACAATCACAGTACACTCTGCATTTATCACGACAAAATGTCGTCTTTAAAGCTTCTTGGGCATAAGTTCGTATGGAAACTGTCTTAAATCGCCCCCCATGTTTCATAGATGCCCAGCATGTTTCTAGATCGGTATCTGATTCAGCTGTAGTAATAAGTTATGCCCGTACTTACTGTGGGGGAATCCGATTGCCATATCGCAAATATCAGATAGAGGCCCCCACTACGAATTATGGGTAAAAATTCGTATTTTTTTCATAAAATACACAAATATACATCCTGTAGAAATCTCATTCGCTTCCCAACTGCAAGAACTAATAAACAATACATTTATATACATTATAATGAATGATGGATAGACTTTTTTACGTTATATAGTGACGCAAACAATGTAAATTTTTTTTTTAATATTCAGTAGACTCACTCAAAAGGCATTAGTTTCGATACTGAAGCGAGAAAACAGAACGATTTGTTATAGAGTCATTGTAGTTAGTTATTAGTAGCGCAGTCTTATTGCGCCTAGTTATTAATCCGTCCCTGTCGCCATGTGTAGTTATAAATTGGTCCATTTTTAAAACAATCTTTTGCTGAATTCGATCAATCGAATCTAGCGATGGAATCGGAAAGAAGACAGAGCCTAACGATACTGTTTCGCTTAGAAACGTCAAAAGACTAAAGCGCATCTTTTGAAATACACGGTATCACTGGCATTACACTGAAACACTCATAAGGGCGAGCGATTTAAGGTGCGAATCGAGCAGCGTGAAAAGTGCTTTCGTTCCGCACGATCGTTCATATTTATGATTTCCTTGTTTCGACCTTAAAATATTTGGAAGAGCGTGGCGTGAGTGAAGCGAGGTGGTGGGGAAAAGGGCAGTAGGTAGTTTTGGTGGCCGGTAGGGAGGGTAGCAATCAGGTTTGAGTGGAGAGGGACTGGATGATGAATATGCGTTGGAGAAAGATGTCAAGGTGAGTGGAATACGGAAAAGGTGAGAATGATGGGTTATCCGAGAGATATACTGCCTCGGGAGAGCATTATTTTGGAAGTGGATTTTTGTATCGGAGGATTTAGTCTCCCGTGGTTGGGCGGATATTTCAGAAAGAAATCGACTTTCTTTTTGATGTCTTATATGGTCAAATGCTACTTGGATTCTGTGCAGATTTCGGTCAGTTCTTCCGAATCTCTGGTTATCATACAGTGTTTGTAAACGTAAAACAAATGATTAGTTTCTACTATGCATCGATTACTTGACAACCTTGTTTATTCACGTCCAATGAAGACTATAGGAACACGCTGTTTTCACTTATTACCATGGTGACTCTCTCCTTCCCTTCCGTGTCACATATGCTTCTAAAGTGGTGTCCCGAAGTACACTCGTATGCGATTATTAACCTCTTAGTGCGCCACCTAATATTTATTACTATACATCGTAAACCTGAAAAGTTTAGGTGCTAAGGAATCAATCCAGATAATCTCCAGTCACTAAATCCAGATCTCAATTAAACATAACCCAGTAGTTTTAAGTTGAAGGAAGAACAGAAAGTCAAGTCACTCTCCCAAACCTATCACAATGGCCCATATACAAAGCTGCTATATTTATCTAATTTTTCTCACCTATCAACTTTATTTTGCGATATATATCATCGTTTAATAATATGAAAACACTGAAGAATTATTTTCCGCACTTAATGATTTAATTTTTCTTCATCCTGATTTTGAACGAAACTAAGATAAAGCTAAAAAATTAGTGTTTATTTAGTTTCACGATTAGGAGTAAATCCAAATGCGTTCAGTGGCAGAGAAAATGGTGCGAAGGACTGCAATCTACACCCAATTCTCGCATATTCACTTGATTCGTCAACTAATCCTCTTTGCGTCGCACTCCACTCACATTTCTATAACCAGCGTGTTTTCCTTCGTGGACCACTTCTTGGAAAGATTTAATGGAAATCACACTCACCCAGAGTGATGCCTGCAAGTAGGCATATCATCTCCAGCAGGGAGAACTTTTTGCGGAAAATTAGTTCGACGAGCGTTTGGAAGAGCCTTTTAGACCTTGCGAAAATCGAAACATATTCATTAAAGGGTCTCGAATTTCTCGCCGAGTTTCCGTTCTTTTGTCTCCGAGCCTCCCGTTTAACTTTCAAGCCACACGTCTCCAACCCCTGGTAGCCCCAAACCCATCCGTCTTGCCTCAATCTTCAACCCCCTCTGGCGAGCCCAACTCGCATTCCTCCGCTCCTCCAACACGTTTACTCTCTGCTGCATCTTACTTGAGCGCTGACCGTGCATTCGCGCCAATCATTTATCATCCCCTCACTCTGGGTCCTTTACCTGTTTCTCGAAAATCTTGGAACATCTCGAAAGCAGCTGAAAGAATGCAACTCGAATCGCATTCGACGCATATACGCTTGAAGCGTTCATCTGCATGCAAACCAGTAACTTGTGGCGGCCTCTGGAAGGTGTAAGCACCAAGTGCTTCACCTATTTATTTTATTGATGTCCCGACTAGTTTGAAGGAAAAAAGTTCTCAAGAAATATTCACTTTGGCGACTATATCACTCAGTTTACACTCATCCTCGGATTATACCTATTACGTCTTTTTACACTTTTATAATACCTAAACATCCTTTGTCTGAATCTACTAAAACATAACTTTACCATGTTCTGATGATAAGATACCGGAAGTTATCAAATTCTGAAGCCGGTAAAACCGGGACAAATCGGGACACTGTCGTAAAACATAATCCGACTCAATTTCATGTGTTTTTAAGACAATCTGCAGTGTCGAAGTTTATGAAATTTGCGTTTAAATGATTTTAATCGTTAGAAATCAATTAAAAAATTGTGAAAATTAATGATTCCACTACTTTTGACGCTGAATTTGCAGTTATGTAACAATATTCTTTTCTTTTTCTTTTACTCTCATTTTTATCGTATTTTCTCACTATGGTTTGTTTGTGCATATTCCGTTCCTATAAGCAGTTTCCATTAAAATCTTTATTTTAACATATTTCAAAAAAACCCTTTTACTGAAATGAATGGCAGTCCCTACGAAAAGCCAACTTCTGGGATACCTGAATTTCTTTATTTGCTTTTGTTAAATTTTTCTCAAGCATGCATCTTTTATGAAAGTGAAATACATATGTTGTTATTAATTAGTATTTAAAAAAGACATAATTCGGATCCTTTCGTTGACGGTTAAACCGTTCATCGAAGTGCTGTTTAGGATTAATAAACCGCGATGGCGGTTCACATCCTGAAGATCATTCGCAACTCACGCGCAGACATCCAAAACTGAGATCGGGAAACGTGTTCCGTGGGAGTCACGTGACCAAGACAGCCGAATCAAAAGTTTGACGAGAGGTAAACACGTTGCGAAGTCCTCCGCCGGTCACAAGTCTTTGGGACATGTAAAAGGAGTCTGTAAAATATCACGTCCGGCGCTAGCACACCTCCCTTCGGACGGACCACAACACCTTCAGAAAGCCAAGGGCGCGTCATTCGATGTGCGCCGTACATATTCAAACGCTTCTTTAGCATTCCGAGGCGTCGTACGGACTCGCTGTCCATATACTCTGCGCATGAATTAGCGATTCGCATTGTGTTAATGCGCACCGCTAAAGGATTTACAGAAAATTCGACGCGCTGTCCCTTTTCTACATCTCCTCAGACGCATCGATACAAGGGGTGTTTCCCGTGCTCTTTAGACACGCGCGTGACGTGGGTGCTCGATCACGAATGCAGTGGCGAGAGGACACAAAACTATTTGGCTTTGGATGCGTCGTTTTTTTTTCATATTGCAGTGGCCCTCCGAAGCGACCCCTGACGGTCGAACTCTAGGGAAGGCGTTGATGATAATCAAGGAAGCGTAAGCATTTTGTTTGCATTTAATAAAAAAAGTGATATCCTGAGCGCGTTACGAGATGCTTTTATTTCTAATTCATCTACAGTCTGCATCTGTAAATTAAATAAAAAACTTTTGGATTTGGCCTGGGGTTTCTTCATTTTTCAATGAATTTCTTCTTATCAAACATCTGCACATATCCATTGCATTTATAGATATCCGTAGCTCCCATCATGTCCAACAAACACTAAACACCAACACCAACAATCGTTATTATTCACCAATTTATAATACAAGTTATTATTAAAAAACAGTCTCTGGTAACAAATTTATGTATACTATAATACAATATTACTAATGGTAAAGTGGATGAGCATCCAACCACCCTTTGGGACGATTTCCTTAAGGACGGACATCTGTTTTGGGTTTCAATCAACGTTAGCATATTCAGCGTTTATATACCGTGTTAAACTAATAATAGAAGGGTATTAAAACAATTTTTGAAAAGAAAAATTTAGCTGCGCAATGTTATAAAAGGGAGTCGTTTACTGGAAAAAAAATTCGGCTGCAGATTGGGTGGGTTGTGTGCCGTAGAAAATGGGAAGAGGTCTGAGGATACGGGGAATAACTCCTTGGAGATATCTCTGTCTCGTGGACAAGGCTGGACCGGAGAGAGGACCCCCTGTGGCGCGCGCGCCGAAGGTAAAGCATAACTCTGTGGCTATCTCTCCGAGGCGCCTCTCCTCCGAGGTAACACTACACCCTCTCACACCACCGCCGTCTTTTCAACTAACATCGATGATGGCAGCCGAATAAAGGCCAACCCGACTACATTCTACCTCATTAGTGTCGCCAAGATAGTTTATTTCCGGCTGTTTATTTGTTGAAATTTTTTAAAGCTTAAGCGGCGGGGTCTTGATGCTAACTTCGGTACTTCTTTTCATGGGCTTTTCGAAATTTTTCCAACAGAAATGTCTTGCTATTCGTCCTCGCAGCAGAGGATCCTGAGATCTCTGATTTTTTATCCCACTTTGATAAGAGACGACTCGATGCCTGTTTTGCTACGAGTCCCTGGTCTATTAACTACGAATATGACCAACGCGTCCCAAAGACTGATTTTTTTGCTACTTTTTCGATAGCGAGATTGCTTCTTCAGCCAAAAGAATAAGTGCATATTTAGCATATATATCCTATTTCATCCTATACATACATTTCCTATTTGATATTTCGCTATTCTTTTGCCCTGATGTTGCTCCGCTAGAGACACCCACCGCATTAAAATGCGCTTGTGGATGTTTTAAATTAAATAAATAACGTCTTTATTTTGGGTTTACGAAATGTTTTATATATTTTTTTATAACCTTGCATGAAGTAAATTATTCCATTCCGAATTTATTTCTGGTCTATAAATATTCCGTATATAATAGAAAAAGAAAAACCCGAAGCCATAATAAAATTAAGAATTTTATTAAAATTTTAAACTTTTAAAATTTAATGCATTAGTTGAAGTATAATTCATAAAAACAACATTAAGTAACGCATACATTGCATATAGAAGTACATCATGCATACAGACATGCATCGTTTAAAAGTATATACAATATTTGCCTAGGAATTCATCGTTTGCCCTCTCGACATATATAATAAAGATTTTACTTAATAATTAAACAAACATCGATTCCTTGAGGCTTCCTTAAGGTCTATTGTCCGAACTGCGGCCGATCTAGTAGACCGTCCGGGTGTAGGTAGCAACTGTTATTGGGAGTGGTCATCCACGTTAGCCACAGAGTCTTCTGGAAAGGCCACGAAAGAGCATGGCTGAGTGATCACTGGGTCCGAATGGCCAAAAGGGAGAGAGGTGCATCTGTTATGGTTGCGCACGAGATGTGAGGAGCCGTGCCTTTGCTGGGAATATATATAAGCTGGACGTCCTTATATTTCTTGGCCGCCTCATCCCTCGGCCATCGCCGAATCCCAGCGTCAAACTTATGCCCACCTCAGACGCCCCCCGCCGCTCGTCCCGCATACGCGACCAGAAACAAATGAATAATCGTCGTCGGCTTTTGTTTGTTCTCAGTCCGCCGACGCCACTGCGCCCCCATGACCACTGCTGCCACCTCTTCCGCGAACCCCCTTACCCTCATCTTTTCTTCCTTCTTTTGTTTTTTCTCCGGGACGAGTTTCCGCGCCAGGCGTCGATTCTCCTCGAGAAGTTCGTGACGAATCTATGACGAAGCAAATCAACTCAATCATGTTCTTCGAGGAAAACTGTTTAAATGGAAAGGAGTTTTATATTCGACAAACAAATAAAACGGACGTCTTCTGCACTTACTCTAATAGACAACTTGGCGAACAGTTAGGTTCTATGGGTTATCAATGCGGTAGTGTAATTGTGCGATGTAGTGGAATTGCGCTAGTTTGCTTTATCTCTCACTTTGGTAAATCTTTTAACGAGTATTGGTTGTTTTGAACATAGTTTCCTATACTTTTTCGTCTTCTAATGGGAGACTACGATGCATCGGATTGGTCTTAAGAATTGACTGAATGTTGTAGTTTTTTTAAATTCACTATTCAAATGTAAAAGCCAACCACGGGATCCCATTGCAGTTATAATCATGATTAACGTTGTGTATTTAGTAAAGACCATGCTAGTGTTCGGGAAAGATTACACGGATATACATCTCGATTTAGGTATTTTATTGTGTGAGGAATGTATGGAAAAGGGTATGAAAAGGCAGTGTCCTCTCTGAGAATGTTCGGGTGGTGATTATAAATATATAGGATGACGTTTGGACTGCCCTATAAGTGAATTTGATGGTCTATTCGAAATATTAATTGACGCACAGTTTACTATTTGACTTCTAGGAAAGTTAAAAATGGAGCTGTGCTTTTGGAACAGTGATTTCTAACCAACTGCCCAGCTTTTTTTTTCTCTTCAAAATTCCACTCAATCCGTGTCATTCCTTTTGCTGGAAGCTCTCCCATCACCTTCCCAATTCATCCTTTTCCCTCATCACCTCCCTTTCCTTTTCATTTCTTGCGTGTTTCACGTGCGTGTCTGCGCCCCGTCACTTCTAATTCTTTCCTCGCCTACTTCTCTCTTCATTCGCCCTTCTTTTGCCATCGATTCTCCTGTAAAGCTAACAAGATATTTTCGATGAATTCTCATCAAAATCAGGATCGCGCACAACAGTGGCGCTTGTCCTAACTCTTCTGTTTGACAGCATCAACTATAGGTCGCATCGACGCTTCCATTACGCTATATTGTTATTTATTATTGTTACTTAACCGCTTCTGTTTGACTTAACATCAGAGCTGTTTGGCATAGTTGCATGCAGCGTCCGTTATCAACCAAGTTCACTACAGAGTTACTTAATTAAAACATAAAAACCAGCTTCAATGCTGTCATGTAATAATTATTCATGATCTTATGTAAAATCACATAATATATAACTCATTGATGCATTTTAATAGACATTTTAATTCTCACTGAAATTTATTTATCAATTAATTATACGATTATTCTTGTATAATCTATAGTCAAAATATGATTATTGTGTCTAATCGACCCATAAAGTACGTTAAGGAATATTTACGTTTACGTACGTTAAGGAATATTTACGTTTACCTTATGATATCGTCTAAGTAAAAATTGCGTCTACGTTATAATAGCGTCTACGCAATAATTACGTCTACGTTATTATATCTTGAATATGAAAACCGTGAAGGCCTGTTAGAAACCCTGAAAAATCTTTCGTGGACAAAAAAATATAAAATAAAATAAGGTTTACGTTATAATAGCGTCTTGAATAGAATGGAATAGAAACGTCTTTATTGGGAAAAATTGGGACTAGAAAGCCCCATCTTCCATGTAACTCTTGCGAGAATGTTGTGCATATATGGGTGTATAACATCATAAGATGTTAAACGTACAGATGAAATATACAGATTTTAAGAAGTTCTATCGTCTATTTAAGTCTACGTAATTATTACGATATTATTTCTGGATTACGGAAGCCGTGAAGGCCTGTTATAAACCCTGAATAATCTTGCGTGGACATTGAAATATAAAATGAAATACCGTGTACGTTATAATAATGTCTAGCGACGATACCGCGTCGTGACAGTGCTCCTGGCGTATCGCTGCACCCTCCAATCCTCGAACAGCCAACTGAAGGAGGCTACTTCACGTCTTATAAGATGCGTGGAATATCTTAGAACATATTTCCGCGAAACTTTATAAGGGTTAAATTAAGTGCAATTGCTGTTAGTCACGCGTATTGTAACCCAGTAGGCGATAATTTTGACTAGAATTTGCGTAAGAAATTGTTTGTGGGGTCAATAGTAAATATTTATAGATGACTGCGAGGTGGGAATATGCGATAACGGATGCAGGTGAAAAATTCTCAAGAAAACGTAGCGGCAGGTCCGCCTGAGATAGGGAGAGATGTATGGCGAAGGAGAAAGGGCAGATATGCGGGCTTCGTGAGCGCCCCCATCCACTGGCGACTTGAATCTTATTGAGATCTCGGAGAGGAGGAGCTCAACTTCCTTCCCGAGAAAGACGTCGCTATCTCGGAACGATGCTAGTAACGAATGTTTTCTAAATGAGGTAATAATATTGGCCATTTATTTCTCGGTAAGTTACCGCATTAATATTTCGAAAGGGGGAGGGAAGATCTCCACGTTTTTCCACTGCGTTTCACTCTCTTAGAAACGATTATCTTCAGCTATAACCTGTTATCGAATCAATTCGAATCTATCGGATTTATTTGATCCAGAGTGAGTTTCTACGCGCATACACATGGTGGTGGCGTTAGGGCTTGTTTGTTTGTCCACGAAATTTCCTCTTGTTTTTAGTGGGTCGGCTTCAAAGCAGGAGTTGGAAGGCACTTGGTAGCTGGAGTTGGTACTAGGCGCCTCTAATTTCTACTAAACGGATCATTCAGATGTTTGGTTTTCCAATTAGCCTCATCAGATGTGATAATGAGTTTCCCCACAGCCTTGGAGCTAACATCATCTACGAACCGAAAGATGAGCGTATTGAGTCGAGAGTGGGTGCGAAGTATGGATAGTTGGCTTTAACGATGTACTATTATTATTTAGTGAAAAAAGTCGCACGTTAACATTCAACTTCGTAGCAGCGTAAAACATGCATTTCCATTGAGAATGTACAAAATGTTACTCGGCCATAAATCACAGCGATCGTATCTTTTCACAGAATAACACAATGGGCGATCGCATCTGTTCAAGGAAACAAATTACTTTTAATTAACGTACATAATGTAACAGTTTCTGATTATTCTTTCAATTTGTAAGCTGATGTAAGTTTAACCATAAATATATGTGTATCTTAAAATTAAAGTGCTACTGCTATACTTCGTGGAACGCCATAACACAGAGATGTTTAAGAAACAAAATTTTTCAATTATATCGGTTTCGGTCGTGAACGGTTATCATTAGGTACGATTTACATGTTAGTACCTAAATTGTATATTGACTAACATGTTGGCACGTACTAACTATATACTAAATTTTCATGTTAGTACGACCTAACTATCTACTACATTTATATGTTAATTTATACTAACTACGTATTAAATTACATGTTATCACATATTGATAAGCTCGGCGAATTTCGTTGACAATAATGTGATCGCCAGCTCATGTTCAAATACTTTCTTCCCAGCTCTTCCTTCCAAGGACTTCACTTGTTGGCTAAGTTGAATAATGAACAGTGTTACCCGTAAATAGGATTTTTCCCTCCTAATGGGATCGGCCTTTGAATCCGTTTCCATGGAGGCGGTCTAATCGCGACTCATTCACTGGATTTTACAGCTTCAAATGGGCAACACTTTATGTTTTTACGAGTTCTTTGACCTTTAACAAACGCTCGCGGAATATTTTGCTCTTTATTGAGGTCATCAGCTCTAAGATTGCGTATTGGGGAGATAGTAATATATCCTCCATTCTTTGCTTCCCCATAATTACGCCTTTAATCTGTGTTTTAATGTAGCAAAATACTCTGTGGTTTGTGGAGAATGAAAGATGTCCTGCTTACGCTCACATTTGAAGGAAGTTGCGAGTTCGGAAGCTACAGACGACTCAATTATGGAAAAGCACTGATTTAAACGAATTGTTTCTCTGCTATGACAGGAACTACGACGATTTATACCATGCCGGATGCTGATTATCAGAGTTACATACCCTTCATTGTGGTTTCAGGCTTTCAGAATTGTTCTCGTAGCAATCGGGGAATATATCGGTGAGTTGAGTCGAGTGAGAAGATCAGTGGCAAAGCGAGGGGGGGGTTTAAGGGTTAAAACCCCCACCAAGAGGATTAAATTCTTTAGGAAAGATATCTTAATCCCAAGCTTGAAAAGATCAATTATTTTGCTACATAATCGTGTAAATCTCCTCATAATCAATCCACTTGACTATTTTGAAGGGAATTTTTAACATATCTTATAAGATGTAGCGGATATGATTATCCTGACCCCTGTAAAGTAGACATTTTCGTTCTCTCAACTGTCTTGAACCCCCTCCCCCGTTGAGATACACAGGCTGCGCTAGTGGAGAAGATGGTTGTAAACTTAGTGGATCAGAAGCCTACCGGCTTCCTCCTGTAAACAAATGCGAACCTTCGAATTATTTCCTTTGTTACCGTTTCCATCTAAAACTACATTTATACCTTGCAATGTTGTAGCCCCACGTCGAAGCGGAAAAAAATTGAAAATTCTTATTTTACTTTAAACTTATTTAGTTATAGAAATCGTTTTTCCGGTGCTATTTGGATGCTGTAGTATTTACATATTAGCAGTGCTTTTGAAGGAAAGAAGCCCCATACCTGAACTAAACAATTTGGGAAGCGAATAAATTAAGATGTTTTTAAATGGATGGATAAGAATCTCGAATTCGGTAGCTCTAAGTTGGGTTGATGTTTAGGTCATCACTGTCAGTGGTATTTTGTCTGCCTTTAGACAGCCTTGTAATCATATGTCATTCTGAGACCTTTAGAGACCCTGATGACTTCATCCTTTCTAGGCACGTCTTTTATTTAAAACCATTTTCAACTCATTGGCTTTCCAACTCACCAAAATACACTGGGCTGACTTCAAATGATTCAGTCTGCTTTTACTGGTGTCTTAATTGATGTATATTTCTCTTTTTTCTCTTAAGCTCTTTGTCGTCAGTTTTGTTTGGTAACTCTCTGCGTTTCCATTGTTACGTTTTCGAATTACATTCAACAATATTTGACAATATATATTTCTCTTATGATGATGATTGTTTAATTAGTCTCAATAATGTCATTCCTTATTTTATTCCGGAACATTGTTCTCGTATATTTCTAACACTTCAATAATCAAACATTAATTCAGGATCTCAAAAACTTTATGTAAATTATGAAAGGTTCTAAATCTTCAATTCTCCTTATTGTTCTTACTCTCTCACTCCGATATCCAAGTATTGAGTCCCCTTTGATTGCTGCGTGTCCCTCACTGACTCAACCGGCCCTGCTCTTTCACCTCTTTGATGGTGCGCTGTGGTCTATTCGGCCTGCCGTTTCCTTCTCGTGTCATTTTTATCACCACTCTCTGTGTCGCATATCGCAATGAGACTTCTTAGCGTTCATTTCCCGCTTTCCCCGAAGGACTTCTTTGCCCTTTCTCAGCGGCGACCCTCTCCTCATTGGCAGCTGTGAAATTTCCCATTCGAGACACTCTTTATCGGCTGCCCGTCGCGCCGATAACCTCTCTCGGCCACGGCGGCATCTGTACTCTTATCGCCGCTAAAAGTGCGTTATTAACCTATTTTATCCTCTCCTTGAAATTCTATCGGCCATTCCGTCGCCAAAATGATTTCTTAATTATGGATCAACGTGTCGCTCATCCATCACTTTGCCCGCCGCAGAACGAGATTATTAAATTCCTATTCATTGAGTCTGCGTAAATTTGCATGGAGACCGTCTATCTTTTACGTCATCGGTCCGGAGGCTGGTTTGCTCCTCAATCCCTGTTCAGATACTGCATAAAAATTTAAGAAAATATCTTAATAAGTGTTTGGAATAAACAAAGAAGCACGAAGAAAATAAACCTTTCGTTTTTCTACTGTATTTAAAGGAGAATTTCTCTCAATAATCATCCACGAATGTTTACTAAGTTATCCCGAAAATCATAGTGACCGAAAGATTGACGCATGATTGACGATATTCTTTCTCACATTTTGAAGTTAATTACTTGCAGCGACTTTCTCCTTGTCAATCACCCACTTCGATGCCTTTACAAAGCCTCAAGGCTTGACAAAATGGCGTAAAACAGTTAATTAGGGTATTTTTAGACAATAAAATCACTTTCCGAAGATGACAATACGAGGAAATTGTCTAAAAGATGCCCCCATCCTCTTTGTCAAGTTTCTAGATCTCTAGCAACAGCCAAGAAATTTGTTCGTTTCTACGCATTTTCATTTATTAAAGAAGCCCTTAAATTCCAGAAAGAGAACGTACGAAAATAAATTAAGTTGCAGTTTCATGTGAGTCAACTTGTTTCATAATGTTGTTGTAGACCACATCTCAGTCGGTTATATCAGCTACCTTGAGCTAGTAGTGGAGTAGAAGGCCTCTTCTACTCCATCTGCCCCATCCCTTTTCTGTATCCCTACTTTTCGGAACCACCCATTCGTCCTACAGTGGCATCCGATCTTGGATCTCAAACGAGTGCCGGGTTTTTTCCTTTCCCCCTTTTTGCCTTTGTTTCCCTCGAACCAGCAGCTCCCCACCCCACCCCTCTATTCCACCCCATCTTCCATCGCCTTCTTCCAATTTCCTTTTGTTCTTCCTCTCTTTCGATCCTCCCTCAGTAGATTTCTCGTGCGCGCACTGATCATTCATCAGTCTAGTCGTTCCTAGAGAAGCTTGGTTTCTAGTCCTACAACGAGCACTTTCAGAGGTTTTACTCATTGCATTTGGGTCTTTTCCAAATTTCGAGTTCGGCTCTGATGATTATTGCCACCCCCGTTCCGGCGGTTGCCATTTCTGGCTCAACCGGCCCTGTCTACCAAAAAAATCCAACCAGGACCGGCTCCTGGCAGTAGCCTAGTGAGCATGAAGCTCAAAAATTGAATATCGTAGAGTTATAGACATTTTTCACGCATTTATTGGGTGAATTTTATTTTATCGAGACCACTCTTACAGTTTACTCTTTTAATGCACGCACAACGACCCTAATTAGGATTCGAACCCGGGACCTCAGTGGTGTAAGGCTGGCACACTAACCCCTACTCCATCGAGACCGACTGCAACATACAGAAATAATTATATTGAAAATGAAAGCTATTCATAGTACGCAACGGAGACGAGGACTAGAAAAGTTAAATTGAACACTCACAATCGTCTGTATTGGGCGAAAATGGGACTAGAAAGCCCCATCTTCCGTTTACCCCTCGTCATCATAATGTATAATTACGAAATTACAACAAGATTAATAGATAGGTTAATAGATACATAGATAAGATGTATACATTAATAAAGCTGTTGAGATAATGTAATGTTGGGATAATGTAATGTGTCAATTATGTTGCACAAAAAATAAATTACAAAGAAAAAAATTATAATTACTATATTATAAACAAAAGCAACTTTTTGTCGTAGTCAGCGTCAACATTATTGGAATTTAGTTCGAAAATTAAACAATTAAGACCGCGAGGTAGCGACAAAAATAGTGTTACGACGACAAAAATTGACAACAATCTAATGAAACAATGCGGGATGTGACTCGAAAGAGAATTCAACAATTGAGACAGCAGCGATTGTTGCCTCAGGGCCTCCTCGCATCCGTTGCTGTATCGAACCCACTTCTCGTCTTCTTCTTACGCTGGCGTTCCCTTATTATCTCGGAACCGCGCTGCATTGCTCGTGGCCGCGTGTCACTCAGGGAGGGAAAAGGCTCGGTTTGACGACACTTTTTAAAGTCGGAAGGGCCCTTTGTTCCCTCGAATTGGGTGCGTGTGCTCAGATAGGCCAGTTCGGATTACAATAAATGAAAAACGCGGGAGATGGGTGCGATAAGTCGCGCTCTCCGCCCCGCTGAACACCTGTGACATGAGGCGACCTCTTGCGGATCTCTGGACCAAATGAAAACTGGAATGCAACCACGAAGGAAAGGAATTTCGATCTTCATCTGTCTACTCATCCATACACGAGTTTTCCACTTCTTGTTAGATTTCCGTGCCCTATTATTTGCTTTGTAACGCCTTTTCCTTAACTTATTGACAGCTAACATCTTTCCCCGTATAATCCAACACATTTTATCTTTTCATAATTCCCCTGGATTTGGTTGCTTTGTTTGCAGCTCATTCCCTCTCGATATTTGACCCATCTCCTTCCTTTGCATCTTTCTTTCTTCAGTCAAAGGCATCTTCTAACTCCGTCTCTTTTTACTTCTTTCCAGTCCGAGCGTTTCCCAAGTCTCAAAGGCATCCCTTCATTTAAAAGCCCTTTTTCCACAAAGTCAACTTGTCATTTACTAGTCTGGAATGTGGTTCATTTGTCGCCGGTTGTTTTTATTGAAAGCTTTTCGTGAATTCACAACCTCACCTCCTGAAAATCCTAGACTATGTAACATACAATGGATGACTCACATTGCATGACGCAGACTACATAATTTGTAATATACGTATAACTCGTATAACTGACTGACTTTCCATCTATAATAATGCTATTTTTTCATCCTCGTAGCTTTAATAAAGGAAGTCGAGATTTTATCGGAGCTTTAATTAAATCCTTTCTGTATCAGGATTCTTCTCATTGATCCCACTTATTCAAGGTTCAGTTTGTGTGATTACTTCGACACTTAGCGAGATTTTCTTCACGAATTTTCCTGATTGAAGCAGAAATAAAAGGTTTTCACTCTGAATTCCTTTTTTTTGCCCGCCTTTCGAAGACGAAGTTATGAAGACAAAGAAACCGAGATACGCTCTGAAGGCACCTTCCTTTCAATGAGCGTGCGGAGATTTGCATAACGTATTCACGGAGTGATTTGGGTTAACAAAGGGAATTTGAATCGATGGCGGGACTGTAGCAGGGATTGCAGATGGGAGTCGCTTAATGTCGGTGGAATACTTGGCAAATCATTAAGGCGATGAATTTTGGAAGTTTAAGAGGTGTGTTTTTTTAGGTCGGTCTCAGCATCGACACGAATTTCACGTTTTAAAATGTGATCTGGATACTTCATGGAAGGATTTCTCGGTTTGCCTTTTTCTAGTTCAACCAGAATCGACTATTTTATAAGTGAGTTGAGTTCCCAGAGACCGAAGACACGAACCCAGAACATTTAAAACCTCGAGAACAAAATTTACGAGGTATGAACAATACAAACGCACGTTCTAATAAAAACTATTCGAATTCTATTAGCCGGTGCTTTGAGTTTCACGGTGTCCCAGAAATGTTTTTCGTGACAGATTGAGATATTATGATTTCCGGGTTCGTTTTTAAATATTATTAAAATCGGTGTGATTCTTTCCGCGAGTTTAAAAGGCATCTTGCTTGTTTGGCGGGTCAACAAGGTTTGCCATGCGTGTCTGAAAAACGAAAAAGTATCAATCATGAAAATATAAATCCTTAGAATTATTCCGTTTATAATTTCTAACTGATTGAAATAATAATATTAATAGTAATGGCATCAACGATAATAATAATAATAATTCGGACTTCATTTTGGGCGAATTTTATTCTTACAAGACTACTCTTACCATTAACAACACACTACAACATAAATAAACACAACACAAACAGCTATGCTCTTTCAAGGATTCGAACCCGGGACCTTGTTGTTGCTATGGTAGCACACTAGGCCACCAAGACTGAGAATAATCCTTCTCCTCATAAAAAGTATCTCTTGGTTTTGTACGGAATAATCGGAGATGATTCATAATGATGACTTCATCTGCAAATTAATTGCTTTGTTACAGTTTCAATAGATGTAAAAGCACCCTTTGGAAATGTATATATTGATTATTTGGCCATAAGTTACGATTGTTTTCAGTGGTCAATAAAGCATTGCCGAGATCGTAAACGTCTTTATCAGAAGAGCGAACTATTTCGGGTGGTGATCCTGTGACGCATTCAGCTCGCTGTTCGTATAATTGCCGTTCGCCGAATAACGTTCGTCGATTAACGATGGAATCTGATGCCATCTGATGGAAAATGTTACAAAACAATGACTAATCCATATTATCGAATGCGTGGTCAATTATTCTTCATAGAAAAATGGAATTTACGATTTGCTGAAGGAATTTTCACTGGAAAAGAGGTTATAAAACGTAGCTGAAAAAGATGAGGAATTATCACTATTAACGTTAAACATTCTTATGGCTGCAGTTGGAGTGGGGCAGAAAGGGCAAGTGTGCAAGGGTGGGGGCCCAGGTTGCAAGTTTGTTGGAAGACTCGAAATGGAAGTCATCGAAACTTTCGAAAATTTTCCTTTTCTTGGAAGCCCTTGTATATTCTGAATATTTATTCGTTTCTTTGACGTCTTTTTATCCTTCTCTTGTCTCGATATAAAAGGGGAGAATATTATTGGTTCAGCTGTAAGATTTGTTTATAGAAATCAAGATGATAAGAATGAATTAGAGTTAACTGAAGTAATTAGCAGTTTGCTCACCACCTGTCTCCGATTAGAGGCACATACGAATAAATTATTCAATTTCTTAAAAATAAATTCTGAGAATCCCAGTATAAATTCTCTAAAATACCTTTTTATAACTGCAGACTTATGTTTTATTATCTTAGGACCACTATGTCCATGGCACCATACCATAATACCATTGGTCGAAAAAGTATGCCCAGGACGAGAAAAGTCGTCACTACGGTTCTACAAGCTTTTAACCGGTTAAACCGTAGAGAAAAACATAAGCAAAAAAATCACAATGTAATTTTTGGTGTAAATTAATTAGTATTTACCTTGTCTTTTTATTTTTCATTACCATGGTGTAAGATTTAAGCACCACCAAGTAATTTCATACAATACATCCAATTTCAGGGTGGAAAGATTAAGACGCTTTCTCAAAATGTCCCAGTGTATGACTAATATACATTAACCTTAGAAACAAATTAGCTGCACTTATACCTCGCTGTATGGCGAAAGGGAAAAGGAGTAAGAGGAAGCAGGGGTTGGGGAAGAAGCTGCAACCGCTCTTTCCACATCCTCGGGACGCCTTTCAGACTCTGTCAATATCTCCGCAATGAGCGTTCATCCTACAGTTCCAACTCTCCCCGCGTTGATCCGCCCACTGCCATTGTTGGTCCTCACCTAAGAGCAGCAGCAGCCTGCTTCTGTCCAATCTTCTCGGAGAAAAGGCAGAGCCCTTTTGTCAATGATCACACGCCCTTCTGACTTGCACCCTCACACCAAAGAAGGCCTCTTTCTTGTCGCCGCTGCTTTGACCCAACGCCGGCAAACCTCTCTGCGGACAGATATTAATACGAGGGAATTTCGTTATTTTGGAATTGTCCTCTTCTGAATTGCCAATGCCATAGACACGACGTGTTGAAGTTATTTGGGAGTCTGAGAAGTATTGTGCGATTAACCCTTTTTTCTCAAAACGCAAAACACTGAATGTTAGAATTAATGCAGTTAGAATCTACAATATTAGTCCATAACATTAAAACCAGCTTTTCAAATTTGAGTGAATGCAAAATGACCAATGTTAGCTGAAAGATGAGATTGTTGCTACACGTAATAATTCAATGTACACCAAATTTACTTTTGCATAAATGAGATTGATTCGGAATGTAATATTTTTCGATATCTCATTCTTTATCTGATACCCAGAATTCACAGTGAAATTCTGTAACTATCCCAGGTGTAAAATCTTTAGCTACTTCGTAACGCAATGGTATACTTTAATATTAATGATATTCTATTTTAATGGTAGCAATTATTTGACATTATGAAAAAAAGAGTGAAATAAACAATCGGAATACAAAACAATAATTCATTCGAGTGAGTTATAACATTGGTTTTGTGTAGTAAGTGAGTAATTACTCAAACAGGAAATAGTTAGAATTCAGTTAACAAAATGAAAAACTTAGGCTCCAATGAGCCGCAGATTTTCCCTTCAGGTTCACACCAATTTTGAACAGGTTAATTTTTACGCATGATTCCCCTTAATATTCTTATTCATTATATTGATTACGCGATCTTCACACTCCCCGTATGGTTATCGATATCATATGAAGTCGTGCAATAGAAGATTAATATATAAATGTCTGTATTTATTGAAGGGATATCTTTAAATTCATTCTGGTGATTTATGTGAGGAGCGTCAATGATACCAACAGAAAAATATTACAAATATCTCGGAGTATTTAAACTCCCTTTCGGCCGAGCGTACGGTTGAATATTCGGAGCAGCATCAGTGCAACGTCGGCGCTGCTCCCTGGATGACCGCGTTCCCACAAAAACAGCGATCGTCTCCCCCCTTCCGCACCCTCCCGGACAAAAAGCCCCGGATTTTCCGCACCCACGCGCTCCCTGCACCCCCCGCGCCTTGGGCCAAATCTCTTCCTTCCTCCTCCGCATCGTTTTTCTTTAAAAAACTGCTCCTCCTTTTTAAAACACTCGCCGTGCCGCTTTTGTGTCCATTTTTTTCCGTAAAGGTGGTTGACGGCGCGGAAAAGGTCGTCCAAATGGGAAAGGGTAAGGATTAGCGGAGGTGCGAGCGAAAGTGTATCCCTTTTGATAGCGAGGCTAATAATGGATTTGAGAGGAGCCCTCTTCTAAAAGGAGGGCAGGATGTGTGAGAATGCATCCATTGGGTTTGCGGCGGTGGTTCAGAAGGGGCAGCCTGGAAGTGCCATTGTCTGCCTTATAATGGCGAGACTTCCTTCTTGCCTCATCTTAGGCCACTGCTTAGGTGTCGACGCTGCGGGGGAGATGGTCCACTCTTCCCATACTTCTCAAGCAATGAGATGGTATGCACCACGCCTTATTTTTGTACTACGCTCGAAGCATCTTAAAATATTTACAGTTTCAACACTTAAACTTACCCTGGGAATTCCACTTGGCAACTGCAGGATACTCTAGTTACTTCTGCTTTTCTTTCGGGGAAAGTGGTCTCGGGTTCGAATCCCGCCAGTAGTGAGTATATAAACCTGCCAAGCGGAGGGACCATTTAAGACAATTTCCTTATGAACACTTCTCCAAGAATTTTGTCCTTATATGCGGTAAATGTATTGTAATCTTCGAAAAACTTCACAATCGGATTTTAATTCAATCTCTGTTACAACACAAATTGGTATTATTTGCTGGAAAGTCTTCAATTGAGCGTTTGATCCTTTCCACACCTGCATCTTCCAATGATTTCCGTGTAGTGTCCAATATTCTCGATCTGGTTCTCCTGGTATAGCTTTAGGCCTTGAAAATTTCAAAATCTTGAGTAAATTATGTTCTATATTATCATGATCTGAAAACTGGAGGATCCAGAAACCCGTCTGCATGTCCTTGAGATGATCGAATGATGATCGATGATCTATATTTCATTTTACGTCTTTAGCCTATGTCTTTCCCTTTCATTCTGCCTTCAATTACATTCAGCAATCCCTCTCCCCTCAATATTTGACCCACCCATTTCCTCTGTCGACGCTTAACTGCTTCAATTAGAACCCTCTTCTCCCCAACCATCTCTAGCACCTCTGTGTTTGTCAGAATGAAACCATAAACAAACATTTAAAAAAATATTTAGTGCAAACTTGGTTTGTGACAGATGCAATGCAATGAATCCACGGATGATTTTTAAATGGAATGCCTTCACAGTCAGTTTTAAATTGCCAATAAGAAACACCAAAGCATAAATCGCAACTTAATTAATTGCAGAAACATTCTCGGGCAGTATTGAAGCATTATGCGACAGAGGGTTTAGCCCCTATATTCGTTGATGCACACGCAAGTTTCTACATGCGAAATACCTCCAAAAGCGTCTAATCCCAGGGTCCGTTTTTACTTTATTACTGCTTCTGAGCTCGAGTAAGTACTGATTCTGCCACATAAGCATCTGCTTTGCCCTTGGGTGTGCATTGCGAAGGAAGACTGCGGTGCCACTCTGTCGTTGACTCCTCTGTAATACTAACGAGGGCTATGAAACCCTTCAGAAGACCAAAAAAAGGGAAACCTCACACCAGGCGATTTTCACACTGCCTTTCCCTCCCTCCTTATTCTTGGATTACCTCTGAGGAAGAGCCTTTCCTTCGCTGCGACGACGTTCGCTGCATTTACGATTCATCCGTAGATTTTGGTTTGGAAACGTGAGCATTACGGTGGTAGTTAAAGGACTGCAAAGATGAACTTTTTGCTCATCATTTTTTCGAGAATTTTTGGCGTATCCCCGAAGTTTGTATATTCTAATTATCATGTTCCGCAGTCTCATGGAATTATATAAACAGGAAAAACGAACATGGTTGGTGGCCCAAGGTTTTGCGGGATGACAACTTGGTCTAACCGAAAACGTTTCCCTTAATAAAGAACCATGCAATTATGGCGTTATGAATTAATGATAATTTCTTAAAATATACCGACATGTTTAACGGAGATAAAAATTATATCAAATAATAAAGGGTACTCGGGTTACTAGGGTGCCTATTTATATAGTTATATAGTTACTAGGGTAACAAATTGTTAAAGTTTACATAGTGTTTATTCACATATACACGTGTATACATGCAACTTAATTGTAAATAATTTGTAATTCTTGTATATGGTTCGAAAAAACTTAATCCCGTTAACTTGGCATGGGAGTGGGAATACTCGTACCGGTCCGGAAAGTGGGATCCCTGGGTTAGTGTCCCACTCATGTTGGCATTTTTCACTTCTGTATCTCCTTCGAATAATTTAATACTCAGCGACCAAATGATATTTAATTGCCCTTATAAGCCTGAGAGAGACCCATTGCTGCAGTGATTTTTCTTCGTTCATATTTTCTGTGATTGTTAGCCTTAAGATTTGCTTCTCTTTTGTGCAGGTGTATGTATGTTTAATCTTTTTCAGATGGAGTAGTAACCTTCCAGTCATAACGGCAATAATTATGTTCTACCTTTTATAATTCATGTGTTATTGTATTTTCCATGTCACATCATTCACTGTTCATTTCTTCTATCCCAAAGTTCGTCTCATCTATAATATCTGTGATCACATGTCCCCTGAATAGTTACTGATTCTTGTCACCTTAACAATAAAACTGTAAATTACTTTTGTTTCACGTTTTCTTCTCCCCAACCTCTCTTCCATCTGCCTCAATCATACGGTTTGCGAAAATTGAAAAAGGTTATCTCGCTTATCTGAACGAATTAGTCACCTGTTTTCGCTATAGAATTTTGAATTTCGTCTCATACAAATGCATTCCTCGGATACCTGCGTTTCATGAACAACTGTGTCCCAGAATATAAGTGTGATGAAGTTGTTGCTTAAGAATTCCGCGACATAAATTTACTCTCTAATCTATAAAAGTATATTCATCGAAAGACTTAATTGGTGGACTTAGGACCTCACATGCCGACGAATTAGTAAAGTACGTAAGACATTGAAGTATGTCACGATTTCTCGAGCTCATCAGAAGGGCTTTCAGTTGAAAACTTAAAAACTTCAAAGATTTAAATAGTGTGCAGGATACAGAACCGAAATTCAATTAAGTAGAGTTTGATACCACAATTGCACGTGCTTATTAAGTCAAGTTTTATGTAACAAATTTATGAAAAATATTTCAATATTAAAATCTATGTACAATAATAGTGGGGATTAAAATTTACGCTTTATAGTGGTGAGGTCGGATTTATTTTATAACATTTATTTTCCGGAGTCCGCTCAACATCCATTCATCAATTCAACAACATCATTCAACAATTACAGGATGAGCGTGAATAGTAATTATATGGAGCAAATGCGACTATTCCTTAACTAGAAAAATCTAATTTCCGGGGACACGAACCCAGGACCTTTGGGTTACATATTCTATATAATTTTAATCACTCCGTCACCGCGGACGGTTAGTTTTTGGAAGTTTGTATTTAGTTAAAATGAAGGAGTTTTCAAGGCTACGCCTGTTTTCTATGCCGCTGACGTTGTAAACCTCTCTCGATCTGCCTTTAAAAATGAGGGACACTTTTGTCCAAGGAATGCAGTCATCCCAGTACCCTTCTCCTTGGGCGTAGGGAAAAGAGAGCCGTAATCTTTCGGATGCAGAATACCTGGATTGCAGCCTCCGTGTCCTGGTCTGCGCCGCGCCATCTCTCTCGCCTAACACCCTCGTTTGTATCTCTAATTGCAGGCAGATGTTCCCACAGATGAAGTTTCGGGTGACCGGTCTCGATCCAAAAGCCAAATACATTCTGCTGCTGGATATAATTGCCGCCGATGACTACAGATATAAGTTCCACAACAGGTAGACGAAAACAAATCGAGACTGGCTTCTCTAATACTTTCGTCTGTTCGTCTCTTTTTATCTCTCTCTCTCTCTCTCTGTTTATTTATATTTTTGTTTTTTTTTATGCTTCGATCACCTCTTTTCTTCCTCTGCTTCGGACTGCGTTTAGGGACACTGAACCCCTTCCCCAATCCCCACGGCCAATTGGCCAATCCAGAATGCCCTTCTCTCGTTTCATATGTATATCTCTATTGTGTCTTGCAGGCGCATGTTCCCAGCCTACAAAGTTCGGGTAACCGGCCTCGATAAAAAGGCCAAATACATCCTACTAATGGACATCGTCGCAGCTGATGACTGCAGATATAAATTCCACAACAGGTACAAAAATGAATTTGAAACAGAAATTCGGAATGAATGGGAAAAAGAAGCGAAGGAATTGAAGTGAGAACAATGTCGAAATTCGGGGTGCATTCTCTTCGGGAAAATGATGGAAGTATTCCATTTTGATAAAAAGAAAGAGCTGGATTTGAGAAAAAGCCCGTTTCACACTGTTGTTCATTTTTTCCAAAAATAAAAGCGCGGACGTCTGAGCGTGCTTTTTTGGTGCTCTCGTGAATTCGTAAGACTTCGTGAGGTAGAGCACGGTGTGCCAACAACGCTCGGCGGAATTCAAATTTGTTTTGGTAGTGACGGAAAAAATCATTCGGGAAATTCGCAGTTCCTTGGGTAATTGGTTGTGTTTAATGGTATGAATTGGAATACAAAGTGAAAGAGATTAAGAGCTTTGTTGGGCTTTGAACATGAACCCGCATGACTTAATTTCTCTGATCTTTCGTTTTATTCCTCTTCTTTAAGCCACGGTGTTGCATGGCCCATTTGCATGTTTTGTATTGAGCATGTGATTTTCATATTTTTATGTGTTTGATCAGCAGAGTCTTGATCTTGGTTCCAACCGCTCTGAATAGCTTGGATTTTATACTTTGACTGGCCACTTTGATTTCACCTTCAGACCGTATAGATTAGCCTCAGGCTGTAGGGCAGACTAAGAGCTTTAACAAGTATAGTTTGTTATATCAAGAGACATCTTTTCAAACATTGTACATTGAGCATATATTATGATATTGTCGGAAAAAGACTAGAAATGATTTTCAATTTTGACCTCTAAAGATAGAATCAACTCCTATAATTGCATAATATATGCTAAGATCAGTTTTAAAATAATCACTGCCTAGAACTTAGTTCTAATTAAATCAAGCAGTCACATTCGAGTAATTATGACGATGAATTCATATGTTGGTTAAAAATGTATTTTTTTCTCTTAAATGTATCATCTCTAATATGTAATAAATGAATATTTTTGCTGATGAGATAATTTGTAGTACTCAATCGCTTTTCGATAATATATTCACTTCTGTGTAACGAGAACCGTTCAAAGGTAACAATTACTCATTGCCATCTGCTAGTTGTATTAGATCCTTCAGACCCTTTTTCATTATACATAAAAATCAGTCATTTGAGAAAAGTATATTCCGAAACTGTGAAATACTTCTCCACGTATAGCAATTCATATCACCAAGACACCTAAGCATGGCTTGAATGTATTTGTAGGAATTTTTAAGTAATTCGAATTAAAGTTTCTATGATGACAACTTGCTGCTTTAATAGAAGGACACCATTTAAATTACGCATTCAAGTTTGTGTACATTAAATGTAAATTCACCAGTGAAATTGAATAACCACTTTCCCTCAAACAAATAATGTTCCACCGTTTCAGGAAAGACTTTTGGTCGACATTAATCAAATTGCAATTAATTCGCCAAATTAGTTATTTTCAATTACTTATCGTAAATATCCAGTAACCAAAGCTCTCCCATCCGTTGGAATTTAAGTCAAAATGTTTGGATTTATGCAGTTTAATGAATGGAAATTGATGTGATTTATAAATAAATACATTTACGTTAGTAGCCAGCTATTGGCAAGCGGAAGGTGCTATAGATAGCAAAGGATAACGGAAATATATTGATGGTGATTTATTTAAAATTCTAACGCGATGATACTCCGACCCTTTGTTTTTGCGGACAGGCTAATTTGAAATGCAAATCCTCTGGAATGATAGGAAAATAGCGTTTGTAACAGCGAATAAAAATCTTTTATTTTTCCCTTACGAAATTTACTCCATAACCGTACCTTTAAGCGATAAATTTCGTTTTTTTTGGAAACAGTATGATAATGAATAAATATTTTAATATTAGTATTTAAGGTTATTAGCAAATCGTTACCAGTACACGAAACGAGACTTGTGTAGGATACCTAAACAGCTTCACCATTAATGGTAATGTACGGTTTATTTCTCGTTCATTTATTCTTTTCTATATTTCCATATCATAGGCAGTATTATAAAATATCATTCGATCGGTATACAGTTAAAACTGTCATTTGTAAAAAGATATGAGATTAGATAAGATATTAGTACGAATTAAGACAATTATTGAAGATTTCTCACTAATTTACCCCTATCAAAATGTGATTCGGCTCACATGGTTCAAATTTGAAGGCGATTGTTGCGTCACGGATCCGAATACAAATTTGGCATATCTTTTGTAATTCAAATGGAGTCTGACTTTTTGAAAATAAAACTTAAGAGCTACGATATTTCGCACATCCGTAATTTTCCTCAGGAGAGGCGAATTTTCATTTCTCACTCCGTTGCTTTGATAAAATACTTTCACAGGTATCATAACTGAAACACGGACGGTTTTCACGTTGAAAAACTCAATTCGTGATTTATTTGCATCAGAATAAGTAAGAAGGACTTAGTCAGCTTGTTTTAGCGTGCCTCCTTATATAATAACAATAATATTTTATTAATCCAATGACATACAAAGTATGTGTTGGACAAGTCAATCTATAAGGGCTAACAATCAATTAATACTGATGAAAAGAATAAGAAAACACTTATATAGTGTGGTGGATTGTGTAATCAATTAATAGATTATTCAGCTACTAATCACATTACAAATCCACATCACACTTGATTTATATTGCAAAACCCATATCTACAACAGCTACACGTCACTTATCAAATCAAAGTACACACCGCACTACATTACATTCTACTACAAAACTACATATTACACCCATTACTGTTGTATAGTTATTTTTTTATGTTGTTATGTATTATAATCTAATTAAACATGCTCCCATTGTTAAACTCATACACAAAATAAAATGTTTTTGTTTTTTCCCATTAAAATGACTTACACGTACGACTTGCATACATAACGTAGACACAAGAGAAATGTAACTCACAATGAATGATTGCTTTGCTTACAAAACAATTACGAGAATCTAATGAAAGAATTCAGCCGCTATAACTTAAAAGTTAGTAATTTTTACGGCAACTAAGAGATCTTGGTTTGACCCTCGCTCATGTCACCACTTTTTACTTCAGTTTATCATTGGATTCTCGTACTAATATTTAATTGCATGCGAATTTAAAAAAAATTGCTTGCTATTGCTGAGCTCCATCCATCTGAAAGTGATGGAAGGAAAATTAATGAGGTTCTTTGAAAATGGTCTGAAAATAACTGTGTGGGAGCATGATTTTTGACGTTTTTGTTCCGAAGAGTTTACTCCATGCATGGAGAAAGGCTTTTGATTTGATAAACAAATGAAAGCTAACTTATTCAAAATCTTCGCTAACCTATTCTTGCAAATAAAACAGTTGATGGGCGAAATATTCCCGCCGCAGCTTCCTGAATTTTTTTGTGTAGATTAAGGGATTGTTGGTAACGCCAAATTTTACTATTCGCAAACCTATTAAGAAACACCATTGCATCAATGCTTCTACAGATTAATTCAATTTACGGAGCGGTAATAAATGTTTTCGTTTCCATCGATATAGCTGCAACCGAAATCTGGTTTGTGTTTTCTTTGTTTATCAAATACAAAGGTCAATTTCAATTCACAAGCGAACTTACGAGTGATGCGTTGCATGATAAAGTGGACTGAGTGCTAATTCCGTGTGCAGTAATAGTCTAAGATTTGAAAGAGTGAGAAGTAAATGTGTGTCGCCATTTGCAGTCGGTGGATGGTGGCAGGGAAGGCGGACCCGGAGATGCCCAAAAGGATGTACATCCACCCGGATTCTCCGTCGACTGGGGAGCAATGGATGCAGAAGGTAGTCTCATTTCACAAGCTCAAACTCACCAACAACATCTCCGACAAGCACGGCTTTGTAAGTACTGTACGTTGTATCATTTACCACTCTCTAACTTAATCACTTATAAGTTAATGGCACGTTTTCCTAGAGTTCAAGAACAGCCTCCGCAAGTCTCTTTTGCCAACAGTTGCACGCCGTTTTGGTCAATCGCCTGATTTAGGTAGAAAATTGCTCGTCAAAAACCATGCCATTGCTGGATTTTGGAGTTTCCTCCGTTTGGCGTGCGTGCGAAGACTGTTCCGAAAGCATCGCCACGCTGTTCTCGTACTTGGGTGGAAGATCATACACTTTATTTATAGTTACGGCTGACTGGGTTCTATTCAAAGATGTCTTGTTTGTTGTTTTCGGTCGGATGCTGGAAAAGGCCTGTGGGTGGAAAGATGTAAAGAATGGTAACGAAGGTGAGATCTTGATGGCATGCGCTGTCTCAAACATTTGATTCTTCATCCCGCGTGTACTTAACAAGCAAGAAAGTTGTATACTTGGTACATCGAATCACCGAAACGTTATTAATGGTATTTGAGTGGAAAGATTTACATAAACACATCGTTTGAAGAAGAATCATCTTCTTTATATCTTTGGAAACTTAATTTCTTTATTACGTCACGTACTTTAGTATTAAAGTTTTGGCATTAATATTGCACGTCTTTTGTGAGGTTAGCGAATGCCCCGCAGTATAAACTACACCCACTCCTTGAAATTCCAAAATAAATCAAAACTAAAGCGTTGGCATTAATAAGATCCTTACACGTGTATAACCAAGGGGTACTTGGCTAATGAAAACACTAATACAAAAATGCGGAAACAAAGTTTAGGAAACGAAGTCAATATTTCGAATATTTCCCCCGAGAGGGCAGCCTATTCGCGGAGAGACAAGATACGCGCTCATCTGAGAGTTTCTGTTAAATTGGAGCATTTTTTTACACCCTCATCCCCCGCACCCTCTCCAAAACACCACATCTCCGTGTATTTTTTTTATTTCTCTCCCCCTTTTCGCCCGACGTATGTTTTTTGTTTTTGTACTCTGTTTCCCTGCATGGCTTCGTCCACCCGATTCGTGGAGCGCGGTCGTCCAATAGAAGGCCGTCTTCTTTCTCACCCTCTCCTCAACCCTTTCCGAACTCTCTCTCCCACTCCTCCTCTTCATCCCTTATCTGCCCACTTCTCTGAGGAAAAGACACCTTCCTCACATCTTTCCTTTCCTCCGAATTAAGCGATGCGATTGCCATTCCTCGCCGAGATCCAATTTTAAGAAGTCGTTCCACAGTTGTTCTTCGACTGCCTAGAAACATATGTTGATCATTAAATTCCCCTTTCCAAAAAAATTAGAGGATTGATTGAGATTTAGCGGAGTACAGTGCGACGTTTTCTCGAGTCGGTTTGTGTACTGCAAATTTATTCTATTGCGTGAGACTATGATGAGAAATTAGAACATTTAAAAGTCCGTCTTTAGGAGAGTTACAGTCAGGTTAGTGTAGATTCAAGTTGGGGATCTTGCTGCCTGTTAGGCATCCATACTTGATTCATTTTTTTCCCATGTTTTGCTGCTTCATTTCCAGGAGAAAACATATAACATGTCTGACAGGACAGGGACTCGAACCCCGATCTCCAAATTGCTCGTCGGTGACAATAAACATTAAACTATCTTGCCAGTACAGGCTAGAGCGATCGACCGGCAATTGGTAGACCCGGGTTCGTGTCCCGGTCCTTCCCGAAGTTTCTTATGTCCGTTTCTCCTTAGGTGCACGCCTTTACGTATAAAATCACCTTTCCCTCATATAAAAATAATAAAGATAATTTCTGCTTAGGTTTACATAGAAATTACCCGTTTTTCTTCTTGCACTTTCGATTGTAAACCATTCGAAAGTGGGCAGTATGACGATGAAGATTTCAAAGGCAGATTAATGGTTTCTGAAGGAGCCGAGTGAACGATTGCTTTGCGATGAAGAAAGTGTCAGCCCCTCTAAATGCATAGACAAATCCAAGTTACTTCAGTAGTTTGTGTTTCTTTGCAAACGTCCTTTTTGTGTTTGTGAAACGTACAAATGCTGTCGGATGGTTGTAGTATATTTGACTACCGATTCACGATTTTAATTTCATTTCTTTCTGCAGTTGAGGAACCAATATTATAATTATATATTTTCACATAACTGAAACATCTCTTCAGAGGTACAGAAAATAGTGTCTCATGGGACTCTTTTGTTACAAATCTTTATCTATGTACATAGCTATTTTTTCCACTAGTATGTCTTACAAGACTTGTTAGTCTAAACTGCAGTAATAGTTTTAATATGGCTTTTCCTTTATCGTTTAGAAATCGTTCTTGTGGGTCGTGCGCAACGTTAGGCTCTTGCCTGCAGAAAATTCGCTTTGCAGAGGCAATGAAAGGCAACGTGGCCTCAAACTGGGTGTAGTCGAAAGGTGTTTATCCGTCCCTTTTGATGGCAGTATAGATGTCTGGAGAAGTGCACTCTGCGCACCCTCGGTCGTCTTTCTACCGAAAATCTCTTCCATCACCGCCACGCCTTGTTCTCGGGAATTCGCAAAGCAGATCGGACGTTCATTTCAATAACGGAAATCAACTTATCAATATATGAATTACTGATAAATAAGCCCGTTTTCCTTTCAAAAAATTACCATTTGTCGATGAAAAACGAAAATTTTATTTTCTGCGGCGATGACAATCACAAAAATAACCGAAAGGAAAAACTTGTGTTCCTGTCGCTCTCCCATCCTTCATAAGGTTCGTATCCTTCGCATAGAAATGCAGACTAAGGTTTCACTTGATTAAAAATCTGAGAAAATATACTCCCTGAAAATGGGGTACGTACACGCCCCTTCTTCATAATTCCATCAGGTACCGCTGGAAAAATTAGGAATATTGATTAAAACATCTGACTATTCAAATTTTCACTTTCACCACGAACTACGTTCGACAGCAAGAGATTAGGATGGGGATGGCGAACCTTTTTCGGCAAGAGTGCCATATTTATGAAATATAAAGAGCTTACGTACCAATTTGATGGCAAACCATAGAATGAGATGCGGATATTATTTATTTATTACGTCAACGACGGGATTAAAATTCTGTAATTGATAAACAATCGTTTCCAGTTGATAGATCTCACATTTATTTACTGCAGGTTTTCATTTATTAAAGGAAGAACAAATAACAAGAAGGGCATCGGTTGTGTTCCGCGTGCCAAAAATATTCTCTTACATGCCACTCCGGGCACGCGTGCCATTGGTTCGCCACCCCTGGAAAATAGGAACAATAAACCTCACGCCAATAGACACTACTAATAGAAATAAGCGCGTTATAGTTAAATTCGAAGTGTCGTCCGGGGAATTTAACGGCGGTCTGTGTGAATGGATATCTGAACATCCTCCGATTGAATACGATGTGGGAATTCCTTATGGATGCGGAATATGAATTAAAGCGCCTCGATCTCGTATCGATAAACGGAGGCCCTCCGTGGTCTACGAATCCAAAGAGGCAGGAATAGAGGTCGGAGAAGGATATGGTTGCGTGTGAGGGTGGAGACCTCGGGACAGTGGAAGGATCTCTACGGAGATAAAACAGGTATGCATGGCGGAGAAGTGAAGATGCGAGTGTGGAGGGGGTGTGGTTGGAAGGAGCAGACGTGTGCCTGTGGGCGGAGGAGCCCAAAGTGTCTGCAAAGGAAATATCGGTAGCCTTCGGAATAATCGCGAGGAGAAAGAAGGGAATGTCGAGGAAGGCGATAAGGTGTGAAGTTACTGAGGTGCGCTCTTATAGAGAAATCTCGCAAACACGCACGAGTTTGGTATTTCAATAAATTTTTTTAGGAATTCGGCGGAGGATGATAGAGATTTCGAACAAGTTTTATAACAATAAAACGAAGTCATGACTTTTAAAGGGGTTTCTGGGACAGAAATCCAAAGAATATTCAGAATAAATTTAAGTATTTTTCTTGTCTTTTGAAATTGAATATAAGTGATTTGTCATCGGACATTCTCACTTTGGCGAAAAGAAATAATTTTAAGAAAATTATTCTGAAGCAGATATTATCTCGAGGAAGAGATATTTTATTCGCGAAAGAAACAAATTGCAAAACTTGTACAAGTGCTTCAATATTTCCGAGGTCAATCATCCATACGACTCTATTGACGATGTGAAATATGGAAAACTATTTTGATTTATTTGGTTAACTAATCTTTTGGTATGAAAGTTTAACCAAGTTCACCAAGTAAGGCTTGATATCCCAAGGAAAAACGGATACCTAAAAAATCAGTCAGGACCAGGAATCGAACCTGGAATTTTCCACTTCATGGACGAATGCTTTAGCCAATCAAACCATCTAACAAGAACAGTATCTATGCCGTTTTGGGATAATTTGTAGGCGAAAGCGAATTGATATCGTCCAACTATGACTATGTCCACAATATGATCCTTTTACATCCTTAGTCACCTTTACCCTTTCCCTTGCAAAGTTGAAGATGTTTCAGTTATTTGATGTATTCCATCTGTGTTTCTGTAAGCAATTTTCACACTAAGTGTCAAGAACGAGTAAGTCTTCAGTGGTACAGATAAAAAGATTTAATCCATGTCTATATTCAATTCCAGATTTTCAAACCCTGGCGGTTAACCTTGTACTCCTCGAGTACTTTCAGATTTCAGTAGTTACTTGAGAATGGCCAATACTGTTAGATCATTTTCATTGACAAGCAGTTGTCAGGGTTTACCACCACATAACGTGAGATTTAATCTGAGTTTGATCGAAACGCAGTGCACTTTTTTCATAATTTTAGAGGCAAATGCCTAATCTACGAACAAACGGAAGGTTTTAATGTGCATTCACGTCTCTTTACTCGATTTTTAAGAAAAGAAAATACCTCAATAGGAAAGAGACTAATGAAAATCGAAATTGGGGAGGGATTGGGAAACAAGGAATGTGTAAATGAACGCATTTGTGGGGCTAAATAAATAATGCTTCATGGCATCATGGCGCGCGGTGAAGAGGTAGTAAAATAAGGGAAATGGGGCTGGAAATTGTGGAGGAAATGGACGAGAGTGAGAAGAAATATGCGGAAAGTGGTAATTGAAGAGGAAAGTGTGAGAGAACGCGACGGATTTGAAAGGAGAGCGAATGGATTGGTGGAGGAAGACGTCGTGGGTCGATATGTGCATTGCGTGTGCGTGCGTCTTCGCCCATTGTGAGACACCCGCTGCAACTCATTTTTATGCCCATTCTCTCAAACTGTTCGAGAAGTCTGCATTTCTCGCATTCACAACGGCCCTCTACTTCGGCTATTTATATCGGATATTTAATTAAATTATCCCCAAGCTGATGCGTCTGAGATGTAAAGTATTAAGATAGGATACGTATGTCGTTGCTATGACGATGCACGTTTTTATGTTGGCGAATTTTGGTGATCTCAAGTAGTGAATTGCAGATTGATGTAATGAACCCACAATTTCCTTTATATTACGAACTGATTTTTACTATCTCATCGGATGTCCCTGGTATCCGAGGACCCAATTTCAATTCTTCCTTTATTCACATTAGGGAAATATGCTTAACATAATTAATCCCGAAAAACTCTTTCGAAATTAAGAGACATTCATCCCGCAATCTTCTATCCGCTAGCACTCGTTGAAAAGTTTTGCTTGGAAAATCGAGCCCCATGGAAACGGAGACACAAATGCGCTTAGATAAAATATTGACACCACCTTCATTTACTCCCGAATAGCTTCAAGCTGTGCTATTTATTTAAGCTCTCTTCATCCCGATGCGACTTTGTTTCCGAAATATTTTAGTGGAACGAAAGGAATCGATGACGTGCTCAGAGATGATACACACGCCGTCTTGATTGTCTCCCAAAGAACCTTTCTCCACTCAGACATGCATCGATTCCCTCCTCCTTATTAATATTAATACCCTTCAAACACATGTAGACGACGCATCCTTTTTATCAGCGTCGGGAAAGCCTTTTTACTCTTCGAAGATTTAGAGTGTCATCGACCGAAAAGAAAGGTGATTACGACGAAGTTGACGGTCGCCGAAGACTACCAAGAATCTCGGCCTGATTCTTATTCATCTCACCCCTTTCACACTACTTTCCGCTTTACTGCGTTTGGCACCCATTTCTTCCTCCACATTCCCACCGTCCGCTTGCACAAATCATCCCCTCCAAATAATCTATTCGAAACAAACATCCGCTGTGATACTTGTCAGCCTCGACACTTCAGACATCCGCTCCTATAGTTGTAGATATTCCCCATTGCAGTCTATTTCTAAACGCTTTTACTCTTGTACGGATTATTCAGACTTCAATTGAGCTATCGATGGTCTCTTTGGCATCCTAGCCACCCGTGGCACAACCCTTCACAGAACTACCGTTTCATATTTCCCAGCTAAGCCTATTCAATTTTTTATTGGCCTGAGGAAATCTGTTGAATGAGCTGCATGAACTTCTTTTGCCTTCGTAAAGAAATTCCCAGTCATCTATGAGAGTTGGAGTGACTTAAACCCGCGCTTAAGAAGTATTTGTTATCTTGGAAAACCTAGGAGTATCTTGCTCATTAACAATAGTCATGTTGTGACTTGAATTTCCAGCAGTTATATCAATGACCTTTTCACTCTCTGAAGTCGTAATCTGGGGTAATGTTTTCATTCGCGATTTCTTACCGAAATAACTTGCCATTTTTGTTATTATCTTCATAGTCTGACAGGAAAGCACGTTCTTATGGAGTAGAATACTCAGGTCATGGTGTGACTTCAAAGTAAATTTCCCTTTGGAATTATGTAAAAGTTCTTTCTCTCTCTAAATCCTTTGGGAATTCAAGCCGAGAGTTTCCCATCATTACTAGACCTTAATACAAAGGGTCATTCTGGCCATTTGACTTCATATTCTTATGGTCTCAAAACCACACATAGAGGTAGAGTTGAGGATCATCAATTAAAAATTAAATATTCAAATGATCGTTATCTGTAAACAGTGGTGATTTGGACAACGGCTTTTTATATAAACTATTTATTATTATTTCTTTGACGGAAACATGAGCCCCCAGTTATATCCGTTTTGATAATTTAAACTATTACAGACACAAACATCCATATCATAGCCCGGAAAAACCCAGAATTCGTACCCGGGACCTCAGTGTTAGAAAGCCACTCCGCTACCGAGCTCGGCAAGGCACTAGTTATCTTTATATTACGATTGTTATAGGTATTTAAAATTCAGCCTCTCAGAGGTACCCTTCCGAGGGATTAACAAATTTCCTCATTATTTCTCCGACATTATCTTCGCCAGTCATTTGTTTTCCACCGTATCTTGTCTCCACTTGCGATGTTTCCCCTGCCAATCTCCCTCTTTCATCCGCCATCCCTCTCAGCCACCCTCACCACACATTTCCCATCCATTTGAAACAAACAAGACTTCATCTTTGAGCGTCGCGACGCCGTCCGCGTCTTCTCGCCGGAGCATCTTCTTGAGACGCGTTAACATTTGAGAAATTTCCGCTGACTGCGCCGCGACGACGTCTGGCGGCGAGACTGTGGCGCTGTTATCTGCCACTCGACCCTCCTTAGTTAGCTACCGAATGAAGGATGCCTCGAGTGTATCGCCGTACGATGGGGGACACACACTGGGTTACTGGGATTCCTCAAAATCTGCAATCGATCCTCAAGAGTCCGCTGTTGTCGCCGACAAGAGTGAAGCGGATCTCGCATTGCTGCAATGAAGGCGGACGGCCACTTCGGAAACTTGGCTTCGACAAGCGAATTTTAGGGAAGAGCAAGTGAAAAGTTTGTCAGGGAAGTAGCCGAATAAGGAAGGAATGATATTAGATTCTCAAAATCCATTTCCGCGATCATCTGACGAAAATTAGTCTAGGATAAGAGGCAGAACGGAACATGCACCTCCTGCCACACGCCCAAGAGCTGTTTGCGAGCCAATAACGTTGATGTAGCAGCAAAATAATTGCATCGGAATATGTTTTCCTTGTAACTGATGGGAAGTCTCCATTCGGAGGACCCTACATTCATTTTAAGGCTTAGAAGATACCATCTTTTGAGAGGGAAATTGTTAAAGGTGTAAGTATCCAAAAATTTGCATGCTGTAGAAAATAGTTAGAGGTTTAAGAGCACTCCAAGAACCGTTTCTCCGATGGTTCGTTGGTCTCTGAGACCAAAACGAGAAATAAGGGTAATTAAACTTATTTACCGGCCTTAGGATTAAATTAATTCGTTTCTCTTCCCTTGTTTTCAATTTCGGTCTCAGAGGGGAAGACGCGAACCGCCGGCGAACCGGCTCGTAGTGTGTTTTAAACCTCTATTTCATTAACAAACGTGTTCCAATTACTTTTCTTTCATAGTACGTAGTACTTAATATCTGAGGCACTTGCAAACCACAAACATTTCGGATGGGGAAGAGCATTAACTATCATCAGAGAACGGTTATTTACAGTGATATGAATACTTGGATATTTTCGGATGTTCGAACGTAATATATTAACTATTATTTTTGTATTCTTTACGGCACACAGAAACATTCTGCGATGTACGTGTATACATTTCTATTTCTGTTGATCGTATTCCTATTCATTTTCCTTACCAGATTGCGTCTTAACGTTGCGTGAAAAATCGCCAACTTTTTTAAATTATCAAATACTTTTACTTTTTCTGATAATACCACTAGATACGTTATCGACAGCATCACAAGATAGAATATCGGATAACGAAATGCAGTGAAATGCTTGAGAGCAAAAATGCTTGCAGTAAGGAAGGCTTCCATCTTTCCCTTTGTTACGGCGTGTTTTTNGAAACCGAAAGTCTTCGATTCTCTTTCGGGGAGCTCAATTTTCCATACGATTCGCTTTAAGGAAAAGCTTCCGTTGCGCATCTTGGTCGTCCACTGATTTTGAATCACGTGATTTTGTCGGCGTCAGGAAGAACGAACTCCTTTAGTGTGTAGTATAAGAAAAGGTTCTGATCCTAATTTCGAGAGGATTTTGGTCAATAAGAAACGGCTTCCAATGTTCCGTTGTCACCGATATCGAGGGAATCGTTTCCTTTTGAATAGTGGCCATGGGAGACTAAATAAATAAACGAACCTTTTTATTTTAGCCCACTTAGTCCAACTTCAATCAAAACAAATATTTAAGATTTTCAACAATATATTGATAGGTACAGATTAGAAAATATCACAAGGATGGATATAAAACAATCCCTAACTCTAAGTAATTAAACGAAGCTTAGGAAACTTGGAGATATGTTTTAAATTTTATTTTTAAAGATTGAAGACTTAGTGTGTATTTTAATTGAAGAGGCAGTTTATTGTACAGAATACACATGGTATTATAGGGGCTTTTTATAGAGATGGATAATTCATATTCATTTCTTCAAATGTTCCGTCGTTTTGCCCGAAAGCTGTTGCGAGACTTAAAATTAAATCCGGAAGAAGAGAGGCCGCGATAAGACCTTAACGCGTCTGAGTAGCAGCCTGGAGATTGGAAATTGAACCGTCTCTAATTAAAGGACTTCTTTTAAGATTCTCTGCAAACTCATGTCTCCTTTTATCCGAGGCCCTTGTGCAGAATATCTTGGTAGGAGGGCCATCGTGCGCCCCTCAAGATGTCTCTCTTTGAAGGATCATCGGCAAATCCTTCCGCCAATGTTTTATTTTCGAGAGGAGAAAATGCAAGCAAAAACCAACAACAGGCTGGCAAAAGAAGAGTCCCCTGGCTCGAGAGATATTTTACTTCGTCGTGTTCAGCGGCGAATGCCTTGGATTGCAGATTTTCGAGAGGAAAAACGCATCGCTCTTCCGAAATAGAGCGAAATCAATTTTAAATTAAATAGGAGCGGAAAACTTTACCTTGAGATCGTCTTGTTCCCCGAATTTTCGAAAATTCAAACGAAATCATCGAAAACGCGATGTTCAAATTTATGTTGGGAATCAAGCGATGCGAACAATCCTCGCTTTTTCCAACTTGCGGCCATCAAAGACGTCTCCTAACGAATAGGAAGATTCCACGGAAGTTAAGTAATGCCTCAAAATAGAAATTCGTGTTATATTTGTTTTCTTTAGAGAGGAAGAATTCTTAGAGGTCACGACTTTGATAAAACGAAGGAATCAAAAGGAGTGGGAGGCGGGTCCTCAGAGAGCGTCCTCAACTCCTCCAAACACAATTCTCTGCTTATCTACGCCACTCACTGCAGCGGATTCCTATTGGACAGCCACTGCATTCACTCCTTAACGTGTCTCGTGTTTGCTTTTCTTGGGATTGTTAATGGGCTCTCCGTAATAAAATTGCAAATATTTAGAGAACGCCGCCCCCCGGTTATGAAGCGGGTTTTGGGAAAAGTGATTTACACCGTGTCGTAAAACAGCTCCGCCATAACCGGTGACTTCATTGAAGCTTCAATGATTCTCTCATTTATACTCGATGTAACGAAGTTGTTTTCTTCATAACCGGTGACTTCATTGAAGTTTCAACGATTCTCTCATTTATACTCGATGTAACGAAGTTGTTTTCTGCTCTATTTGTTCACGTGTTGTTCGAGTGAATTTGAAGACAATGGCGATACTTTTGAAGGAAAATGAAACCGGTGAATAAAGTCTTGGCAAGCTGGATATGAACACGTTTAAAGTACAAAAATATAAGTTACATAACCGACCGCAAATTCTAAAATAAAAATGGAATAACTAAATCGATAAGTACTCGCTACCTGTCCTTTGGGATTTCCCACATCATCGCTTCCATTTCCTTCCTAAAAATACGCTGCTTCTTTCTCAATATACCGGGTTTTTAGACCCCCTAACTCGTAGGTTAATTACCACCTCTGTGGAGAAGAAAAATTTTTATTGGTTCCCCACGATTAAGAGACTAAATTGATTGTAACTTGGCCATTAAAACGTCCATCGCCACCAATAAACTTAGGTTCCTTAGCAAAATATGCGAAATAAATATTTCATGTGAAAAAATTAAACCGTTTATCTAGCTTCAGCGGTTAATCTCGCCAAGGAACGAGCTCCCTCTGATGATTATGAAATTAATTATTGGAGAACAATTAGTTCCTCTGGAAAGAAATTAGTTACCGTCTCATGTCTATTGTAATCTAAAAAATTGAAATGCTTTTAGGAAAAAGATGTTTGCTCTTGCGAAGTCTAAATAGGCCATCTCCTTACATTTCTTCGTGTTTATGACCCTTTTATTCTTTCAATTCGCCGTTGCTATTAATTCAGTAAAGTGTCTTAACCTGATCAATTTCTCCTTCAAACAAAATTCGTGAGATATGTCCTCATCCTAGACATCACCTTCGTATCAATGTATTATCGGCAATTCCTGAGTTTATAGAGAAATTTTTCTTCCACTCATTTCTTTCTTCAATCCTAATGAATCTTGAGCATTTCGCTCCGTCCCATTCTATTGGTCATAAATCACAGCCGATAAAAAGTCTTTGCTCTTTCCTTCGTCTCTGTCTTTAACCGCTCCTCTCCTATTACCATTCCTTTCAGCCGTTATTCTCCTCATCGCCCATTAGGGATTTGTTTTTATTGTCGCTTTTTACGCTGTCCACTTTCTCCTCCCTATCACGGACCCCTCAAAGAGCCTCCTTGATGCATGCCGCACTTACTTTTTTCATCAAGGGCTGTTCCCCTATTTTCCCGTCTGAAGCGCAGTTTTCGGTGGAAACCGAAAGTCTTCGATTCTCTTTCGGGGAGCTCAATTTTCCATACGATTCGCTTTAAGGAAAAGCTTCCGTTGCGCATCTTGGTCGTCCACTGATTTTGAATCACGTGATTTTGTCGGCGTCAGGAAGAACGAACTCCTTTAGTGTGTAGTATAAGAAAAGGTTCTGATCCTAATTTCGAGAGGATTTTGGTCAATAAGAAACGGCTTCCAATGTTCCGTTGTCACCGATATCGAGGGAATCGTTTCCTTTTGAATAGTGGCCATGGGAGACTAAATAAATAAACGAACCTTTTTATTTTAGCCCACTTAGTCCAACTTCAATCAAAACAAATATTTAAGATTTTCAACAATATATTGATAGGTACAGATTAGAAAATATCACAAGGATGGATATAAAACAATCCCTAACTCTAAGTAATTAAACGAAGCTTAGGAAATAATTCGAAGCAAAAATTAATGATTCTTCACTTTTTTTAAATAGAAATCATCGAAGAGATTTGGAGGTATTGAAGTGCTGCACATTTTTCCCCGATGGACTGGTATTTTTAATGCTCATCACTCTTTTTACAAACGAGATAAGGATTTTTTGTACTGTTTTGGTAAATTTCCACATTGTTTTAGTTCACTGTATATTGATAATAAGGTCTGTCTTTCTATTAAGTCATCGGGCAGGAAGTGGACGATTCCTCACTCTTTCCACCATTAGCAACCGAATCCCTGAAATGAGCTTATCAAGCAAAATCGGGAGTGAGGCATTTTGCTTTGGTTTTCTCACTGAACCTAATGTTATAAATGATCCCAGTAATTCAGCTAACAATTCCGTAACATTTCGTAACATAGAAAAAAGTGACAAATATGGTTCTCATTAACTCATGAATGCTTTAAGTATCTTCCGCATTTTCAGAATCTTAACGAAAATTGAGGGCTTACTTTAATTTGAGACAGATACATTCATCTCTATCCCGCCCCTATCTCATATGGGATTTAAATCGCTTTCAGTCCGTCTAAGCAGATCTTTGTTTTCCAACATTTCTCTAACTGGAACCAAACTCAAATTGTCCACTCCGGGCAGCAAAGGATCATCTCTCATTTCTTTTTCTCAAATCCAAACTCCTTTCAAACAGCAGCCCTCATTCGCTGCCCGTCTTCATTCGATTCTGCGATTTTTTCCATCGCCGTCATTTCGCTCCACTACTTCTCTTGTCCCTTAGCTTTTTCTTGCCCCAAATTCGATCCTCCCTATTTTATGCGCTCTCTTTTATCTCTCCTAATTCACACTCCAATTACACTCACCTTAATCATCCATTCTTCCATATTTTGCTTTCGTTTTTTCTCTTTCCTTTCCTTCAACGCTCGTTTTCTTTTCTCCTTTATCATTCATTATCCTTTTTGTATTCCCTTTCTTTACCTTTGGCATTTTCCTCTCTACCACTGCCATCTATCTGTCCACCTTTCCCGGATGCAAAGCACTAAATGAATTAGGTTTATCTAAAATCATATGTAAAATTTTCTTATTACGAAGAAAGTATTAATTGTAGTGATTCTTGTAGCTGAGCAATAATTTGATCTTCTATGCCAATTCTTTCGACGCTTTGGCATACATTTTTAGGTGTTACTACGGTTGCTGAAATTATCATTGGGACAATTGTCAGATTTTAGGTTCCAGACTTCTTTTATGTCATATTATTATTATTATCATCGACATCATCACCATTATATGCCCAGTCAGATTCTCCTGGATGGACATTCAGGCGATGGAAAAAGTTACATTTGGAGATGAAGTACGAAGCGTCGTTGCATAAATGCCCTCCGATTTAACCCAAAGATGTGAATTTTCTGAATTTTTCGTAATTCTAATAGCGCAAGGTGGGAGAATCTGATGAATTCCTTGATTCGTGCCTAGGTTCTTATGGCATTTTATCGCTGGCGTAAGCACATCTTTCGAGTAGTGGTACATTAAAAAAAAACTCAAATTTCGCTCTCCTTTTCCATCCAGCACCACTTCTTTCCCAAACCACTCGCTTCTGCCGGCACACCTTTTTTTAACTCCGCGCCCACGAGTGCAATTTGCTCCCGAATCGTAAAAGCTGCCATTCCCTCTAAAGAGAACCGCGAATATAAAACACCTAAATACATTATGCGGTGATGTGTGAGGCGCCAAGTTATGGAGGGAATTTTCGAATCCGCGAGGCGATGGTTAGCATTCGAATCCAAACCACTTACGGAAATGTTTGAAAAGCCGAGCGGAAGGTCACGCTATAACCCCTCATCTCTGTAATCTTCACTAGAAATATTTTTGTCCTAAATTGTTGCAGTCACTGATTGGTATTCGTTCCTATGGATACTTCATCCGCGCCGCTATCCCAATATCCAGAGGTACGTTTTTAGTCTGATTTCAGGGGAGGGGATAGGTTGCATTGCGAGTTATTTCATAGTACATAATAGCGCTCAGAATTGTAATAGCCACTTGTCCACAGCGGAACCGTAGAATAAAGGAGATTGATTTGAATTGTTCTTAAATCTTCATGTTAATATTTCTGAGGCTATACAATTTCAGTATAGTCTCGATTGTCCAAGTCCCGATTAACTGAGGTTCCATATTATCCTACATAATTGTGTGTACTCCTTTTTCACTTACGCACTTACATAATTGTGTGTACTCCTTTTTCACTTACGCACTTATATGCCGGAAAACCACTTAAATTACTTTTTCTGTAACTGCACCATGCCAGTTCAACATGTCCAAGCCAACGTCGGCATTTTACATTTGCATTTAAAGCCTGTAAACCGCCAGTGCCGCGTGGCAGGGGGTGTAAAAACACCGATAATCCCATCAAACCCTAACTTCTATTAGTTTCTCTAATACTTCGCGGAAGAAAACGACCAGAAGTAACTATCCACCCTGCAATCACTTTCCTGAATCGCTTCTTAGTTTTCTCTCGGAGCTCGCGCACGTTGCTGACTGGAATAACAACATCAGCTTTCTAGATCGGTAGTGATAAACTTTTTGAAAAGCTTACGTCGGTAATCGAGTCTTCTGTCCCTAAGCTAAGTCCACCCGAGGTATTCTATCATAGGCGAAACACTACTGTCGAATCTATAATTTTAATCTAGAGATAATCGGAGAAAATAAGTGAGAACTGCATCTGGACGATTGACGAATATATTATGAAGGGAAAGAAACATGTTTAATTTAAGAAGTGTTTAACACTAAAATGATTTTTTAATGGCAAATACACGACGCACTACGGTCAGTCGTAAAAATGGTATGTTTATTTCATAATTTACGTATTTAAGACGACCATTCTGTATTATCCGACTTTTCTATAATTCAAGGTGGCCACGATCCACATTAGCTCGGATATTCTGCTGTATATTCAAAGAATTTGCACAAGTTACAGAGGCTCAATCTTAATTGGTTGGATTGAAACATGCCCGCGTAATTTTTCATAACATCGAAACAAACTAAACTCGAAGGCTCCTTCCTAGGTGTAATTTCATATTCCCAGAACGAATATCGCATTTCAACTACTTCGGCATTATCCAGATAGAGTCTGACAGCATTTAATAGCCTCGCCCCCCTTCCCTCACCTTTAGAGCGATTTACTCGAATCGCTACCAAAGATCCCAGCGTGCGTTTGTTTCAATCCGCCGTGGAATAGTTAAAGGGAAGTAAATTAACAGTTGGGAATCGATTTCCTCTTTTCCTCTATTCTTTACCCGGCTTAGCTCCTCTTCGCACGCTCCGCTCCATCTATACCCCCTTTGATCATTGCTTTATCTACGCTCCCGCATTTTTCCGACCGTGGCTTTAATAAATCAAAAGAAAAGGCCCTTTTTCCTTCAGATGGATATTTTTATAGTCTGCGTCCCGTTGTAATCTCGGTCATGTCTTTTTTTCGATACTGCCTAGAACTATCCACTACTCGATAGCGCTCGTTTTTTACAAAAGGCTTCATTTCTCTTAACTCATTCCTCTCATCTTCTCTATTTTCTGCTTTCATCCTCCGTTAGCACCTCCGGGGAATGTCGCCCTGGGCCGTCTCAAACGCTCGCATTGTTTCAGCCAAAGACATTCCGATCGCGAAGAGGGATTTGGCGCCCCTCTAATTCGGCCGCCCGAGGCTATCGTCGCTTAGGCTGTTTTCACCAGTGGCCATCCAAACCAGTCTTTTACACGTCGATTGCAGGGTTCTTGGTACTTTCTTCCTGTTTCCTGTTACTCTAAATCTTGGGAAATTATACTTCAATACTCCAGTGTAATTTGAAAGACAAACTAAACTCACTATCGTCTCCTGATGTTCACTATTAGCTATAAAAGTATAGAAAATTTGAATCGCTGAACGTTATAATATAGATTTGATTTCAATTTTTCTATTTGTGCCTCATAGAGAGCTTGTAGGGGAATACGGAATTGAGGAAGTTGTATTTTTCTATTACTTTTGTGTCAGTATCGCTCTTGCATTAAAAATGCTGAGGTAAGAGTGAGGCAAGGCTTCATCTTGGTTACTCCTTATTGAGTTCTTTTAGTGTTAATCATTTGGTTGGGATGCTGTACTCATGTGGAAGTTTTCCACTCATTTTGGCTTAGTGAGGAAAGCAATGGCAAATTACGCCACTCATCACCTTGCTTAATATGCCCCATTCCTTCTCTTAAGTTTTTGGCTGCTAAGATTGGAAGTGGAATTGTGGAATAACACCTTTCGGATTGGTGACTTTTCAGACAGTGATTCCATAATCTGTCGACGTTCACTCACTCCTCAAAACCCGGGATGGCACTCGCAAAAGGTCTAATTCATCATAATTCTCAATCGGTGGTCAAAATTCGTAAACTTCTGACGAATCCGCCGATGCCTAGAGCAGAAAGCGAGAGCGAATTTCAGTCACAGAATCTTTCGAGCCATAAAAATCTCATAACTGTTCAATTATTCATAGCCTCGATTTAGAAATACTAAAAAGGAACTCGTGAAAATAGCGGGGAACTCGGACAGCTCGAGAAATATTAGCAAGTAGCACAAAATGGAGTAATTTGGAAGCGCTAATTTGCGCGTCTATGCGTTGCGCCTGAATTTGGGCGCCCATGAAAAAGTGGGCGCCCCGGGCGATGGGACGGCGGTTTTATCGGCCCCCTCCTCGCACAGCCCTTCTTTTCACCTCCACGCACTTCCATTTTTCTCGGGCGTTGGTTGGTCGTGGGCTTCAAAGGAACAACGCTCTCCCCTGCACCTCTTTCAAACACCCTTCCAAAAACCAATCCACGTTTTTTTCACCCTCTCCCGCCTCTCCCTTTTGATTCACACCCTTTCACTTTCTGTCTCCTTTCTTCTTGCTCACCTTCTTCCTTTTTCCATCCTCTTTCTCTCCCTTTTCCTCTTCTCCTTTCCCTTCCTTCTTCTTCTTTTCGCCCATTTATTTACCTTTCTTTTACTTTCACGATTCCTCTTTCTAGTGCAGATTTCTACTCCATTCCGCCTTCTCATCCAAGCTTTTTCCGTTCTCCAATCTCTTTTACCAACATTCCTGCCCAAATCTACAGTTCCTATATGTTTTTTCTCCTTTTTATACCCGTGAATTACGCAAAAATTGGAAAACAATGTTAGTCATACGTAGAGAATTTTTTGTTTGATAGTAACAGTTCGTTATTTGCACTTATTTTTACCAAGGGAGATAATTTCTGTCTCATATTCTTATAGTTTACTTGAGATAGACGCATAAGCTACTGATTGTGCACCCATCTTTTCCTCAGACCAAGACTCTAGTACTAGATATATTTTAAGCTTTACGCCGTTCAGAAGCAATATGATACATATTCGATATTTATAAAAAGCTCATCTCACTAAGAGAGCTTATATGTAACACAGAATGAAATATTTTTGCACTAAATAGTTCTATTTTCTTGCGGTTCAATTTTAAACATCGCAATAAAACCGCTACTCACGAAACAGAAAAGTTTTTTTTGGGCACCATGGTTTAAATGTTTGTTTTTCATAGGTTAAACTCTTCGTCTGCGTTAAAGAAACAAATACCACGAAAATAGTATGGAATTACCTTAAATTTAATGTAAAATTTACTCTAATGCGTTGTTGATTAAGCTTGTAATATATCAACAAACTCTAGGGGCACATAATGAAAAATACGGTTGTAGGCGATGTCATAAAAAAGGCCAAATCGTTTATTAATAATAAGGGAAGTTGCGAAGTTACAGCAAGCAATACTTTGAGAAAACGAACGCGCTTGTACCCTTAGAAATACATTTTCCCTCGAATGTCTAGGGAAGAGTTGCTCCAGTGAAAATTCCTTCCTCATCATTACGATGCTGCAGCGATTAGCAAGTTACGACACCAGGGTCGAGTTCGTAAACCCTTACTGACTTGTTCGTTTGCGTTTGTCGCGGATTGCTCGGAATACACTTAAGCGTGTTAAATCGCTCTATTAAAGACTAGATGATGTTTATTATAATGATAACGCTAGTTTTAGTAAAATTGTCTCCACGCATACATTTACTAAACACCTTATCCTAATGCGTTTTACTGGGTATGAGTTACATTTTGGTGCAAATAAACATTACGTACCCCCCCTATCTCCATTTCTTCTGTTTTGCAGAACTCAATCGTAATGGTAATCTAAATGGAGATGAAATTGTGTCATGTTTTATTTGTTAAATCTCGCAACAGATATCCATCGAGGAATAGTTATGTACACAAAATGTCACGCAACGCTGTACTTTCTCCATGTTATCTGAATCGTGTTAACGAAGCTCGGAGAGGTAAACGTAGGAAATAGTAACGTTACGTGAATACGTACATCACTTAAAAATAGAATAAAATAAAATACGTCTTTATCCAGGGTGAGAATGAGACTAAAAAGTCTCCTCTTTCAACTAAACCTTTGTCATTTTAAAAGTAGGTTAAGATAAAGGAAAAATTAGCAATAAAAAACATATAAGGAAGAAACTACAGTTACTATAAAATCACTTTATTAACTCTTGGAACGGTCAGTGGGACGAGATCTCTGGAAACCCAGGAATATTTCGCGGCTCGACCATTGATGATATTCGTGTAATAATCATTCGCTCCTCTCCAACCTCATTCACTTTTCGTGTGAAAGGAGTCCACCGTCCTCTGCAACTCGTAGGAAATTTCCGCCGCGGGATAGTTTGCCTGTCCGTGTTCCCCCTTTTTGCGACACATATCCAGAAACGATCGCGTCAATGGCTCGCCACACACACGCGTTACACACGCATTAATTTCATGTTCCAGCTCCCTGGAGCGTTGTCGCCGACGATTCCACGGATTGATGGTCTTTTTTTGACGGCGGAGGGATAAAGGTAAGCTCTGACGTATAGATAATGCGTTTGTATAGTGGCGCCTCTTTCGAGGGCACTGATCACTTTGGCGCTTCCAGTGAATGTGTCAACCTTCTTTCGTTCTTTATTCACTTCACTCATATCCAAAGAGAGTTGAGTCTACGTTTGCGTTTGATATAACCCTTCCATATGTGAGGCCTGCTATTGAATATACGTGCAGTTTAGCAATCTTGAATATGGGCATCAACGGTGTTCCATTCGTGGGGGCAGAGGTGCCAGAGATTAGCGATATGTTACGACGGCATTGATGGATCCAGAGGGGAGGATGTGCCCCCTGAATTCGTCTGAAAGGCGATTTTCCTAGAATACGATGAGGAGCGTGAACTAGAAACGGACGGTGAAGTGATTCTGCCATTTCTGTACATGGTTATTACGATAAGGTGGCAATGCTGGCATTTTGTGGTTGGCACGTAAGGCACTGGGATTATTAGTTCACTAAAATGAGTATATTGGGAAATTGTCTTTAATTCAGATTCTGAAATATCAATAGAACTGATTAAATCTAGAATCTAGATCCGCCCTTGAAAGATGTGCTTTGGTTCTCAATCATTGGGATTTCCTTCAGATCAAAGACCGAGGAAACTTCCATTACGTCACCGTATGATAAGGATTTCTAGATCAATACTTACTTCATTGCGATACTCTTACGGATTAAGGGAAATAAATATTTCTTATGAATAACTTCAATTTGTGTTATTATGCAACTGTTTATCTAACATAAATATCACCTCCTCACCAATCTAAATTCCTAGAATCTATTTCACTGTGTATGAAATTTTTGCGTCATCTTTCCATCTTCTACTCAAAATTGGTGTTTCTATACGTAAGAAGACAGTACTTTCTTAATCAACTGAATTCTTTCTTAGTTGACTTGAATGTTGTCCCCGCGGAGTATTATTTCATCTTTAATTCACGTCGTGGATGTAAACTGAGTTGTATCTGTAATCTGAAATGTACACATTTAAGTTTACATATTTATAGCCCCTAAAATACCCCTCCATGTTTCAACAAAAATTATCATAACATTTTATTGATATTGGGTAGCCAAAAATCTGGAAAATTTCTGGAATTCTACCTCTTTTTATTCTTTTCATATGAGTTTTCATAACCACCTCTTGCTAATCTGATTACCATCGTTTTATATGTATACATTCTTTTAAATAGTTCCGTAATTTATAGAGGGACCAGCTGAGAGTTTGATAGGGCTTAAATAATTTTATTATCATTTCAACGGTTGCATTTACGTTAAAAAAATCGAAACTTTTCAATACACATCGAATAATCCTTTATCATTTATCATGCGGTTTAACTTGTGATTTTTCATCAGCAATTTGTTATTAATTTTGAGTAACTTCCGAGTAAGCGTGTCATTACATCCCTCCGGCAACTTCGTCTAGCTCTTCTGATGGTCTTACGAAAGGCATAACTTTACCACCGGTTCTCGCAGAACATTAGCACTGCAGAGATCTCATTTCTGGAGCGCTTTAACACTTGGAGGTACTCTAGAGTCTCATCTCAGCCCTGATATGAATCCGTTTGTCTCATTCCCCATTTATTCTCCGGATTATCATCTCCCTTTTCGTCCCCCAACCGCCCTGCTCCAGGCGTCGTCCCCCGAAGGCTCATCATTCTCTCTCTTCTTTTGTTTTACCGCCTCGAGGTGCTCATCCTCAGTCACAGTGTGTGTTAGAAGTGATTGCATCCCTCGCCCCGCTTTCATATCCTTTCTTCTTAATTTCTCCCACGTCTTCCTTCTTTTTGCGTCACGCTGCCGACGACTGAATGGAGATCCCAAATTATTCGCATTACGTTGATTAATTTTCCGTTAATTTTAAAATGAGAGCGCGCAATCAGAGCTCCTCCTGTCTCCCGATCATTGCCGATGTCACATCCCATGTAAGTGGGCCACCAGACGCCATTTGCATCTAAGTAAACGTCGTTTCCTCGGCTCTTTCTTTCATCCTTTAATCATTCGAGATAAACGAGAAAATCATCGACTCCGATTGAATGCGAAGGAATTGATAGATCTGAAAACGATCGACGATGTGAATCGTGGGGATAGTAATGGTTGAGAGACTGCCGTGATATCTTTCTGAAACACTTTTGAGTTGTATGAGCGTAGAGCGTTCGAAAAGTCCCCGAAAGACGGCCAAGCTGCTATTGTACCTCATCGTCGTTCCCACAGTCTCGTTTATGCTGTTAATGATTAAAAACTTGCAGCAATGGTGACGAAAAATGGTGATAAAGTGCGTTTAAAATAGGTTCCATTTTGACACATCTTAGATAGTGATGTTTTAGACTGCGGTTTGGTGAAAAAGAAGAATGTGAGAACTTCACCATCGTAAAATGTCACGGTTCCTGTATACTCGTTCAACAAATCATCTAAAACTAAAGGTTCGGCATTCTTCAATTTAATATTTTTAGATTCCGTTGAGATCTTCTTCTCGTGAAAGTGCGAAGTAAGGTCGCTGTGACTATCAACTTGATTTCGCAATATTTACCCGACTTCATCGAACTTTTGCCCTCGGTTTTCATCCATCGTCGTTTTAAACGCCGAGCAATCTCTCCGTTTATTAAATTATTTGCGCAAAATACGATTCTGAGCCTGCCTGCGTTTACTCAGTATATTGTCGTATCTAAAATATTCGAGGCTTGCTGTGGCATATCGCTCGACAGGAATAAAACTTTCGTATGAGAGAACGTGTTGACGTGTCTTTGAATGCGTTGCCCGATTTCATACGAATTTGACGAAATTTTTAATAAATATTCTCATGTGTATTTGAGGTGTTGCATAACTGCTTGAAGTACCTCATTCTGAATTATTTTCACTCGTATATCCAAATATCTTCGAATCATATCCCAAAGGTTCATCCGGAAAAGTATATTTCAGGAGGCACGTGAGGGGAAATTTATAGGATGAACCTTTTGCAGCCCCTTTTAAGTATAGAATCGATTGTAAGGTTTTTTAACAAATTAAATTAAATTAAATTCTGGTTCACAATGGCCAAGATTCATCGCAGACGGGGAAATTCGCTATTTGAAAGTGGGATTTTGTGATTGAGGTTTTTTGTTTAAGAGTCTAAATGGAAGGAAGGATGTGATGAATTAATTAAATATCAGGGGAAATATTCTTTTTCAAATTAACTTTGTGTTAATTGATCGAAATATTAATTTCATTGAAATAATTCTTTGATTAGTTATGAATAATTGTTAATTGTAGAACTAGATGGTGAAGTAATGATTATACAAGATTTTTTATAATTGAAGAAAATTACGTACCTTTTCCGCGAAGTCGAGACTACACAATAGATGTAGTAGAAGGAAACTACTTTATGAAGTCAAAAAACCTTTCGGGTAAAATATAAGTAATTAAAATTATAATTTTAACCGAGTAATACTTTCTAAAGGTATCGAATAGTTTCAGCGTAAAACGAAGGTAAACTGTCGCAGATAAAAAGTGGTAGGCGACGGTCTATTTTGCAGTCCTCGACTTCTCACGGCGCTGCACAGCTTCATTCGGATACGAAAGGCGTACGAATGAGGAGGAATGTGAGGCTTTCGAAATGTGATGGAAATCGCGCATTAGAAATTTTAATTTTTGTAACCCGTTTGTGAGGGACGCGTTGAGAATATCGCGAGTGGGGAGGCGTGTGTCTTCATTGAACCGTTCGCATGAAAAATGCGTTCGCCACTCGACAAGGTGAGGTTTTCCGAAGTTGAGTTTCATGACAGAATAGACGCAAAGGTCTCCGTGTCACGCTCTGGTCAATCTCCTATTGAATGGAGGCCACGTCTTTGATATCGCCTTTGTATTCGTTAGGTTTAGCGCAGAATCTGGTTTAATCGCTCGCTAAATAATCTGCAGCCAGAGATTCGCAAATACGGTCCCGTGAAAAAGTTCCTACGACGGATTCTCGATGAATTCCATCGGCTGTGGTATTGCTCCGTCGTATTTTACAGGAATACGTCCCATAGCTTTCGCATCGAAAATAAAACTGGCTGGACTAATATGTGGATAAATTAGCACTAGTTCTTATTTTCGTTATCTGTAAGTTTTAATTACAATTTTAGAGCATGCCCTCGGTAGCGTAGCGGATGGATCTCCTGCGTGGAAACTCTAAGCAATCGTAAATTATTGAGTTACTTAGTTCCAAAGGCCAGCGCAATATTTGCACGAATTACATTTTTGGATTTCTTAATTATAACTTTTACGTACGTAAATAACTTGTATATTATAAATAAAGACGATCTATTTTTCCATTTTTAGATTTCATAAGAGTTGCTTTAATTTCTTGCATTGAGTACTATGATGGTTCCAAAAACATTGAATAATCTCATGTTATTTCGTTGACTATTTCTAACGTTTTTCCCCCATTGAGAATGTTTTCAATCTAATGACACGATTGCCATTTTAGTTACCTATTGCTTCATCGATGCGGTCCTTAACTATCAGTTCGGTTTTATTGCTTAGGTTGCAATGTAGAAGGATCATAAGTAACAATTGGTACTCGTTTGATATCTAAGAAACGCCTAATTCATATCATTTACGTTATTGTAGTTTATTGTATATGATTAATTTACTTCCCCATTCCATCCTTTTACCAGTATATCACTTCTATGTGTGCTCGATACTACATACATTTTACCACCTTGCATATGGTCAGTTTCGTAGTCAAGGGGGGTTGAGTATTGAATATAATATATGGTGGGGGGCACCATAGCCAAAATGTGTTTTAAAAAATTCGTGGTTATGGGACTTAAATTGTGATTGCTTGGAAAATTTACAGTTACATACGCCACCGGTGACTCGCAAGGAATATATGCTAATCTAATTCTTCAGAAGTCTGCCTGCCCCAGGAACATAGGCAATTTTGCGTTTACTCCATGTCTCGGAGACAAATCCTTCAAACCGCCTTCGATATAGTAAATTCTACAGTAGTAAAATAAATAATGAGAAATATGCGTATCTTCGTGAAAGAGGATATCTGTGTATTAATTCATTTGGTCTCATAATGTGGAAATGCATACTTGTCTAGCGTCGAACTGAGAGGGAATCCGATCTCATTTGTCGTTCAAACATCAACGTACTGAGTGAAAACATTCGAAATTCCCCGTAAACCAACAGTATGTTTCCAAATCCTTTTTCATTCTAAACCGCCATCGCCGACGGGAAGCTCCACGTAATCCTTTCTCTATTCAGAATCCTCTTCTTTTATTGCTGCCGACCAAAGCAGCGGCGTCACCAATCGCGTCAGAATAGCACCAAAGTGCTAAGAGGCACACTTCTCTCCTCCTCTCATTAATGCCCGCCTTTCCTTTATGCGATGGCGCCCTATGCATATATAGTGTTCATATCTCAATGTACACTCCATTCGAGTACTCCACAAACCGCTCTTTCCAGAACCAGTTGACGAAGCTCGATTCATATTCCATAGATCATAGAAATAGATCCGATCTGAAAGTAGGTAGAGCAATGTTTGAATGATCTCAGTGGCTGAAAAAGTGAGGGATGTACGCCCCTCCCTCTCTTTTGAAATCATCGAATACTCTCTATATATTTATGGAATATTTGTTTTAATTCCTTTCATACGAATTCCTGAGGATTAATGTTCGTAATAATTTGATAATTCATTCATCCATCAAATATAAAAGCACTAACTAGCTTTACTATGCCTGCATCTAGGAAAAATATACACTCTGTCCTAATTATCATACACCACTAAGGATTGTATAATACCTAATTACTATTTTAAATGGCATATCCCTCAGAAGCTGTTGCATATAGACCGGCAAGGATTTTATTCGGCGCCATTGAGACTTAAAAGTCCCTTATTCCATTTAATCGATACATATAAAACAAAAATATAAGATGGAATAATAAATAAATAGTATAAAGGAATAAAAAGAGCTCTGAGAAAAGAGAAAAATTACAAATTTCAGAACAGGAAATGTAGATATTTGTCATTTCCGTATTCTAAGGGTGTTATCAAGAGAGACAACAGTAGTATTTAAGTAAAACTTGTTCAGAAAAATCCTCGTCAAAGCAAATGGATATGGATTATATGGAGTAAAAAATAATAACTTACGTAGTGTACTGTGTACATAGTATAGTCATGGAATTAATTTGAATTTCATGCATCAAAATGAATGTCCGCTGTGTATTTAAGAAGATTTTTCATTTGGAGAAAGTGCGATACTCTATGTGTACCTTGAAAGAATCATTTATTTCTGATCATAATCTCACAGCTTTGATAATTTAACATGTGGCCTTCAGGATATCTGAAATATCGATCCGTAATCTACATTTTTGGAATATAAACCTCCAAAATATATTCGCAACTTGCGTAGAAAAAAGAATCCCGATTAGAAATGGACACGAAGAAAGTCTGATAAAACCGAGACTCGAACCCGGGTCTTCTGCTTTTCGACTTCCTTGGCAACGTCTCCCAAACGACATGAATAACTGATAAATAATTAAAACTCGCTTCTCGCGAACTCGAAAAAGTGCAGCGTAAGGCGATACGTTTTATTAAAAAGTGCTACGATAGAGAAGCAAATGCTCACAGACGCAGGTTGGGAATCCTTGAAAGAAAGGAGATTAGAAGCTAGGCTGCGATTGTTAGATAAATTCAGAGGAAATACATTTTCGGATGACGTAATTGATATTATGCGGCCCCCCTGCTACTTTGCCCGATCCGACAGTGAGCGTAAAATAAGAGAAATAGACGCGAGGACAAGTCGTTTTAGAGACTTTTTTTCCGCGAACGATACGCGATAATAATAAATGAAAGAAGTAATTCTACTCTTGGCGTTTACACCCCCTGCCACACGCCGGAAGGCGGCTTGCAGGGTACTTATGTAGATGTAGATGAAAACCGGGTTCGAGTCCCGGTCCTGTCAGACTTTTTTCATGTCCGTTTCTCTTCGGAACATTCCTAGCAGTAAGACTTTTCGTGCAATATCACTCTAATACCTTTCCATGTGTAGAAAAGAAATTTAGAAGAGGTTGGACCGTGGAATGTTTGAAGCGAATGTAATTTCAGTCTTCTTGGTCGGTGTCTTCGGATCGAGTGTCTCCTGAGAGCGTTGCTAGGTTTCGAGAGGATCCGTTGAAATCCCCTTCAGTCTCCATCCCTCGTTCTCTCACCACAACTTGTCGATTACACAGGTATGAAACAATGGCAGCTATAAAATAAAAGAAAGAGTGTACAATTTTTGACGAGAGAGAGAGAGATATTTTAGAGGGTTTATCGCCGCGATTCATAAGGAGGTGAAAAAACCGTAGGCGAAGCGGGAAAATCGCCACCAAGGAGTGGAGTGAAAAGCAACTTCGCACCTTCGAAAAGGAGATAAAAACCCGTTGGTAGGGGGCCTCTGTGTTTGAGTTTCCTTCTCGCCCATTAACGGAGTGAAAAATTCTTTGTTGGGTCCCCTAGCCATTTCCCACAATGTTTACAGTGTATGATTTTTGGGGCGAACACAAAAGGGCCGCGAAGCTGTTTCAGCAATTGCTCCCAAAGTGTGATAAGCCCTCGGTTTTGTTGTGATTTTTGCCTCCTCTTTCATTCTCCATTCGTGCAGGTCCGTATAAAATACCCAGTCGACTATTTGACTTAAAAATTTAGGTATTTTCTCGTTCTACAATTGATTCTCGCAGTATTGTCTCACCGATACGAATGATCATGTCTTAACCCTTTCATGCTCGTAATATTTTCCTACCCTCAGTTCAGGATGATTAGTGACGAAATTTTCACCTAATCTTACTGCAAGTTTCAATTTTTGATACTTGTTACTGCTTATTCAGTCAATTTGTAAAGGCTTTGATCATTTTACGATTCATCTTCAATGATATTGTACTCTTTCGAAGTCACAAATCAGTTAACAATGAGGAAATAACTTCAATGAAAAGTATATATGCAATTAGAGGACTTATATCTGCGAAAAAGCTTAGCTACCAAGGCTTAAAGGGATATAAAGTTCACAATTGGAATGTAAACATGGTGTACATACAATGTTCGGAAACTATGCAGATTGGCTACCTCTTTCTTTCTACATCATGGCGAATTTATCGTACATGATAGGGTTTAAATGAGTTAAATTAGGAATAAATGAGCTCTGCTGAAAGTATTTTTAGCTTTAAATTCCACAGAGATGCACAGAAAGTAGCTTGTGCTGAAAATATTTCCTTCTTCTCTCCTCTAATATTGCGTCTGATTTCCCTTGTAATGTAACGCAAAATTCAACATCAGGTTTGCTTTAACATTTGTGTTGATATCCGAAAGTTTGTCGATGTTATTGTACAAGATGTTGCAGTCGGCCTAAGTATACTGCTGGCCATTGCATAAAATCTGGTGCAGTGATACAGCATCACTATGGGGATATAATCAACGCAGTCACAGAAGGGAAGGGGTTTTCTTCCTCATATTCCAAATCCGTGGAGACGAAATGACATCAAAAACCTCCCGCAGAGAGCACGGTGCATAGTATTTTCATATGCAGACGTTTAATATGATGATATGGTTTCTGGCATCCATTTTATAAATGTAGAATTTATAATCCCTTTCTTCCTTATTGAACCTACAAATATATGGTACTGTATTATACTGAGGACTTTCTCTAAGTAAAGGCAGGGGTTATTTTGAAGAAAATGTGATTTTTTCTCCCAAAAACCTGGTAGTATAGGATAGTAGGGGCTTTTCGTTTTTAAAGTTCCAGATCGCATGCACACATCTTCATCTCTCCCGTTTCTGGGCTGAATATTGTTAAGTTTCCTTTTGTTGTAGTCCGCAGCTCGGATATCGATCAGCAAAGGCGAAGTGTGTCAATTTATAGTCGATTTCCGCGAGAAGATGTCAAACAGCGTCGCCTCCTCCTTGAGATCCGTGATGCCCTCACGGATTGCGCCATCTTGGATTCCTTCTCATCGTGACACAGTCGCCCCTCGGATTTCCACAATTACACAAACCACGAGCGCCTGTTCAATAGAGATGATTTCGAATTCAATCATTTGCTCTCCTGTTCCTCACCACTACGCGGATTCGATATTATTTTTATTCTTATTTTCATTTGGGTATGCTGCAGGAGAGCCAAAGGAGATGTAACACCCTCATACGTGGGAATTTTCGGGGGCGAGGAATCGATTTCTCCACCCTATTAGCGTTTAAGGGCCTGTTTCGTTTTATTCGCCACACCCACTGTATTTACACACTGTGTACATATATGTACATACGCATACATATATACGTGTAACTCCCCTCCAGGGCTTTCGGCAGATAACAGAGGATGGATGATTAAGATTTGAATCGGATTAGTATTGAATACTTCCGGTCAGATGATTCCATCTGAAACTTCTAATTTCCGGAAGAAACACAATGTAATATGCTGTTAATTTAATTTAGTATTTTGCTATTATATTTTCACCTCGATGATATTCCTCTTATCCTTCGGAATCGATAAAAAAAAACTGTTTGGAAGGTCTGAAAATTGAAAAGGACGAAGATGCTGTTTTCGTTTTCTGTGAATTAATTTATCCGCTGAGAAACCACCCAAGAAATTGGCTCAAAATTTGAGAAAAGAGAGAAATTAAAGACTCACGATGACAAACACTTCGGCCGATAAGTGCGATCGCTTACTTTCCGGAAGAATCGTAATCGATGATTCGTGCTTAATTAGTTGTTTCAAAGAAAATTTCGATAAATTTTGCTTTGCTACCGCGGTGGAGGAAATCGTTTACTCTTTATGTTAAGTTCGGTAACACGTTGACTACCTTTTTCTAGGGTCACTAGGCGTACTCCATTTCTGGTATTAACACCCCATTCAACAGATCAAATTATCAGATACTTTTTTTGTAAAATAGAGTACAGGAAAATTCTTTGTGAGGTTTGGGACACAAAATATTTAGTTTTCTGTGCTGAATTAATAACTATTAAATATTAATTTTAATTTCTTTATTGCTTAATGGCACCAATGATACTATACATAAACGCTAAAATCACTTAGCAGCAAGTTTTTATGATTGTATAAACAGATATTCAGCCACAAGTAATTTTTTTTACCGAAATGGGCTCCTGAAGACTCGAAAAAAATGTCGTATTCTATTAACAATAAATGTATTCTTTTTAGTTTTATCTTTATCAAATAATGTGTGCTGTTGGCCAAAAATGAATACCCCAAAAGATATCAAATGAATTTTGTAGATCCCTACCATGAATATATTGACGTAATATATCAACGTAAGTTACTCTATAACCAAATTTTAATGCTATTCCTACCTTCAATAAAAGCTAAATAAAATATACTTCAGGCGAAAGCAAATGATAAAGTGGTCTCCTTGGTTAAGATTGTCTCTGAAAAATTAGATCCCCATGCGTTAATAGATGCAACAACTCAGAGAAGAAATAAAATGTTTATCCTAAAGCGTTGTTAGCACTTCTTCCACCAGAGTGTCACTTTTCGCACCGCTTTATAACATCCGCCATCGGAAGCAAAGGTTCTGCTGCCATACACCACACACCAGCTGATAAATGGGTGAATATCACTTCTAAACTCACCAAGAAATCCCAGAAAACATATTTACGGGTTTTCTTTTGTATGAATACTCGATTTTTTGCCGTTGTATACCCTTTTTTCGTGGGTGTCAATTATTCATGCAATGAATTGTTTCGTAGGTAAACCCGCTGGTACTTAGAGAGTCCTGGTATAAATTATCGCTATATTTACATTCAATTTAATAAAGCCTTCCGCGAAAATAATATCTACTGTCGGATTTTAATGCTGCGATTAAACTCTTAAGTGTTCTCCCATTGATATTCCAAGCAATATCGGAGAATTAAGATAAGCTCTTGGATGAATGGAAAACAAGTTTTTTCTAATCTTACTGTTTTTAGTTGTTCAATCTCTTTGGTTGTGTGAATCAATATTTTACTTCTCTCCAACTTGCCTCTCTTGCGAGTTTAAATGAAGAAGCTGCCATTTTAGTCGTTATGGATGTGTTGGAAAGGTTTGAAGATTTTTGAAATCTCGTAAATCTTTTGCTTAGATTCCAGTTGTGAAATTCTCCATGAGTGTGAGTAGATACGGGAATATATTTAGGGAAACCGAAGAGTGACATTCATAAATTACGTATGAGCCTAAAGTAAAACCTTAAATAAACAATCGAGCATGAAAATTAAAGATTAATAAGAGAAAAATTCCGATTTAAATTAAAAGAGAATGAATCCGTATGTTAATCATAAACTGTACCTCTGTCAACAACACTCAACTCTAAAACGACATTCTGAGGTTAAATTGTTCCGGAGAATTTTGATTTTACGGATATACTGAGCTAAGGTTAGTTGGGAAGAATCATTTTTATTCAAATAAAATAAGAAATTAATTTTTTTAGTGATATTTTAGTGCTTGTTACGGAGATATCTAACAATACATATTAACCTTAGCGTAAACAATTAATTGAACTATGTTTCTGATCAAACGATACTGTAAGAGAGTAAAAAAAATAAGTTATGAATAACGCTTCATAATTTTGATTGATTCAATCACCAACCGTATGATTGAAGTTTTTTCTTCTTTTGCTCGTTAGTTTTGGCATCTTGCATAGCATTTGGCATCGACTAACAGAAAAACTAGTAAATGCTCTTTAGATGAATTATCTGTCACGTCTGTAATGAAAATGATTTTAAGCACGCAATAACAAATCTTCTGATTTCTTCCTTCTGTCTTAAAAACGTGCCTCAAGTCATGAATGTAAGGTGGTATAACGAGATGATTAAGTTTTCTATTTAGCAGTGCTTTACTAGCGGCTTTTACTCCATTATAATCCGTCGCTATTTACATTCCTATTTTTAGAATTTCCGTGCATAAACAACGATGAAAGATTAACCTTGTTCTTTTTTCTTTTTTAAGGTTTTATACTTAATCGAAAGCAAACAACGACGATCTGCTTTAAAGCAATAGGAAAGTGGGCAAAATACTGGAGATGTTTCGTTTGAAAACACATCTTTTAAAATAAAAACGGATCTTATACTACAGAAAAAAACGAAATAAGCAAGTGAAGGATTATGAACCCGCGTAATGAATAAAAAAGCAAGGAAATCTATTTATGTTTACGTATTGTGGTAAATGAGAGTAAAAAATCAAGAATTCTTAGAAACGGAATGAAAGTGGGAGAAATCAATCCAACCTAAATCGCGGTAAGTCTTCGCAATGGAACTGTTCGAAGCGAGCGTTCGTTGAGATTCGCCGCTTCTGAATTATGTTCACGAAACGGCAGACTGTCCCGCGAAGCGTCTTATCGCCAGCGACGGGATACGCCCGCCCGGCCGACGAGGCCGCGCCGGCCGCATGTCGCCTCCTCCGCCCGCGGCCCTTTCTCTCTCGGCAGCCACGCACCCGCCGTCGCTGGCGCCACCGGTCGGGTCCACGGATCTCAAGGCCGGCCCTCTCCCACGCCGCCTCTGCATCTTCAAGGCGGTGGCCATCTTAATTCTCGGCCGTGTCTCGGGAAACTCTATTAAGGAGAAGCGCAAATTGAAGACGATTGTCAGCGCTGTGTTCTCGGGTCGCCGATTAGCGATCCCTAAATCGATTGTCTTCGTCAAACGTGTTATTAGCGTTGGTTATTCAGACGTGGTCCCTTACCTTTGGATATAACAAGGCTATAGATTTCGAAGATTCTGTTCACTCCAGCGAATCTAACGACTGCGAAAGAGGAAATTTCGGCCGTTATTTAAAAGATTCATTACCCTCCCGCATTATAATTCAAGATGCTAATAATTCTGTTTCGTTTACGTCACGAATACAACGTACAAAAATACGATAAGTACGATACAGGAAATCGCCGATGGTTCTAAATTAAACAGCAGTTTCCAGCAATACCATAGCGGTAGGTAATTCTAGTCAATATACCGACCTCGGTGGTGTAGGGGTTAGCGTCTTAGCCTGGTAACTTTGGGGTCCCGGGTTCGATTCCTGTTTAGAGTATGGTCGTTTCTAATCGTCACTTGAAAAGGTTTAAGAGTGATCCGTTAAGACCAAAATATGCTTATAAAGTCGAAATTTTTATTATTATTCTTATTAATTATCATTAATATTATTAAGCGTTTTCCAAGAGAGGAAATTACATAATTTAATAATTCGTCCCTTAAGCGTGGATCCACCCCTCGAGAAATATTGTTATAAATTTTGGAATAAAATTATTCAGCTCCAGACACAGGCGCCATTGCCTTTTTTAATTAATTTGGTTGGTTATAATTCTTTGTTGGTTCATAAAGTCGTAGAATGTTTTATTCTAAAGGAAAATTAAATAATTAAAATTTTCTACTCTTTCTTCAGATCGGTAAAAATATGATTTGGCTTTATAATTTACCGAGAACCTTGGTTAAGTTAAGCCAGGAATCAAAATATTTATTCCTTTGTATGTATTTAGATTGGTAACTATTCCGCGCCATAGGATAAGGTAGATTTAGGCAGTATCGTAATAGCTGGGGGAACTAGTAGTGTAGCCTTCCGCGAAACTAACACCAAAGAGGGTTTTTAATATCCCAATTATAAATACTCTGAAATACTCAATATCCTGAAAAATTTATTATCTACTATTTCCAAGAAGAAAACTGCGTTCATATTAATGTTTCGCTCTTCGCCAAAAACTATTTACCAAAGATTCTAAATACCCGAAAAATTCTTCCCAGACTTCGGGTGACTATCCTCAAAAGACGTTTTCTACTCAGAGGAAATTCCATCGATCACGACGCATCGTCGGTAGAGAATCAGTGAGTCTCTTACAAAATGAATCCCTTGTTTCCTCTAATGCTATCATTTTCACAAAAATGACTTTTGTCCCGCTCCGATTCTTCCTCCCCAACCGACGGACAATTGGCGACAAGTCCCGGCTATACTCTCGCCCACGGCCATCCATTACCTCGCCAATCATGAAGCAGAACGCTAAGAAAATTGGATTATCGTTTGTCGTCTGTTTTACGAGTGAAACAAGAGGGCGCACATACGCGGGCAGACCGGTTCTGTGCCGTCAAACGAACGTCCAAAGTCAATAAATTTCGAAGCAACCGCAGTCCGATAGGACTACGGAAGGGAGTGGAATATGAGAGGAAAGAAAGGGGTGGATAATAAATGGAAGAGACGAAAAGGGCTGCCAACTGCAAAACTACCAGATATTTCCCTTCAGGAAAAAAAAATCCTTCCTATTTATCATCTTTGTTGTTTGCGAAATGTTTCTTTCTAGAAAGAAAAACGAAAAACAGTTTTGATGATTCATCCATTCGCGAGTTAACGTCCATTATCGCTTCTTCAATTTAGTCTCCATCCGATTTTCTTAAATTTCTTTCAGTGAGAGATTGCGGATGTCAGAGATTGTGACGTTAAGGAGGTGTTTTGTTTCCTATTCTTTAGCTTGAACGTATCTTCCTAATGCTAATTGAGAGGTTGAATACATTTACGAAGACGTTTCTCATCTGCTTTGTCCCTTTATATCCTCCGAATACAGAGATATAATTCACATAACATGTTTATATAAATTATACCTCCGATATTTTCATATCCGTGATTAACTAAACGCATCGATACGAAGATGTTTGTAATCGCTAATGATCATCGATTCGCAAAGAAAAGGGCCTCGAGTAGCTGATTTTAGGCGAAAAAGGAAAAAAAATATAAGTAAAGAATGCCTTAATTCGGGAGGCAGAGATTTGAGAATCCTTCACATCCTCCGCAAATTTATCAACTGGAGAAGTTGATAAATTGAGAGATGAACGTATGATTTCCTCGTTAATATGCAAATCCGCCAAGTTTAGCTCCAATCTTCATCAATTCAGCGAATGAGAGAATGATTTGCATAACATTGTTTCGCTGCATTTTGTGGGCCGTGATTATAACGAGAAAGGATATAACTAATTGTGAGAACTAGCAGACTCATGTGCCTCCACTTACTTTCCAAAAGGCAATAAAAAGTAAACTTCACCACTCTTTGGCTCGATGAATCACGAAACTTTAATCGCCTCATTCATTTTCTAAGTTATCGACTCAACTTCATTGACCATAGCATTCTTCCTTCATGGTTCGGTAGTTTCGAAAGAAATGAAAGAACGCCGAAAGAAAATGTTTATCATCGTCGAGGAATTCGTGGTACTCCTTCAAAGAGCGCTTAGCTCTGAAATATTCAAATGGGAGAGTTGTATGCTTGACCGGGAGATGAACCGGAGAGTGTTCGCTTGGAAGCGCAAGGGTTGGCGGCACTGACGGGAAGAGGACGACTTGCATATACGTCAGCTTTGCACCCCGTTTTCGCTCGTACGGCCAATTTGTAGCGATGCGCGGAATTGACGCCGGGATCGCAATGTGTACCTTTAGCGTGGAGAGAACACGGCCGTGCTGCAGGAAGCGCAGGCCTTTAAGGAAAAAGATGTTTCAAAAAGACGCTGCAAAGTACTTTCTCCCACTGTTATGGAGCTTCCCTGGGCATTCGTGCGTGTCCGTGCTACACTCGGTGACGGCGTAAAACCTCAAAATAGCCGTGGAAAATTTCATTGGAGAAGACGAAGAAAACGTCAGCTATTTTGGAAACGCTAGGGACTTCTCGTGTACTCCGGAGGTTTCCAACAAAAGAGCAGAGATCACGTAAACGCCCGGATTAGGTGTTAAAAGTATGAACATCTGACTAGACGCAGAACGAGAAAGTGTTAAGGCAAAAAATAATCTAAAATAAAGTAGGAATACAGGTGAGTTAAAAAGAGCAAACGGAGGCGTTTTTATTTTTCTCAACTCCGCTGATTCGTCGTTGATGACTCAATTTTTATGTAAGTGTGGGTGCGTTAAATTTTAGACAGAAAATAGAGATGCTAGGAAAATTAAATTCACGTTTTCGATATTTCTCGATGAAAAAATCCTTTCCATTCCCATTTAAGTTTGACATTCAGCCCATAGTATTTCCGTATCGCAAAGAGTTGGTGTGCTTCTGTTTTCGCGCCTACCCTCTCACGCCTGAATATGCTCCGCCGTATTCCTTGGAAGACTAAGACCATCGCTAAATCTTATTTGTTCATTAAAATAATCACTGCCCAAGATATGAAAGTCTTCCTGTACTGATTACAATCACGAATAATCCACAACAACAGAGATTTTTAAAATAAAGATAATTTAATACGTTGACTTTAACAATGCAATATACGAGTATTAGTATTAGTACGATATATATCGTATTAGAAAATGTATCTAGTTTTCTGTTTGGTATCACTGAAGTAGTCGTATGAGAGCTCTTTAGTTTTTCACGAGATTTATTTCAACGTGAACTATATAACTTCTTATGAAGCATCTTCAGTTGTTAACAAAATGTATTCACTTAGTATCACATGCGAATTCGCATAGTGCTTTCCCTCTAGTAAGACGATAAACACCAACAGAATGCACTGATACCATATAATACATGTAGAGTATATGTATGTGTATTTATTTGTGCATAGAGAGTCTATAAAATGTGTTATACACAGACAATATAATAAACCTGTTAAGACATCTATTTATCAGGTGATGTAATTTCGGCAGAGTATAAGCAGCCAACGCTCAAAAATTGTACGTAAAGTATTCATTAATAAAATAAGATAATATATATAAAAAATGGTAAAGTAAAAAAAAATAAATAGTGAATAAGATGATTTTACTATCTTTAAGCTCTCAAATTTAGATAAAATGTATTTTCTCTGGTTATGTTTGTGTATTAACTGCCATTTTTGTGATATTTAGATCTTTTTTATCTTTAGTCACCTCAGTTATAGCTTAGATAGTAAGGCTATGCATAAAACCATTCCTATGTTTACATATTGTAGTTATTTGGCCTAATGTTATGCCTGAAGATTCTCATTGGGAGTTTGAATTTTATGCCTTGCTTTCTTTATAGTGTTCATACTTTAAATCTCGGTGGGCAAATGCTCTTTCAGAGAATATAATTTAACCTGCTTACAGACGTATTCATCTATGCACAATTCCTCGCATTTATACCACTAAAACGCGTAGCGAATCCAAAAATTATTCTCCTATTCCGACCGCTCAGTGCGATCAGGTGCACGGGGCCGCATAACTCGTTTTTATCCAATTACCCTGTGACCGCCTCTGCATTGTGTACAGGTGGTGCGTGCATGCACATATTCTCTCTCTCTCTTACGGATGAAATATTCCGGAGGTGACGTCGTTAGTCCCTTTACTCCCAAAGTCTCATTCGTTAGGTAAACATGGCTTTGCCGGAGGTCCGTCCGTTATTAGCCCGCCCTGAATTATTGGCGTCGATCGTAACGCTTTTGACGACGGCCTATACGACCATCCGCTGCGGGGACGTAAAATGCGCCTGTAAAATGTGCTGTGGGTGGGAAGGCCTTCGCTGGATTTACGATCCCATAGACGCTGTCCCGCGGGTCGCGCTGCACACCCATTGGCCACTAAAAGAGAAGGAATGCTCCCCCCCAAAGGGAATGCCTCCCCCCAAAAGAGAATGCCTCCCTCCTAAGATGTGCGAGCTGGACGGTGTGACTATATTACACGTCCGGTCGCTTTATATTTTAATTCCCGAATTTTTTAACGCTCCGAGTCCATGTCTTTACGGCGTTCGTAAACTCCGTAGGTTATTAAAATGTTTTAAAACGTCCCGCTCGTGTGTTATTTGGCGAAAAGAGGTAAGAGAAAGCTTGGTGTTTTTTTTACCGAGGCGATTTGAACTTGAACGGCGAGACTAGAATGTGGAAAAGGAAGATGAAAGGGATTCTCCGGAGATGAAGCATTGCAACGCAAACGAAGTCATTTATATATGAGAAACAGTCTCAGGAATAGCTAAGGATTTGCAGGCTCCTTTCTCGATGGAAGTTTCCTAAACATTGCCAATGCAATTAAATAAATGCTAGTTTTCCGTTGAAAGTTAGCAGTTGGTAGACGTGTAGGTTCTGCAACGTGTTGTTCGCGGAAAACATAAGTTTTCTGAACGACTAGACATAGCATCCATTTTCCTGATGCTCTTTCCGCGGTCTATGGTCATTTGGTATAATTGGCTGAAATATCCACAATATAATCGTAGAAGGTGTTATCCGTGAATTCATGAAGCAAATTCATCGCAAGTTTAAATCTTCGAAAAATTCCCTTCTCATTGGAAGCAGACGCTTGGATGAGACCGATCTGAAAGAAGAGAAGTAGATGGAGTGGTTCTTAAAATTCGGAAGGACAGGTGAAGTCATTCCCATGGCTAAGGTTTGCGTTGGTTTAAAGCCCTCTAAATCTTTTAAAACTTCACTCAGTCACTAGTCCATCAACAAACCCATTTCACATCACCCTTTTTCCCTTTGCCACCTTTCAGAAACCATTAAAGCGAGGCCTCGCCATTAGTGTGCGTGCCGTTTGGGGTGTAGTGGAGGGGGAGGGTGCAATATTTGATGATAGGCGGAGAAAACATTTCCCCAATAAAACGCGTCTTCTTTTATTGTCTCACGCTTATCGTGTGCTCCCTTCGCCATTTCCTTTTTCTCCACGCTCCCGTTCCCACTTTGAGAGGGCCTACAGTGTGATTGATTGGGCCCTTTAATAAGGCGAGGCCCCTCTTCCTTGTGTCCTCCAGCGTCGATTCCTTATGCACTTATATTTCTACAAGATATGAGGGTAATGAGTAGTATTTTTTCTGTTACTAATGGTCACCAAAGAAAAACCAGCTAAGAAGGAAAGAGTCAGTAAAGAATGGATGAAAAAACGTTGAGAAAGGAAGCGTGAAAGCAACTTGTTATCCTTGTTTAAGTGAAACCACTGGGTTTTCACAGTACGCGCGTCTATAATAATTGACGACTAATTGAAATGCATGAGAGTAATCAGCAGGATTTGTCCTGGAGGAGTTCCGAGCGAAACGCAAAATTCCCTACATTTTTGGAGAAGTCTTCTGCCCTGAACGTAGTAAAGATGGAATCGGATTTCTATTTACATATATTCCCTGCGAGTCACCAGTGGTGCATATTACTGTAAATGTTTACACAATTACAATTCATAACTATTATTACTATTATGACTTTAAAACTTTACTAATATTCATATAGTTCTCTTTATAATTGACGAGAGGTACAATTATTGGCCGAGATATTAACTAAGGTATCACAATCTAGATTAAGTAAATATTACTAATTCTCTTGAATTCTCTTTCATTAGCTGCGATTTTGCTCTTTTTAAGTAAATATTGCTAAATTTATCACTGAAATTATGATAAAAAAGAGAGAAAGTTTTTGATTGACCGTTAGATATTCATGAGAACAATTGAAAATTCAGTGGTTTGAATTTCTGAAATTGTCAGATTACTTTACGAAATCTATTGACAAGTAAAATCAAAATATTTTATGATATCCATCGAGTCTTAGCTACAGAATGATATCCTCTTTTCTTGAAAATGAAAACGTTCTGCTACTTCTATGTACGAATCTTGTCCTTCAATTGTTTATTGAGGGTAATCATGAGGCCTAGATAATTGTTATTTGGAAATCAAGACAATTAGTTTAAATATCCGTCCCCTTGGTAAATTTCTAATACCTCCAGCAAAAAAATTACTTAGCCGAGGAATCTTTCACAAAAACTCCGACCATTATTCGTGGAGGAAATGGTTTCCTCCACGAAAGATCTCTCTCTTGCTCTTTTCATTCCCTTCGATTGGATTCTGCAGCTGAGGCCTTCTCTTAATCTTGCAGATGTGTAGAATCCCGGATCTGTTTCTTTCGGAGGTGGGACGAAAGTGGCGCCGCCTCACTTCCTGTGGTCAATATTGTCCCTAGGGGAGCTTTTCTCGTGTTTTGCGAGACTTTGTCGGCTCAGTAAATGGATGGACAATGTGTGCGCATGGAGAAGAAAAGCGGTTATGATTTATGCGGATGTTTGTGTGCGAATCTCCCCTTTTAAAGCGACGGCGGAAGGATACAGGAAGAGAGCGGACGTTTAACTAAGATCGTGTGATTACATTCAGCTTCTGAAAAGTATTAGTCGACGAGTATCGTGAGGTAAAATGGGAGAAATTAATTCCAATATAATCGGAATCGTTAAATCCACTAAATTCAATCCAAATGGAATAACAAAAATGGTAATGACGTCGCCATTTTGAAAACATTATCTAGTGATGTGGAGCTTCTTTTTTTGGATATCGGTGGCTTTTTTTTGTAAATCAGGCAATGAATTTGTAGTATGGCACAAACATTTTCATCGCCTACATAATACAATGAGAAACAAATGGATTCTCTATTTATCAATTTGTAATGCTCTAATAAAAAAGTGCTTCAGCAGTAAACATGATTATGTGGTATGAATTATGTAGTCCAGGAAATTTTTCGAATTGATGTGCATTTCCTTCACGCTAAGAAAGCAGAGAAATTCAACAATTCAAAGATTCAACTACCTGATGATTTACCTCCAAAGCAATTGCTTTATTATTACGTTAAGATCCTCTTTTCGGTGGTAGTAATTCTCATGCTGATTCACAGAGATCGTTCACATATTTTCAATACTTTTCTGATTCAGATTCTTCATATTCAACCCCTTTTAAATTTATTCGTGTAATATCAGCTATAAAAAGCTATCATAACTCTTGAAGCAAATGTTGGATTCAATCTTTCGTAATTACCCTTCCACTTATTTGTTCGATGATATTTCTTGTAAGATTATATATGCTTTAAACGCTCGTGGAACATTTTTTATCGCAACCTTCCGTAATAAGAGAGAAAATAGCTCATAAACTCGAAAGAGACAGCTGCTGGGAATACATACAAGCAGTTCGACGCCGATTCTATCAAGTTTATTGGTTACATAAGTGTGTGCGATAGAAGTATGATTCTTTCATGTATGCTTATTTTTTACCGGACTTCTCCAGTTGAACCTGAAGAACAAGATTTGTAAATAATTACCCTTTCGCCGCATTAGTTAATCTTGATTCTTTTGGACAAGTAACTTGTGCGGTGTTATGTGATTCCAGGCTTTTATTTTCAACTGAAATGATGGATTGAAAATTCATCATTATGCAACAGTAATGTCTGACGCGTTAAATTTCATATATTTATAAAATTGGGAGTTTTTATTTCGCGATAAGAATGTGCAGGCGACACTGGGCCATTCTTAACGATATATTAAATATGATAATAATAATTTCCTCTTTATTAATGGGACGTAGAGTCAAGGTTGACAATTCCTACAATATACACTTTACGCCCACACACACAAAACAATGCCCTGACCAGTATTCGATCCCGGAACCTCAACGTTGTAAGGTTAGCACACTAACCATTACGCCATCGTGGCCGGACTTACATAGAGGCCGCCATTACATGTTCTTGTACAGAGTATTTAATGATTTATCACCAGATATTTTACTAAAACTTCTAGCTATAGTTCCGCTGCACTTATAGGAGAAATTCAGCATGGCCGTGTACAGTGGTTGAGGCGGTTTCCAAGTGAATTCGGCCCCGAGGATCACTATGGTTACGAAAGTCGGCGAGAGAGTAGCCGAAAGGGGCTTAAGGGGTGTCCGTAATTTTAGAAGAGGACATGGGAGCGGGGCGCCGTCCTTGTTTGCGCATATGCCCCTGTGTTTTCCGACGCATCGTAATGTATATATAAAGAGAGCGCCCCCTTTTGTGCTCTTGTGTGCCGCCACACGCACGCTCTCTAGTTTTGGTTCCCAGGAAGATGGACGAACCCTTTCTCTATATTTCCTAATTTCCACTCTATTTTCGCTCTCTCGGTTGCGTACCTTTCCCGATTGCCATCCCTTGTTCCCTAAGCGATTTCCTTTTACAGTCCGTCGTGTTTGCCTTGGACGCCGCCGTTTTAAATAAAAGTGGATCATCGGAAAGGAATTCCAGCGGAAGAGAGTTAATCAGATGAAAGATTTGAGGACTGAATAATCAGCTATTATAAAATTGTAAGGTCAGTAATTTACACATCCTCTAAAAATACTTCTGGTGAACTTGAATGATACCGCGCTCTTGGCTGAAAAATAATGCCGATTTTGACGGAGTTCTTTCCTCGAACATTTTAATATATGTAAAAATCCCATAAAAACACAACAATTTACGATTTTGGTTGTGAGTAGAAACTGTCGTATTACCTGGAAAGTGCGACGTTTGAGAATTATGAATTGTGTCATCTCTACCTCTTTGAACTATCCTATAATTAGTGCGAGACTAGAGAGAGACGTAAAGACAAGTTGTTTGAATAGAGCTCGTTATGTCTGCGAACAATCTTTGATGGAAATGAGAAAATAAAACAGACTTAACACTCATTGTCAACATCCATTGCCTCATTCCGAATTCCGATTGAAGTGAACTAATTTCAACTGTATTTAATTAAAATCATAGTTTTTGATACGATATACGAGTACATTATAAATAGGTTCATGACCTGGTGGAATTAGTCGGCCAATGGAACCAGGACTAGTTTTACCTGTAGGCGAACTTCGAAAATAACCTAGTATTGCTATATTTTTTGTCTCCGGTCAAAGAATAACATCTACAAAGCACGAAATTGCGTACATAATGTTCGAAGATTAAGCAGTCTAAGATGAATTCCAAAAGTTAACTTCGGAACGTTTCTGTAGGTAACCAGCGTGTCTGTAAAGTCATCAGCCCGAAGAAGTAATACATAAAAATGTGTGAAATTAATACATTCAGAAACAACTGAAATTGCAAAAAGCTATTAAAGAGGATGATATAAATGAAATTTCAATTAAAACCTTCGTAATTATTATAATAAGTTTCCCGATCTGTTTCTTTCGGAGGTGGGACGAAAGTGGCGCCGCCTCACTTCCTGTGGTCAATATTGTCCCTAGGGGAGCTTTTCTCGTGTTTTGCGAGACTTTGTCGGCTCAGTAAATGGATGGACAATGTGTGCGCATGGAGAAGAAAAGCGGTTATGATTTATGCGGATGTTTGTGTGCGAATCCCCCCTTTTAAAGCGACGGCGGAAGGATACAGGAAGAGAGCGGACGTTTAACTAAGATCGTGTGATTACATTCAGCTTCTGAAAAGTATTAGTCGACGAGTATCGTGAGGTAAAATGGGAGAAATTAATTCCAATATAATCGGAATCGTTAAATCCACTAAATTCAATCCAAATGGAATAACAAAAATGGTAATGACGTCGCCATTTTGAAAACATTATCTAGTGATGTGGAGCTTCTTTTTTTGGATATCGGTGGCTTTTTTTTGTAAATCAGGCAATGAATTTGTAGTATGGCACAAACATTTTCATCGCCTACATAATACAATGAGAANCCCCCCCCCCGGCCGCACACACACAAATACCGCTGTTCCAATAACAGTTTGGGACACAGAAAAGGTCTCCGGCCATTTACAGCTCCATCGAAAATCTCGTCTTTTTCGGGCGGCTGATTATCGTGGTCCAGCGGGAAGATCTCTTTCATTGCCGTTCTTTGGTCGTCGATTAAGATGGCAGTCGATGGCTTAACTAATAGCAGGAGTAAGCCACCATTCCCTACACTTTGTTTTTCCTTTATCGATTTCCACCTAAACTGCCAACAGAGATCCTTCCTCAGCGCGGGTTTTAATTAAAGTTTAAATTACCGTTATCTTAAAAACAAGGCAGTATCCTCGACGTACTCCAAGTGAATTCGGCATAGCAAACAAGCTTACTTCACTCTCATATGTGAAAACAAGCTTACTTCACTCCCAAATGCCTGCTATTTTGTAAGTCCTGAAAATCGAAAATAGAGAAAACAATGGCCAAAATACCTCATCCTACCTGGTAAGACTTTCCAAAGAGATAGAGAAGATATTCTTTCCCCAAAGCTTTCTTAGCTTATAGTGAAGGGAAAAATGATTTTTAAAAGTCCTCGGTATGATGAATTTGCAGACAGACGTCAGCGGTATTATTGGAATACATTGGGTCAAAAACGAGAATTTTATAAACATTTGAGTCAATCACGGAATCGTCGAACTTTTCCAGTTTTCAGTTTACACCGATGGTCGTTCACATGGTGGTCCTTGACAAATGCAAAGTTTTGGTAAAAAATATCTTTTGGTAAATATAAGTTCTCGGCGCTTCATAATCGAGTTACTTTTTCCAAGACGAATATAATAATTTCAGAATAATTTTCTTCCTCACGGAAGATATTTCGTTTCTTTCACGCGATACTTTTTCATCTACTTCCATGGAATTTTAGGCAAATCATGAAAATGGATTTCAGTTGCGTAGCTCATGGATTGTAAACATCAAGGGAATTCAGTGTGAAGAGGCTTGAGTTGTTGGGAAATCCATCTTAGGTAAAAGATTTAGATTTGCAAAATTCCACAGGTTTATTTGAACTGCTGAATCACACTAACGAGGTAGCATCTTCAGGCGTAATATAATAATAAGGTCTGCATAAATAGACCCTCTATAACTACATAGAAAGAGGTATTGCACATATCTATCACTTGTAGACTATATACACTGGCATCAGTTACGTAATTCTTAAAATAATTCATCTACAAGCTATTGTACATCTGCTACTTGAATACGCCCTTGAACTGAATGACGATCTCATCTCAAGAAACTCTACATCTGTCAATACAACCATCAGTATATCATAGCCGGGATTACCTTAAATGCCTTGCGGATTCTGTAATCCAGCTCTCAAGGAAAGGGACCCCCGAGGAAGACGTCTCCGTTGAAAGCTCTTGGTGGCCTAAGGGTTGTTCTGCGGCAGCCCAAGAGTGACATTGAGACCTCCTCCACTTATCCCATCTCTATTTCTTACCCCAAGCGGAAGGGCTTACCTCTGCAGACCCTCTTTCGATGCATCCATTCTTCTCCAATATGCCCTTCCTTTCAGGGAATAATCCCACCGCCTATCTTATCCCCCAAATCTTAAGCGAATTTACCAATAAGGGGAGCGGGCGGAGGCCTTACCTGAGGCGTTCGGCGTCGGAGTCCTCAGTCGTATTACTCCGAGAACGCATAGGAAAGGCAACTTGTGCGGGAACCTCTTCTCGTTTAACTCATTTACCCTAATGATAAATCATCCACCCGCCAAGAGAAAGTTTTGCCTTAGACTCCCTCTTTATCGCCTTAAAAATGTATGAGAATGCTTCAAATATATATTTTATCGACACATTATTGTTTAATAATCCAGAATTGAAAACTCGGCCGATGAAACTTATTAATTTGTTAAAAATTTGGACTTTTTCCATGTCTTTGTTTGTTTAAGTAGCAGGCCCATTCTTGCTTTTTAGTATGCAGCGTGGAAATCCTATCAATCTTCAGTGATGAACGCAAAAAAAAGTTTAGAATTAACTATGAATCTCAGAGTCGGTATTGAAATGCGTTGACTTATAGGACGACGGGCTACAGGTGGATGCGAATCCCATAAAAACATATCGAAGGCTTTATCTTATAAAAATATACCCATTTCTATTCTGATCAGACAATCAGGTGAGAGATATTTATTTGACGAGTCCCTAATAAGGGGTTTCAGAAAATTCAGTGAAAACACAAATCATAATGTCCCTCCTGGATACTCGGACGTTTAGTAAATTGCAGTAACGATTGCATCAATATTAGTAACAATGAGACTTCACTCCCTTCCTAAGATAATGCCCGATACTAAGACAGGATTCCCCTTTTTTCTAAGATAATGTCTTATTTTAAATCAACAGTAGGAAAAGTAACAATAGAATTCGGTTTAAAGATTTGTTAAATGGCCGGTTTTTCGGCGTGTGGCAGAGGGTAGAGACACCAAGTGATCTACCTATTTAATAGTGCGCTACTCTAACATATTCGGCATTTATGATAATTGGTGTTCGCGATTATCTCCCTTACTTCACGCAGATTGTCATATCGGATTGTAATTCGCGTTGTGGTCGAGTAATACCAGATTTTCCATGAATGTGCTTTCCGAGCGTAAGTTCATTCAACCGCCTTATTTTACCTAAATTATTGTCCTATCCGAAGCGATTTACAGGCGTAACTATTCAAGAGACGTGAATCGCTTCATCATCTCAGAATCACTTTCGCAATTTTCTGTATTGCGATAAAAGCGTGGTAGAGGAGGAACGTCTTCCGGAAGACACGCAATGCCCCGAGGGCGACACTGCCAATTAAATCCAAACGCTAATTCTGCGCGAACATCTCATATGATTACACTGCCAAAGCCCGCGGCGCCTCTCTCTTTATATTTGTCACATTGCTGTGACTAAATATGATTGTCGTGACACCGGAAGGGCTTGAAACCACCTCTAAATAGGGGACGAAAAGTGCCATAATGACTCTCTTACGATGCGATTCTAATGAACACAATTCCTGTTCAGTCCTTCCCCACGTTTTCCACTTTTTCGGAGGGAATGAGGCGGGATAGGCGAAGCAATTTTCCGAATTTTATTCGTGAGATTTCGGGGGAAGTCGCTCGCCATTGGGCGCCGTCCGCTTTGAGAATATGCCGACAGTATACGCCAATCGATACCTGACAGATATTAGCGGCATCTGGCGGTTAAACATTTTCGCCACCCAAAAGGTCCCCAAAGCTGCTTACAAGCCCTTCCTCCGGCCGCCACCACCTCTGGCGCCCATCCGCATCGCTGACCCGCCATCGCTTATCATCGCCGCTCCAATGCCATCCGCAAGACAGCCTAGTGGCCATCGGAGCCAGAAAGACGGACCGCTCTTACCCAGAAAGGTAAAGCACCCCTCCACCACCAGCCGTGGCCCAGCGGTTGGCCTTCCGACTTTGAGGTCTCGAGTTCGAATTCCTACATGACCATGTACTTTTGCGAGAGTGGGCCTAAAAGTCGGAAATTCGTTCTAATGGAACAGAGCTCGTTATTATCAATCCGGTAGAGCCGGCCTCAGCGGTGTGAGTTGACGACTCGTTGTCAGTTGTTCACTTTTCTGTTTCTAATCTCATTTCATACAGGGTCTTATTTTTCTCCGGGAGACTAAGTGCAGACTTAGGTAAATCCGTGTAAATTTTCCTTCTTCTATTGCTTTTGTTTTACTCCCAAAGTCTCTTTCTTTAAATATTTCTATGTCATAGGGTTACTTGTAAGAGGATACTAACTAGTCTCAGTCTCGCCCTGAAATAAAGTCTTATTATCATTATTATTATTATTTAGACAATTAAGGCTTTAATTGTCATGTACTAACTCTACCTTTCTTGTGAGAGCCTTTACTACTCGAGAATAAAGCGCTGATGTGTTATATTACCGATGAATTTCTCATTGTCGTCTTCATAGTTCGAAATTGTTATTATTTAAGCCCTTGATTTCCGATAGCTGTTCACGCCCCATTGGTTGTTGCTCCCTGAGCCGATGCCTCACTTATTTCCTGTCTGAACCCATCTCTGCCTCGATATGTTACTAAGGAATTAAGCGCCTATAAGTAAATGGCTTAAGCATTTCCGCATCAGAAGAGGGATCTTGCTGAGGTTTCATCGAGGAAACCTCAAAACGGATTACTCTTTTGATCATCCTCTTCCGTAGTATAATAAAGTTCCTCGAAATCTCCAGGGTCCCGTATCGGGATACCCTTGCCGTGATGAAGCCCCTACAGCGGCGATCAGAAACCCCTCTTAATCCACTAATACTCCTCGCTTGATCGTTACTCTCTGCCTCTATTCCCTAAGGGGTTCTCCCTCTGGCGATGGAGACTCCTCATCGCCATCTATTATCTAAATCCTTCATCACTCGACCAGCTGGAAAGATTATTATTAAAATTTCAACTATCAAAATTTCGCTCCATCAGTTGCATTAATGCTAGTGCGCCCACGAGTAAGTACTGCAACGATGGCTGGTGTATGTACCTTCGACGGATTTTTTCCAGCAGTTTTCTTGGATGAAGTCGAACTTTCACGCTATTTCCTTTCTGAGAAAGTTGGCAACATATTGTACGCTCTACTCCTTCTTACTTTTCCCTCTTTGTGAACATATATCGCTTCCCAGGTTTTCAAAATTAGTTCATAAAATATGTTCTGATGAATATAGGATATAGCGGCGTATCCTGAATCTATCTTTCTTGATGCGTTTGCAATGTATGCAATTTGCTCGTACTTTGACGAGGAGTTCAAAATGAAATCTAAAAGCAAAATTTTTCCTCGTTCACTTTACATCTGTTGAATTTTTCCTGACTAAGGGCACTTCAAAAGTTAATTAGAGAGAATCCAGGTGTAAAGATTATTCGTGATGAATATTATGAGGAAGTTGTACAAAATTTCCCCCCAGTCTAAGATCCTCCTCTTCAATCAGCCAGAATTCTAGTTGCACAAATTTCTTTTTATGATGATTTTAGGAATCATTCTCAGTCTATGAACAATCCGCTGTCTATGAGTATATCGTACTGAGAGGTTAGGAATTCCTTTCGTACAGTTCTTATGAAATTAGAGGGAGTGATTGAGGTGAAGGAAGGAGAACTTCGCATTAGGAATTTCTGCTCATAAAGGAACGGGATACGGAAGGAGGAGAAATGTGATGTGACCGATAAAGGATTCCACTCTCTACTTCTACTTGGGGGGAATGGTAAATGGGTGGAAGGCCTTCTGGCACTTCCATGTTAGACCTAGGAGACGAATGGAAGATCCGGGTCTGGTCGTTGCAGACTTTTCATTTCTAGTTTAGAGCCGATTACTTATTTATTGAGATCAGTATGCAGTATGTGCCTTTCAGCGTGGGGCAGGGGGTGCATGTTTTTTCATCCAGGAATCAGCGAATATAGGAGCTTGAAAATGGGGTGGGAGAATTTAAAACTACCTAGTGTACTCACCTCTTAAGAGGCTTAATTATCTATCATTCACCATTTAAATACGGTTTTGTCGTAGTAAATGCAGAAAATAATAACATAATTCATTTTAATGTGAGTTCCTTTAATCATATCCAAGGTAGATCGCTTGGTCTTCAAAGTTATCAACAGTTGTCAACAACGAAAATGCGAGGACAAGTCGTTTTAAGGACTCATTCTTTCCGCGAACGATACGCGACAACAATAAGCTAAAGAGGTAACTCGAATGCTTGGTGTTTACACCCCCTGCCACACACCGAAAGGCGGCTTGCAGTGAGTATTGTAGTGACCGTAGATGTAGAACAGTTAATTATTTTCCTTCTCTAGGATCTACCAATGCCTATTCAAGGCCAAGATATTCCACAAATTCTACTGGAAGGCTCAACAACTAAATATCTACCGTAGAATTTTACCAAAGATCTACCAAAAAAAATATTTTCCCGCATAACACATTTCTATACGAGATAAGTTCAAACAATTTCCGGATTATAGCTTCATCGTGTTAATATTTTCACCATGGAATAAAACAGACGATATTGTTAGGTAGCATTTTTGGAACAATAATGAGAAGACTTGACAAACACGCCGGTGCGACCGTGAGATTTAACAATATCTTTCGTCGACAATTAGAGTAATTCAGGAACATTCTGTACTTGTATCGTGTAGTATAGACTGTACATATATAAGTATGTATCACGCAGATTTGCCTATATTATGTGAGCGTAACCCAGAGCTTTAGTATGAACTCATAGGGGAGCTCGTGGTCGTAGGTGAAGGAGGGAATTTGGGAGGGATTGGGGTCGGGCGATAAAAGCGAGAGGATAGAGCAGGCGGAAGAAAGGGTAAAAGGGAAAAGCGTGGCTTGCGTGTGAAGAGGCGATGATACGGATAGAGATGGGAGAGAAGGAAGGGGTAGATTTTATAAGGGCTGAGATGTAGAGATAGGCGCAAAAGTGGAATGGATGCGTTCTGAATAGAGTTCGTGCCGAGTGATGGTAAGTGATAATTGTGCGCCGTAGAGTGAGGATGAGCCCTGCTTAATGTTTGCTGGTGTCCGTGAACGTGACGAGAGAGGAACGTGATTTTTTCGTTTCACTTAGATTCACGACGCGCACTTTTGAGATGTGAAAGGGTTTCCTCGACCATTCACAAATGCACAACCTCAGGTTCGGAGGGAAGACGTTGTGCATCCGCGATCGTCTTCTTAAAAGCTGTTCTTGGGTGTCTACGATTTGGAAAGCGTTATTCCTGACCTCTGATTTCATTTCTTTTACTATCAGCTGCCGTTTAGTAATCGTAGATTCTTTCGCTTATCTTAAGCCTAATGCCAGATTGGACATTTCGCGTAAGAGGAGGAATAATTAAAGAAAAGACACATACATTTAGTCACCGTTAGTAACACGTCTGATGTACGATAATTTTCTATTATCTTCAAAAAGAAAAAGCGATCAACGGCAAGTATCATGCCAACTTATTACAGAGTTTGAGTGATGAAATCAAGAAAAAACATCCGCACTTGTCGAAAACGAAAGTGTTGTTTCATCGAGACCACTTCACACATCAGTTATCGCGATGGCAAAAATTAATGAATTTTAGTCCGAAATGCTTCCTCACGCACCCAATTCGCCAGATTTAGCTCAAATTATTATCTCTTTCCAAACTTGAAAAAATCGCTCGGTGGTAAACGTTTTGCCAACACTGGAGAGGTGGAGTCTGCGACTAATGGCTATTTTGAGGAGTTCTTCCTATAAAATAGGCACTGAAGCTATTGAACATCGCTGGGGAAAGGGTATTGAGCTAAAAGGAGACTACGTTGAGAAATAAAGATATTTTTTCCTAAATTTTTGCTCTTTCTTTGTTAGGTCGGGTACTTCTGGGAGTACCCTCCTATTCACTAATTACATTCATTACATATTTACGCCGTAGTTAGACGCTAAAGCTGTCGGCGACGTAGCAATCATGCTGGTTTTAATTTTAAAAATATTTCTTATAGAAGATTTTTTAGTAAAGCGGTAAACTACACCGGTAATTGGTCCCGCAATGTTCCCATAGTACGTCACTCGACAATCCCCAAGCCCCCACTCCTCTCGGATTTCCTGGCTGGCTGACTCAGTTGACCAATTATTAATGTTACTTATTATTCCAATAAAATTTTATGAAGTTCAGGGATTGTGTTATATTTGCGCATGATAACAATGTTCCGAGCATAAACTGATCGTTGCGACTAATAGAGCATCGCGAAACAACAATCGCCATCTCGATTGTCGTAGCGCAAACGAAAAGGGAATCAATAGAGGAATGCCTCTGCCACACGTCTCATGCCGCCGATGTGTTTCCAATCCGAACGCATTTTTCCCCGAGAAGATAAATTCCCGAGAAATTTTCCACTCTTTCGGCGAAAAATCCGGCGGAAAGTATTTACTTGAGCTCCGAGCGCAGGATAACGTCCTGGCTGCGAATTGAAAGGAAAACAGAGGCGCTCTCGTCGAACAAAACCGAGCACTTCTTCGATACCCGATGTCTCTCCGAAAGTTTTTCCTCAGGAATCGAAGTGTTTTCCGCCGTCGTATTTAGGGAGGGCTGTAATTACTCGTCTGGGCAAACGGAGGAAATGCGCGCGTAGACGCCTAACTCGCTTTTTCGATTGTCATTTTTGGACTCAACAATGAGAGTCGCTGGTTCGAACCCCATGCGAATCACCTGCGACGACATGCCATTTTCCCTCGCCACGACATATTTTCCGGGGGCGAGCATTTGTTCACCTTTTCACTCGACAGGGCGTGTCTATGGTTACATTTCGACGCAACAATCGCTAAGTAGGTGGATGCCGATTGTTGAAAGGGAAGAACGGAGCGGCGTCGGAGACGGGGCTGTGTGTCTCTCTCATTATGTCTCTTGTGAAATTGGGATTAAAAGCTAACAATTAATTCCAGGATCTTTGTGTCTGTTGTACGATCCAGACTTCCACTCAAGGATACGCCGAAAGCACAATGGCTCACTGGCGTGGATTTCCTCCACAATGACAACCGACGACGGAACTTCTATTTAGATAAGTGCTTTTTAAACTATTTATTGCTTCCAGAGGCTGGTTGCGTTAATTTTGCAAAGTAATGTCGCGTGAAAAGCCGCGAGAAGTATTTCGCAGGTACGAGGAATAAATGAATGAATGTGGAGAAATATCGCTTTCAGCCTTTCAAATACGCTCCACCTTTTTATTTATTTTTTTCTGAACGCGAGCTGCAATTGTCAAAAGGTCTCGTTAATAGACTGAAGAATCAGCTTCGGTAATGTCTCCAAAACCGGGTATTAAATCGCTGACGGCTCAGACGCACGGATAATGCCTCCATTATCCGTAAATGTTTTCTCTTCTTGTCATTCGATTCTGGCAAATAGCACGTGCAACTTAAAAGTTCCGAATACTTGAGGCTTCGGATAATCTTCGCTGGGTTTGATTCAGCGATAATTTTAACAAAAGTTTAGCTCTATAAATAAGACTGAGTATTTAAAAAAATATATTTTTAATGATTATCAGTGAGCGAAAAACGAGGGTGTTTGATTTGAGAGACGTGAGAAATGTCGAAATTGATTCAAAGTTGAAACTGTTGGAATAACTTAATTTTACAGCAGATCTTGCTGCTGACGAGTAATTCAAATATAAAAAGGTTTGTTTTTGTCAGGAGTAACTGCGACGCATTGAGGACCATTTTTGCATTACTCTTATTATATCTTCAAATAAATCTTCTCTGGCTTCCATTCGGATCTGGAATTAATTACACGATGACAGTCTTTTTAATTAGGATTCTTCGAGAATGATTCATGGAAAAATCTTAGTTTAATTTCATTATTTTTCAAATTCAATTTGCATTTTGTTCTAATTGTATTCTACTTCTTCTGCGTTATTCCTATAACCAGCAAGGCAGGTTTACCCGTATATGAGCCTATGTGATATATTGCCATATTATTTTTTATGATTAAGTAGTAATATAGGCAAAGCAATCAAATTAATTATATATATTAATCATTTAGTACAAGCATAATATATTAAGAATTAATAATATATAAATCACTTTGATTAAGTGTAGAGGGAAGCTGTTGATCCCTACTGCGAGTCGAGGACCCAAAAATTAATTTTTGACGTATTTTTTTAAATTTTATGCATACATAGAGTATTTAGAGATTACGTAGGATTTAGAGCATACGGTAAATTAATCTATAAGGAAAAGGAACACGGCTGTTTTAAGACATCTGAGTCAGATAATAGCTCCAAATAACAGTTATTCTTCTCTCCCGAAGATGGCAACTTAGTTGTCGAAATACGTATCGAGAACAATACTTGCTTACAAGCGCGACCACGGAGAACCCCAACCCCCGCTGGTGGGAACTCTTCAACGGTTAAGTTTGCACGCAAACAACGGCTATTAGGAGCTA